>CM066324.1:2400000-3000000 GCA_033807775.1 Saussurea involucrata | reverse complement strand
AGTAGCCTTATCAACAGGAGCTGATGATCTTGGCTTGTCAGTAATGGAAAGAGGTTTATTCTTTCTGAACATTTTATTTTTGGCGAATCTCCTGAACTTTTTAGTGAGGAGAGCCAAAGATTCATCAAGATCTGAAGAGTCAGAATCTGATGACCTTTCAGACTTACTCTCCAACTCAGTGATAGTGACCGAGGGTCGCTGAGTGGAAGGTTCCTCTGAGATTAAAGCAACAGGGGTGCTTTTGGAATCTTTTACAAGATTCTTCTTAAGATGTCTCGATTGCTCATGATTCAACATCGTGCCATATAAGGTAGAAAGGGTCATTGATTTTAGATCCTTTGACAGCTTGAGACACATAGAATCACTGTCCCAGCTTTCAGGTAAACATTCTAAGAACTTTGTCAGCACTTCAAAGTTAGAATATTCCTTACCAACAGTTTTCAGATCTATTATTAAACAGTTAAAACATTGGTGTACTTCAGAGAGAGTTTCATTCTTACCACAAATGAAACTTTCATACTGTCTTACCAGGTTGATCTTTCGAGAGTCCTGGACTTCAGAAGTACCTTCATACTGAACACAGATTGTGTCCCACATAGCTTTTGAGGTTTTCAGGTTCATGACGGAATGGTAGACTTCGCCAGGAAGAGCCATGGAGAGTATGGATTTGGCTTTGGTGTCGATAGCCACTTTCTTCTTATCTTCATCAGTCCACATATGAATTTCCTTAGGAATCGGCCTTTCTGGAATAGCAGGTCTATTCTCAGCGGCTGGAACTGCAGCATCAATTCTTACAGGAATATATGGCCCGTTTTCAAGATAATAAGGCATAGTAGGGTCTACACCTTCTAAGAAGAGAATCATCCTATTTTTCCATAGATTAAAATTATCTCTGGAGAATCTAGGGGGTTTTGCAAGAGAACCGTTGTCAATATAGTTTGTGTTTGTGTTGGTAGCCATTTTCAGAAATAGCAAGGAAGAGAAATCTTAGTATAGATCAGATATTGTTTATGAGATTAAACAAATCTGCTCTGATACCACTTGTTGGTCCCGAAGGGCTATACAAGTTTGTAGAAGGGGGGGGGGGGGGGGTTGAATACAAACACACAGATTTTACTTTTCTAAATTGTTTATTGATAAATCATTAACAATTTACAGCTTGTTGCGGAACAAGATTAAGGATAAACCTAAATCTAAACAAGTTGGAACACTAAGTTTCTTGCACTAAGAAAGAGAAGGAAATTACTAATAATAACCTATCTCAAGATAAGAAAGATGACTCGACCAGAGTTTACGAGTGCTTCAAAAATGAAGCTGGAGTCTTTCTTATATACTGCATGCATTTAATGCATGACAATTTATACTTTACACATGGCAACAGCTGATTGGTTGTATGTCATTGACCTTTGTAGACAACCTTAGTAGCCTCATGTTTGAACAGTGTAGCATCAGAGTGGTTGTACGATTTCAGACAATAAGGAGGTTCTTTTCTGACATATCGTACGGAGTCGTGCAAGGGTGGTTAAGACAAAAGTACTTTGTACGGAGGACTTCATGATCAGCTTACGTTGATTCAACGCTTTATCATTCTATATCAGTGAATGACAAAGTTCAGCGATAGCTGAAGTCTTGTACTTGATACTTCACGTTGAGTGAACAAATCTGAGTCTTCGCTGATCTGCATCAGTTCATTAGGAGACTTGTCGCTGGTTCTTGAGCTTGATCTTCGACTTCAGCGTATAACCTATGTTGACGTGAAACTTGTCTTCATGGATCATAAGTAAACAACTAACTTATCAGCGATCATCATAAGGACTGAACAGGCTCAGAGCATTATGGTGAACAGTGTTCGCTGAATGTTTAATCTAAAGAGCGAGAGTTCCTATCAGCGGTACTGTAAGGTCTTAGTACATCAGCGATAGTGAAACTCTGATACATATTGTTTACTTACAATTTTCACTAAGTATTTAAGAGAGGGTCATTATCAAATCACTGAGGGTTTGGATCAACAGTTACCGAGTAAGCGTTTACCTGTCATTTATCTTATCAATAACATTGTCGGTCATAAAATGATTTGTTGGTAAGCGATTTTTACTCGGTAAACACTTAGGGGCCGTTTGTCTAATCACTTACCCGGGTAAGTGCTTACCGGTAAAATTCAATACTATCACTTACTTCCCGGGTAAGATTTTAGTCCACCAAAGTGGCATCGTATGCAACAATTTAGCCGATAAGCGCTAACCGTGGTAAGAGCTGTCGCACTCACTTACCGGGTAAGACTCTCAGTCCTTGCTTTCGACTCTCGGTCCTTGCTTCCGATCTTACCGGGTAAGATTCTTAGTCCTTGTCATTTTCATCCGATAAGCTAATGTGACTTGGTAAGCACTTACCGGGTAAGCGTTTTGTAAACGGCCCCTTACATGGTAAAAGTTTTCTCCATCATTTATCGGGTAAAAGTTTTAGTTATTGTTATGTCTCTTACTGGGTAAGATTTAAGATCTTAACAATGATAATGCAAAAGGTAAGTGTCACACTGTAAAAGCTTACCTGATAACCGTTTGGTAAACGGCCTCTAAATCTTATCTCCCCTTATATCAAGTTTTTGAGAATTTTCTATAGCTTTGAGTTTTCATTATTTTCACTATTTTATTGCAGCATTACAAGCAATCATACGACATATTGTTTATTTTATTCATACCTAGATTCACTGTTTTAAAACACGTATGATAAATGATATATATTAAATCCACAACTTTCATTCTCTTCCCCAACCAATGTAGGATCTTACAATCCCCAAAGGGTTGGATCCGATTACTTAGAAATACACCACTAGAGGCTCCTTCAAATGTAAACTTTTTTTCGTGTAAACCGTGTAAACTTTGTAGTTTCATAGGTTTTTTTGATGATTTTTTTTGTATGGAATTGTTTATTTTGATGAAATTGTTTTATATCATTCATTTCTTGACGAATTTTTTTTATGAAATTTGTAGTTTCATAGGTTTTTTCCATTTTTATGAACTGTTTCATACATTTTTCGTTTTCACCTATGAAACTACAAATTTCGCAAAAACAATTCATCAAGAAATGAATGATATGAAACAATTTCACAAAAATAAACAATTCCATAAAAAAATCATGAAAAAAACCTATAAAATCGAGAGTTTACACGGAAAAAATGTTACATTTGAAGCTCCCTCTACACCACTAATATAGAAATAAACGAAAACGGGTACAATATTACTAAAACCAATATTATCCGCATTCGAATCTAATTACATAAGCACAACAACATGAAAAGCTTAAACTACTTATTCAAGACTTGCTTACAAACGACTTTTTTTTAGATATGTACAACATGAATAATTCACACCATCACTTACAGGGTAAGACTCAGAGTCCTTGCCTTAACTCTTATCGGGTAAGATCTTGGTCCTTACCATATTCATCCAGTAAGGTAATATGACTTGGTAAGCGCTTACCTGAGTAATCGTTTGGTAAACAGTCCCTTAAATGATTTGATTTGATAAGGTGAAAATAAAAATGGTTTCAAAATTCCAAGTGGGTCAATTCCAAGAGCACGAGCAAAGACTAAAAGGCGCGGATCATTCCCGCATCTTTTAGCCTACTTTACTTTTGTAACTCGTGTTCTTGTAACCGACCCACGTGAAATCTTCAATTTACCACGACTTTCACCTCGATGGATCATATCATATCACGATTTGTGACGTTAAATCAGATATAGTATCGGTTATCCAAGAATCTTCCGTTCCTTCTTTCCACAATCCCCATTTCCACTCGACCTCAGGCCACCGACTCATACACCTAGCGATAAAACCTTTCGACACGTTACCAACAACATCACGATGGATCATCAACGACACCTCCGACAAAACCTTGCATTGGTTCACCACCGAAGCAACCGACGAAAAAGTCAACAAAGGGTCAACCAACAACAAATACGCACGAAACGTTTTCAACCCTCTCCTCCCACGCCTAATCTCCCAACTGTCGGGATTATAACACGCCTCTAATTCCGACCAAGCACTCGCGTTGATACATAAAGAACTAACCGTCGGGAAAACAGTAAACAACTTATCAAGGGTAAAATTGGAATATCCAGCAGCCCCTCTCGCCCACTTTCGCGAATCCACCGTGAGATGTTCTACAGAAACCGTAAGTGGGAACTTAAAACATAACGAGCCGATATATAAACACTCGAGCCAAAGGGTTTTCAGATTCTCAAACTTTCTAACCACGAATGTGTCGGCATGGTCAAGGGCGAGATGGAAGTGAGTCAACATAGGGGCTTCAATGTAAAGTGCGGTGGGTCTCATGCATTCTAGTTTTAAGGTAACGAGTTTGGGGGCGATTAGAGATAAGGATGATGGGGCGTTAGATACGGCCCAGTAGCATGTTTTGAGGTTTGGGAGGTGGATGGTGGGTAGTTTAAGTCCTCCGACACCGATTAAGTTAAGAACTTGAAGAAATGGAAAGCATCGGTTCAGCTCGTTTAGGTTATCGTCGTCTAATCGTATAAATTCGAGTGTCAAAGTTGTTAGGTTTGGCATTGGATATAAATTATCCACTGAAAGCCAGGCATTCTTCACCTCCAATTGAAGAAGATTATGACCTGCATTTATGACAACAAAATGGTGTTATGCCAATTAAAAAGTTAATTAATAGTACCAAAATAGGAATATTTTTTACATTATACAACAAAATCAATGGTCTTAAATCTTAATATAGTCATATATCATGTATTACCAACAAAGGCGAAGAATCGTGTGAGAAGTTGAGGTTAACGTGAGAAGTGGATCTGAACCGTTAATCACTTTTAATCAAATGCCCTCCCATGGGAATCCGGTGCATCTCATCCTAATGTGCGTCCATTTCTCATCCAACGGTTGATAACCACTTCTCACGTTAACCTCAACTTCTCACCGGAACCCAAGCCTTCATTATCATCATAAATAAGCCCTTATTGTTATCTAGAGTTGGGTTCCGGTGAGAAGTGGTTATCAACTATTGGATGAGAAATGGACGCACATTAGGATGAGATGCACCGGATCAATTCCCTTCTAAGCCGCAATTCATGGGAGGGCATTTGATTAAAAGTGATCAACGGTTCATATCCACTTCTCACGCTTCTCACGTTAACCTCAACTTCTCACATGATCTTTCGCCTTGTTATGTATCGTTATTTATCGTTAATCCGGTACGACAATTATGTTGTTTCTCATTTTAACCAAGCTTCTAAATGGCGTGAGGCGTGCCCGGCGAAACCAAGCCTTGAGCTTTAGGAGCCACGGCGAGACCATGGCGTTTTTCAAGGCGTGACTTATGGCGGCAGATCTATATATCATATATAAAATTATATATAAAAACATATGTGTTGTACTATTACTCAATGAGTCAATATAATAAACAAGTTAAATTAGGTTATATATCAAAAACTAGCATATAAGACGTTAAAAACATAAATAAAAATCAAATATCATGTTACAAAAACCGGACATTAGGCCATGGCATGAGACACAAGCCATGAGCCACGGCGTGCCATGGCCGTTGTTATGGTGAGTCTTTTAGAAATGCATGCTTATAGCCACAGCATTACACACTAGAATACTCGTGAGCCGTTGGAAAGTGTACGAGAATTTTCACCTTGTTTAAGGCCTGGTTGTGCGATCGGGTATTAGGATTCCTTACTTCATTTGTTTAAGGTGAAACTAACTCACAGACGGAGATATTAAAGAGTGAAACTTTGTGTTTTCGACCTATAAATACTTGGTGTATACTGTATATATAGACGCATAACCATCTACAAACTTAATAAAATGCACTGTTTATAAAGTGTTATTCAAAATGTGAAATGTTCAAAATTGTTTTTGTGTGTGGAAATAACCGGTCTGAACGTTTCACATACGACACAATACGTGAAACACAACGGTACAAACAATGTATTTTCATACGTATTGTTTCATATATGCAACAACACATGAGAACTGAATTGCGTTTCAATTGCAAACCAAGCAATTCTAACAAATTATACAAACCACTATATTAGGAAACAATAGATATATTTATGGATAATTATCACGATTCGTTAATTATGATTGAGATATATATGAAAGATGATAAGGTTCATTTATTATGATCATGACTTTAGATTAGGAAACATAATAAAATCATATATTTATTAGACTTGATGAACGACTGAGATTGACTTGTATAGTTTGTTAGAATTGCTTGGTTTGCAATTGAAATGTACTCTCTCTCTCTCTCTCTATATATATATATATATATATATATATATATATATATATATATCCAATAAGGGTTGGGTTCCGGTGAGAAGTGCCAAATTTGGTGAGAAGCGTGAGAAGTGGTTATCAACCGTTGGATGAGAAATGGACGAACATTAGGATGAGATGCTAAGAGATAAGATGCACCGAGATGTACCAGATCAATTCCTTTTTAAGCCACAATCCATGGGAGGGTATTTGATTAAATTCGATCAACCGCTTAAAAATACTTCTCACACTTCTCACCAAAAATGGCACTTCGCATATGATCCCATGCCTATCCAATAATTGGTGCAAACCCAACTGTTTAGAATAGATAAAATAATGACAATTAACTTTCAATCATCAATGTTTGACGATTAATGATGATCAACCCCATGATCCTCCATACCACAGAATCATGAGGCCTGATCCAGTGATTCTCATATCCAGACAACCAGAATTATACGTATATAGACTAAAACTACACAACTAACTAGTAATCAACTAATCATCTAAGCTTGATTAAGTACCAGAAAATGATATTTAGAACCTGGAAAGCTACGTGATCTAAGTAAGGAACATTGGATCATTAACATGGATTTTATCAGTTCACAATACTTACAAAAAACGAATTATACGATAAAGGTGCATAATTCCCAAATATATAACGAACTTACAATAAGCAGAAACCAGCGGCAAAAGAGTCGATCGACGCCAGCAAGATTGAACCCAAAAATCAGATATCGAAAGCGATTTCAACTCTCCGGAAACCCTAGGCAACCACTCCTTAACAAAATCCCCATCCGTGAGGTACAGATCATCAGCCTCATCCTCAGCGTCGTCGTACGAGACATCTCGCAGCGGCTTCTCGGTGCCGATACGCACCGAATCAACAACTCTCAGATTCGATACAAGATTGAGGAAAATTCTCTTGAAAGGAATTGTAATTTGGGCGGAATTTGAAGAATCCGAAACCCTAGACCTTGATATGATGTACCTTTCTAATGAACATTGAAGATTGATTGATCGAAGATCTGAAGAGAGAGCATCGAAAGTTTTCCAAGCGAGTCGGCAGCGAGCTACATCGGACGAGTCGTTGAGTCGACTCAGGATTTCGAGTATTATAGCTTGGGGAAGTTTGTCCATGGAAGTATGGAACCACCGAGAGATATGTGTCGGAAAATGAATGGTGGAAATATTTATACTTGAATAATTTTACATTTACACCCCTTCATGAAATTACATTTTTAGTCCTTGTGGTATGTTGAAAATTTCTATTTTTGTCCTTATGGTTTTGAAATTACAATTTTCATCCTTATGGTTTATAATTCATCACTTTTTTTATATTTATGATATCTTGCATTGACGGGGACATCATCCGAAGATCAGAAAAAAGATTGTTTGACTTTCTTATCTCTTTCAAGAAAGATCAACTTCAACACACTGCAGGTCAACGCTTCAAGACAAAAGGTACATCTCAGTACTTTTCAGAAGACCTGTCTTCCTACCCCTGATTGACAAGTGTCCATGCGTTTAATGCATGAGGCACTATATAAAGAGATCGTCTTCAACCTTGCAAAGATTACCAGTTTACAATTTCTCAAGGCTCACAAGTGCTGGCATTTCCTTCTCTCTCAAAGAAGTTCATTGTTTATCTAAGTGTATTTTCAATTGTTCTTCATTCTCTTTGTGTCTGTGTGTAAGATTATTTGAATGGATTTATCTGTTCTCTTCCGCAACAATCAAAAGTTTTCTATGTGTAATTATTGATTTCAAATCAATAAGGAATTAAACTAAGTGAAAATTTTTGTGTATTGTATTCAACCCCCTTCTACAATACTTGTTATCTTTGCTACTCCATAGCTGGGACCAACAACAAGTGAAGCGATTAATCGAGCTTTAAAGCATTAAGTTTTATTGTGTATTCACTAATCTTTGCTACGTGTTTAATTTTTGTATAGGAGCGAAGTACCAAACCACTGACTTGTGTTTTGCGGGGAGGGGGATGGATGAATCTGTCATCTGTGTGCGATTAACCGGTGAAGATCACAACCTGTTGTCATGGTGTGTGTCCTCCAGTTCCCCTCTAATTTCTGCGTTCCCAGTTCCACTCCACAATCTGCGTCGTTTCAAATGGATCCACCAGGGGTGGTGTCTTCCTGCTGTCGATTCAAACCTGTACTTTTGTTGAACCCAAAATAATCCCTACTATTTCAAAATTGATCTTCAAATCAACACAATCCACAGATCTAATTCCATTCATCTCGATAAATAAATGGCAACCACGAATGAATCACAGTTCGAAGATTTCCTACCGTTAATGGCGGATAAATTGGGCGGCGACGGTTTGATTGAAGAGCTCTGCAACTATTTCAATTGCTGATGGATGCCGAAAAAGGAGTGATCACGTTCGATAGTTTGAAGAAGAATTCCTCGCTTTGCGGGCTTGAAAACATGAGCGGCGATGATCAGTTTAGTATGGTGAGAGAAGGTACTTTTGATGGAGATGGAGCTTTGAACAGATGGAATTTTGTGTTCTTATGTTCAGATTAAGCCCTGATTTACGGCTCAATCGGAGTTTTTGTTAGAACAGACTTTGGAGCAGGAATTTGATGGTTTCCGCCATTAAATTTGTTGAGGTCTGGTTTTGATTACTTTTTTTTTATTTTTACAGATAAATAAGATCATCAAAATTGTTGATAATACATTCTTAGCTTCATACCAATTAAATTTCGTAGAATTAGACGAACAGGATAAGGAAGAAGATGGTGAAGATGAGTAAATTAGACGATTGGTCCCTGTGGTTTTCTTAAAGAAACTAATTAAAAGTAGAAATTTCAAACAAATTTCTTCATGTATAAAAGTAAAGGATAATTGTGTAAATGCAGGGTTGCATATTTAAATAAAATAGTATTAAGAGAGAAAAAAAATGTGTCTAAATTTTATTAGAGCAATATGAAGGAAAGAGAAAAAAATCCATAATTTATAGCTTTAAATTAATTTAAAAATTATTGAGCTAATAAATAATGGGTTAAACTTCTGAATTTTTGAGGATGTTGAAAAAAAGGCAAATTTGTCAAAAACGGGTGGGAATAACCCATCCAAGTGTCATCATATTTTAAGGTGGTTGGTGCATGTATATGCATTAATTAAATTGATAAAGATAAAACTAGTTTACTTGGCCGTTTACCAAATATTTATTTGGACAAGCGTTTATCAAGTCATATTATCTATCGGATTAATATGACAAAAACCAAAAATCTTACCGGGTAAGAGCGAATGAAAGGACCGAGAGTCTTACCCCGGTAAATGATGACAACGACTCTTACCACGGTCAACGCTTATTGGGTGAATTGTTGCATACAAAACCGATTTGGTGGACTAAAATCTTACCCAGTAAGCAAGTAATAGTGTTAAATTTAACCGGTAAACGCTTACCTGGGTAAGCATTTGATAAAAAGTATATTGGAAAACATATCTATATATAATAATTACTTGTAAACTTGAAGTTAAAGTCTTTAATAATTATGTTGTAATTATGTTAAAATAAAGTACTAAAAATCAAAACCTCTATAAAATTAAATTTCATTCTAACAACTATTCTATTTTAAAAACTATATAAATAATTATATTATTATAGTAATTTATAAATTTTTCATCTTAAACATTTAAATAAATAATTATAACACATATAAACTCAGGGATGGGTTCAAATGAAAATTCATTTTTCACTGTTCACATGAGGACAAGTCACAACCATTGATCAAAATCTATATATCTATAAAAGAAGAATACTAAGGAGAGAGGTGGCACAATGGTGAGCCAGGAAGAGCATAGAGGAATTTTCTCAGCTTTTTACCTTTTTTTTTAAATCTCTAATAGGTTAATGACTTTTATGTCCCTCAATGGAAACTTTGTGTTTCACAGTAAACCAGATATTTTGGTAATTTTCTTTTCCATTCCTGTAATTCTTCATTTATGTTCCTCAACGTATCATCTTCTCCGTTACAACTTTTACAACTTCCTTCCTCTCGGTTTCTTTCCTACTCTCTCTCTCCCTAATCTTTTCCGAAAACTCCATATAATAACCACTCGGTTCCACGGCCAAGAGTGAAGAAGCTTTGTGAAGTTTTGGCAAAAGTCGATGGGGCCGATTCGAATTAGAGTTGTCGCGGGTGGCTGTCGTTGGCATCCAAAGCAGTATTCATGCCTTCCTTTTTCTTCCATTTAGCATTTTTTCCTTTTTTTAGGTTTTACATCTAACTCCAAACCAAAATCTGTCCGTCTCCCGATCTCTCTCTTCCTTTTCTTCTTCATCTCCCGATCTCTTTCTTCTATTGACAAGAATCTTTAATGTAGTATGTGCTCATTCTATTAGAATATCTAATATATATGTTTCCAAACCAATGTTTGCTCTTCTTTTTTGGCTTCTATTCACCGCCTATAAATGGCAAGATAAGGAGCAGCGAAGCAATGCAAGACATATAGATGTTTATCTTTTTGCCATTGTCGCCTTTTATGCGAACTATATACTTTTTGTCTTTTATCTCAATTTGTTTTCATCAGAGTTGTGATTACTAGATACGGAAAGAAAGGAGACGGAGAAGAGAGGATTTTTCTTGAAGAATTACAAAGGAACATGAAGGAAGACGAAGAAGAGTGGATGAGTGCTTTTGAAAGAGAATTAAAGGCAAAACAAGTCTGTCTTTTACATTAGCTGCAATATGTTCTGATATGGTGTTAATGGATATATTTATATGTTTCAGGTTGAAATTTAGATCACCACCAAGTTGTTTTAAAGGATTGTTGGATAAAGATTATTGGTTTAGGGCTTTCCTTTTGGGGGTATTTACAATTGATTGTTGGGTTAAACTAAGGGAAGAGTTACACGGTTGTTGGGTTTGTGGTCTGGACAGTAACGAGATGACAAATACCTATTGACTATAAAGGGTTAATTTTTTGCCCCCAAATTGTGATATTTTTATGGATTTTTTAATATACTTCAAGTTATAACTTTCTACTTTCTTTGGTCACCACATTGGTTGGAATTAGGAAATATGTTTTTTTACGTCACTAAGGCCTTCCTTATAATTATTAACTGATTATCATATTACCATATGTTAGACAATAGTATTGAGTTTATGTTCTTATATTTTACGGAAAACACAATAGTGTTTAGTTTTCATTCTACCATTTTACGGAAAACTCTTTACTGGGATCTTTTGGGATTGAAAAGGCTTTCTATGTTTCTTGGACCGAATGTCTTTTCTAACCAAACTTGTGAGAGTTTTAAGTTGAAGGTTATAAGTTGGAATAGAAGAACCAAAAAGTATTGAGGTGGCATCATGAAAACTGAGTATTGAGGTATTGGTGAATTGTGGTTAAACTTGATATTGAAAGGTTTTGTTAAACCGTACTACCACATGATATAGGCAACGGAAGCATATTTAAAATTGAATCATCCATGGCAATACTAACAAACAACTTATAAAGATGCATACGTTCTAGATGATTAACTACAATAGAAAGAATCAAGAACACTTACTTGTTTCTTGTGATTGTCGAAAACACAAAGATGAATTAAACCTTGTTCTTGCTTCTTGGATGTCAAGGATCAATAGTGTGAATCCCTCTAGTGACTCACACTTAAGAACACCAAACCAACAATCAAGATTGAAGCTTTAACCCTAACCCTTGGAAGGGTTTACGATTTTGGGAGGGGGGAGAGGGGAGGTTACGGCCTTGTGAGAGAGAGAGAGAGAGAGATCACACCAAAAAATCATCTTAGGGTTTGATCCCTAGCATCTTATTTATAACCTCTCTATTTACAAGTAGCCCCCTTGAACAGATAAGCTTGATAAAAACTATTTTAACAAGTTATCATTTAGTCCCTATAATTAATCTAATTAATTATATTGTAGCTTGTAATTAATTTATCATCAAATGACAAATTAATAATCTAACTACATTAATTCCCTTTCATTTTTCTGATTGTTTATTTGGGTCTTAAGGGCAACCCAAAAGGACCCTGCTATTATTAGAAATATTACCAATAGTTAATGACTCTGGACACTATATCCAACAGTCTCCCACTTGGACAAGTTATTAACTCTATTTGATTTAACGCTTTCAAATAATCAGCAGAGAGCAAGCCATCCAATGCAGTTGCCGAACTCTGATAAAGATTCGGTCCTAAGATAAATGATTTAATGTTCCTTTGTTCTACAAGATATCATGTGAACCTGAGACATGGATAAATGTCTATCTCATGGATCAAGATTATGTTTCTCGATTTCCGATATGTGTTGAATTCATCAGACTACTCAATTGAACACATCAATTCTAGTCAGGGTTTGGCCAAACACTTAGTGTCAACACAAAATCATTGAGGGGCCCATGGATATCGCTTCTCCTGTTTAGGCAGAAGGAACAAATAAACTTTGACTACACAGTTCATTTCTATTCATCATATTATACATGGACATACCATGTATAACTGCCAGTCACGGTCAGCGTTGGAGCACACCAAAGCATAACGGAATCCTAGAGCAAAACTCTATGCATCTCTGTTTGAAGAACATAAAATATTATCATCTCAAAATTACTCTGACTTAATCCATGAAGTAAACTTTTGAGTACGGGTCGTTCCAATACCCAAATCACCATTAGGTACTCATGAGTGTTAGTTGCATTCTCTATGCTTCCAACACTCCATGACAGTCTTGAATCACTACTTACTTCCAGGAGTGTGACTACTGTGGAGGTTTAAGTAAATTAATACTCAGGAAGTTGGTTCTAAACATGCAAAACGAAACAATAATAAATTAAATGTAAATGGACGCAATCCAGCATATATTATAATCTCCATATAATAATCTCCAAATCAAATACAATTTTATTACGTTTTTAATACATCAAACTAACAACTAGAACATTCAAGGTATATTGATAATTCTAACACCTATGGCTTCAGTATGATACTCATGTTTGGGTCGAGTTAATGCTTTCGTGAAAGGATCCGCCGGATTCTCTTCAGTCGGCACTCTACTCACCATGCTTAAAGCAAATGAGACATCAGGTCTAGTACATGTCATGGCATACATGATCGATCCTATAGCAGATGCATATGGAATTCGACTCATTCTATCCAGTTCTTTACTAGTGATGGGACATTGATCTTTTCTCAATCTTATGCCATGTTGCATGGGAAAATACCCTTTCTTGGATTCACTCATATTGAATTTCTTCAATATCTTATCCAAGTATGTACTTTGGCTAAGTCTAATTAAACGCTTGGTTCTATCTCGATAAATTCTTATTCCAAGTATGTATGTTGCATTTCCCAAATCTTTCATAGCGAAACATTTCCCGAGCCAGACCTTTACATCTTGCAACATCGAAATATTGTTTCCTATGAGTAGTATGTCATCAACATACAAGACTAGAAATACAACATTACTCCCACTAGCCTTAACATATACACAAGACTCATCTTCGCTTCTAGAAAATCCAAATTCCTTGACCTTTTCAAGAAAACAAAGATTCCAACTACGAGACGCTTGTTTAAGTCCATAAATGGATCTTTCAAGCTTACACACTTTATCTGGATACTCGGTATGTACAAAACCTTCAGGTTGTGCCATATACACATCCTCATCAAGTTTCCCATTGAGGAAAGTGGGGTTTTCCATCCATTTGCCATACTTCATAGTCATGAAATGCAGCTATGGCAAGCAATATCCTGATAGACTTAATCTTTGCCACTGGTGAGAAGGTTTCATCATAATCAATTCCTTGAGTTTGAGTGTAACCTTTTGCAACCAGTCTAGCCTTAAATGTGTGCACATTCCCATCCATGTCGGTCTTCTTTTTGAAGATCCACTTACACCCAACTGTCTTGCGACCTGGTGTGTGATCAACCAATTTCCAAACTTGGTTATCGTACATAGATTGAATCTCGCTTTCCATGGCCTCTTTCCATTTGGCAGCCTCAGGGCCTGCCATTGCTTCCTCGTAGTTGGATGGCTCATCCGCACTATCAAATGTTTTATCATTGACAAGTGTGTCTCCTTCCTTTGTAATATGAAAACCATAATAAAAACTCAGGAGGTTGACTTACTCTACTAGTTCTGCGAAGAGGTGGTGGAGGTATGTTAGTTTCCTCAACAGGTGGTTCAACCTTATGTTGAGGGCTAGTGTCAACTATAGGTTCATCATTGGTTGTTTCTTGAATTTCTTCAAGATCAATGTTGCTCCCACTACCCCTTTTGGAAATGAGCTCCCTTTCTTGGAAGACTCCCCTTCTAGCTACAAACACTTTGTTCTCCGGAGGTTTGTAAAATATATATCCAAAGGATTTGTAGGGATAACCAATGAACCGACACTTCTCTGCTCTAGGTTCTAGCTTGTCGTTAGTTTCGCGCCGAACGAAGACTTCACAACCCCAGACCTTTATATGTGCTAACGAGGGACGAGTCCCAGTCCACATTTCAGAGGGTGTCTTTGCAACCTTCTTAGTTGGAACGAGGTTTAAGATATGAGCTGCAGTTTCTAAGGCATAGCCCCAGAACGATATTGGAAGTGTAGCACGACTCATCATGGACCGAACCATATCAAGTAGCGTTCGATTTCTTCTCTCAGCAACACTATTGAGTTGTGGTGTTCTGGGAGGAGATAATTGCGAAACTATTCCACAATCCCTTAGATAGTCGTAGAATTCATGACTCAAGTATTCTCCACCCCTGTCGGATCGGAGCATCTTGATCTTCTTGCCCAGTTGGTTTTCTACTTCGTTTTTGAATCCTTTGAACACTTCAAAGGTGTCCGATTTGTTTTTCATTAGATAGATAAATCCATATCTACTGAAATCGTCCGTAAAGGTAACAAAGTATCTTTCACCGTTTCTCGTGGCAGATCTAAACGGTCCACATACATCTGTGTGGATTAAGTCCAACAGATCCTTACCCCTTTCCACTTTTCCTTTGAAAAGTGCTTTCGTCATCTTGCCAAGTAAACAAGACTCGCATTCTTCATTAGACTTTAAGTCAAATGGTTCCAAGACCCCGTCCGATTGGAGCTTGGCGATGCGTTTCTTGTTTATGTGGCCAAGACGATGATGCCATAACGATGATTTATCCAATTCACTATTGGAGGAACCAACATTTAGAGTTAAGTTATTATTATTTCTACCAACACAAATCACCCTTTCATACACACCATTACAAGGAGAGGCTTTAAAATAAAAACAACCATGTTTATAAACCAAAATGCAACCATCATTATTATCAAATTGAAATTCAAAACCATCTGTAACATCCCTTATCTTTAAAACACTCATTTAACGGAAAGTAACCTTAAAATACAGCGGAAGATTTGTAATTAAAACATTTAGATAAAATCCCATAATCTTATAGAAAAGAGTACAAGTTTGCAACTTAAAACCAATAAGTTTGAGACAAACAATATTCAACTGAAAAGCTTAGAGAATCCAAAACTATCATTCATCAAAAGAAAATATAAGCTGCTGAGCTGCCGCAAATCCAAAAGCTTCAAGCTGGAGCCTTTCCTTTATTCTTCGAAGATGTACCTGCCACTAAAAGATGAATAACAACGGGGTAAGCTTTCGCTTAGTGAGCACGCACCTATACCACATATCATCATGCATACATACTCGCATAAACATAGCAATCACATACATGTAACATCCTTCCATTCCTTAAGGCACAAAGCCAATAAGGAAGGTCATAACTAGACACTGGTACCAGGCCTCTTCATACATAACATATTCCCTAGGGGTATTACTACCACCATAGGTACTCTTTCCTTTGGCAAAGCCAACATACACATAATCACACATGCAATCCAACTACATACACATAACTTACATAATATAGGTAGAGTACTCACCTGTCAAGATGTCAATTACCAAGTACTTCACAGTGTATAATAATCACCTCGTACCACCTATAACATTCATACATACACATATCATAACAAGCCCAAAAATGGAACTCTAATTCTATCCCAACTCTCATCCCGAAATGACATAGCTAGGATAGTCCAAATACCATAAAACTTTGCCAAACATCCCATTTCATACACCCCATTTCTATTGATTTCTAAACATAATACACATACCTTGCAATTCTAGACCGCGAACAACAATCCTCCTAGAACCTTTCACAACTTGAATCTTCCAAAATCACCAAATCTTTCGCCTGGAAAATACAGCAACTTCGGACACTTGGTTCTCTCTACTGGGAACTCCGATGCCAAATCCCTCCGGTCAGAATGTATATTAGAGGGTCGTGAAGTCGCTGTCCAAATTTCACGACGATCCAACGGTTAACGAAAGAGAATCGGTCGATCTTTCACAGCAGCTCACAAGAACTCCGAAAATCCCTTTCTCTTTTCTCTCTTCTTTGCTAAAGAAACAAATGGCTGCAAATGAGGGTGTTTAGGGTTTCCATCCCTTTACATACATGCCAAAACACACCCTCATCTTACAAGATTGATAAACTGGCCCCTAGATTCCTGAACACGTGCATAACGACCCAAAAATTAACTCAACCCCAAAAGAGACAGTTAATTCACGTAAATTGGGAAACGGGGTGTTACAACTCTCCCCCACTTACCAGGATTTCGTCCTCGAAATCGATCAGACTTGGAAGAGTTCCGGATAATTCGATCTCATCTCAGCTTCCGGTTCCCATGTCCATTTTGATCCTTTTCGGTGTTCCCACTGAACTTTCACTAAGCTGATCTCCTTGTTTCGCAAGGATTTGGTCTTCCCTTCCAAGATTGCTATCGGTCTCTCAATATAATTCAACCGTTCGTCGACCTGTATGTCATCTATAGGGACATGCGCCGACTCGTCAGCTAAACACTTCCTCAACTGAGACACGTGGAAGGTGTTGTGTATCAGACTGAGTTCCGGCGGAAGCTCCAGCCGGTACGCAACCTTCCCAACCCGTGCTATCACCTTGAAAGGTCCGATAAACCTAGGGCCTAGCTTGCCCCTCTTCCGGAATCGGATCACCCCTTTCCAAGGTGACACCTTCAACAAAACATTATCTCCCACGTTGAACTCCAAATCCGACCTTCGCTTGTCGGCGTAACTCTTTTGACGACTCTGTGCGGTTCGTAGCCTATCCCGAATCATCTCAATACTTTCCGTCGTTTTCTGAACCACTTCTGTGCTGCTTAACTCCCGCTGGCCTACCTCTCCCCAACAGATAGGAGTCCTACACCTTCTCCCGTACAACATCTCATACGGAGGCATGCCAATACTGGCATGGAAACTGTTGTTGTATGAGAACTCAGCCAACGGTAAATACGTATCCCAGCTGCCCCCAAAATCCAAAACACAGGCTCTCAACATATCCTCAAGAGTCTGAACTGTTCTCTCGCTTTGCCCGTCCGTCTGTGGGTGAAAGGCTGTACTGAACTGAAGTCTCGTACCCAAATCTTCATGGAACTTCCCCCAAAACCGCGACGTAAACCGAACATCCCTGTCTGATATCACTGTTACCGGTACCCCATGCCTTGCTACAATTTCACTGACATAGATGTCAGCTAACTTTTCTGCAGATGAACTTTCACGGATCGCGATAAAATGGGCACTCTTTGTCAGCCTATCTACAACCACCCAAATGGCATCATGATTCCTAGGTGTTCGAGGCAACTTGGTAATCAGATCCATTGTTATATGCTCCCACTTCCACTCTGGTATCTCTAATGGCTGTAACTTCCCGTGCGGTCTCTGATGCTCTGCTTTGACCCTTAAACAAGTCAAACATTTCTCCACGTACTTAGCCACGTCCCTCTTCATCCCCGGCCACCAGTAGTCAGTCTTCAGATCTCTATACATCTTAGTAGCACCGGGATGGATAGAGAACCTTGACTTATGCGCCTCGTCCAGAAGTGTCTGCCTTGCCTCACACGATACTGGAACCCATACCCGACCGTACCGAGTCAATAGACCTCGACTGTCGGGCACTAACTGATCCACCTGTCCCTTTATCCGTTCCTTCTTCTGGTTCTCACCCTTGATCGCTTCCTCTTGAGACCTTCTTACCAAGTCGTGAAGCGACGTTGATACTGTTAGTCTCATCAACGGTACCCGAAGTAGAACACACTCGCTCTTCTACTCAAGGCATCCGCTACGACATTTGCCTTCCCCGGGTGATAAAGAATCTCGCAATCATAATCCTTCACCACATCCAACCACCTCCGCTGTCTCATGTTCAAATTCTGTTGATCCATGAAATAACGAAGACTCTTGTGGTCCGTATAGATAGTACACTTCACCCCATACAGGTAGTGCCGCCATAACTTGAGAGCGAACACCACTGCCGCAAGCTCCAAATCGTGAGTCGGGTAATTCACCTCATGCGTCTTCAGTTGACGAGACGCATAGGCAATCACCCTTCCCCTCTGCATAAGAACGCAACCTAGCCCGTGATAAGACGCATCACAGTAGACTGTCATGTCTTCAACTCCCTCCGGTAGTGTCAACACCGGAGCCTCGCATAACTTTCTCCTTAAGGTTTCGAACGCTGTTTTCTGTTCCTCTCCCCAAACGAAACGTTCATTCTTCCTCGTCAGCTTCGTCAACGGAACTGCTATCTTGGAGAAATCATGGATGAACCGGCGGTAGTACCCGGCTAATCCAAGGAAACTCCTAATCTCAGTGGGAGTCTTCGGGGTTTCCCACTTCATCACTGCCTCCACCTTCGCTGGGTCTACCTTGATACCCTCTCGGTTCACAAGATGTCCAAGAAATTGAACCTCTTGTAACCAGAAATCACACTTGGAGAACTTTGCATATAACTGCTCCTTACGCAAAATCTCCAAAACCTCTCGTAGATGCTCCATATGATCCTCCTTCGACTTGGAGTAGATCAGTATATCGTCTATAAACACGATGACTGACCTATCCAACATCGGTCTGCAAACTCTATTCATAAGATCCATGAATGCCGCCGGTGCGTTCGTCAGTCCAAATGGCATCACGATGAACTCGAAATACCCGTACCTGGTTCTGAACGATGTCTTGTGAACATCCTCTTCCCTGACCTTCAACTGGTGGTACCCTGAGCGAAGATCTATCTTAGAGAACCAAACGGCTCCCTGAAGTTGATCGAAGAGATCGTCGATCCTCGGCAACGGGTATTTGTTCTTCACCGTAAGCTTGTTAAGCTCTCTATAGTCGATGCACATCCGCATCGACCCGTCCTTCTTTTTCACGAAAAGGATAGGGGCTCCCCAAGGTGAACTACTGGGGCGGATGAAACCCTTATCCAACAGTTCCTCCAGCTGCTTAGACAGCTCATGCATCTCCGGAGGTGCCAAACGGTAAGGAGCCTTTGCTACCGGTGCCGCCCCCGGAATCAAGTTTATTCGGAACTCCACTTGCCTCCCGGGAGGAATGCCAGGCAAGCCATCCGGGAAAACATCTGGAAACTCGCTGACCACTGGTACATCTGCCACTGTTCTCTTCTTTTTCTCCTCCCGTTCATCAACAATATACGCCAAGTAACTGCTACCACCATGGTGCACATATCTTCTAGCTTTGGCCAAAGTGCACACCTTTGGTACCCCTTTTCTTCCTTCACTCGAGATAGTTAATTCTCCCCCACTTGGGGTTCGAATCACTACCTGCTGTTTTTCACAATCAATGCGCGCTCCATTCCGACTAAGCCAATCTATCCCAACTACTACATTTATTTCCCTCATCGCAATAGGAATAAGATCTATACTAAACTTCACTCCGGCTATCTCTATTACATTACCTTTATACACATCACTCACAAAACGAAACTCCTCGTCCGCTATTTCTACTTCTAGCGGACTCTCTAACTTGTCCTTTACAATAGCAAAGTCTTTACAAAACGATAAAGAAACAAAAGATTTAGTAGCTCCCGAGTCAAATAAGACAAGGGCAGGTGATGCATTAACAGGAAAAATACCTGTCACGACATCTGGCTCCTTCTTTGCTTCATCTACGGTCATCTGGAACACTCGCCCCCGAGTCCTGGGTGCGTCGTTCTTCTTTCCCAATACACCCTCTAGCATCTTCACCGGTGCGGTTCCCGAGTTCTGGACCGACCCGGTATTCATTGGGCACTCGTCAGCAAAGTGGCCCGGCTTGTAGCACTTAAAACATATCTTTGCGGTCGCCTTGCAGTCTCGACTGATATGACCCGGTTGTCCGCATTTGTAACAGGTTCCGGATCCCATACGGCATTCTCCCGGATGCTGTCGTCCACACTTCCCACAGCGGGGATGCTCTCTCTTGAACTCTTTCTTTACCTCCGGTTTATGACTCCCAGTTTTGAACCTCTTAGTCTGCTGAGGTTGAGTCTGAACCGTTTCTGCCCTTCTTGTCTTTCTTTGGCTCTCTAATTCGAGCTCTCTAGCCCGAGCCGCCTCGTGCATCTGCTGAAAATCAGTGCACCTTGCCATAACAACAAATTCTCTAATCTCCTGTTTCAAAACTCTCCCATATCTGTACATTTTGGCCTTTTCATTCCTGACATACTCAGGACAGAAAAGGGACCGCTCCAAAAACTTGTAGTGATCTCGTTCACCGACTCCGTAGTTTGCTCCATAGATAGAAACTCATTTGTGAGTCTCTCTACCTCAATTTGGGGCACATACTGTTCCATGAACAGTTCCTTGAACTGTTCCCAAGTCATGCTATCCACTTGTTCTGGCGTCCGAGCACGAACAATAAGGTTCCACCAGTCTTTCGCTGCCTTCCTCAGAAGGTTCGATGCGTAGCGAACCTTGACTTCCTCGGTACAAAAACTGGTGCAGAAAGCACCCTCCACCTCAGCTATCCAACGAGTGCTGGTTACGGGGTCCTTCTGCCCCTCAAACTGTGGCGGCTGACAGGCCGAGAAATCTCTGTAGCTTGTCCCCCGTGGTTGTACGCCTGACAAGCCCCCTGATCCACTGGCCCTGCTGGCCACAGCTGCCTCTACCTGACTACGAATTTCATTAGCCAGTTCCTGCTTTACCTGCTCAAAGAGACTTGGGAGTAACTCGTGAAGAACCTCCCCGACCTCAGCAGCGATCACACCTCTCAGATCAGGAATTTCCTGATCCTCTTCAATAATCGGTCTCTTGCCTTGCCTTCTAGTGTTCACCATTCTGATACATAAACATGATACTTTAGAATAATTCATCTACATCCCCCCCCCCCTGAGCAAACTCCTAGCATAGTACAGAGGTCCTAGCTTAGTTGTCTTCTTTCTAACATGCTCCTTAGAAACCTTCTGCTTATACTCTCTTAACAAAATCCCTTTCTAGCATGTTACTACCCAACCCTCAACCTTGTCTGGTTCATAGAATTCTTTTGCAACTATATCAAGTCCCGGCATGTACAATGTAATTGCAATGGTATGGGCCCTTATACCATTATAATTACACCCTCCATGTTTAGACTCAACACCGTCACTAAGGTTCCAATTCCCAGCTTAGTTGGTACCTTTAACATATATATATCACAACATTTTCCATATCTACCACTTATCATATAAACATTATAATCATATTCTAATTCACATTATGCATCAACAAAACATACTTGAAATCATAACCTTGTCACATTGACCATATCTAGCATACATAAACATAATTACTCATCCAATACAGTTATAAAACTGGTCTTTCACAAAAACTGAACATGCTTTATCATAAATCCTAATATGGAATAGTGTGCTCACCCCCGTCTTGATGCTCTGGACCGCAGCTCAGCCGTGAAAACTTTTTCTTTTAAAACACCCTTTCCTTATAAACCATTTTCTTACACGAAACAGCTTTTTTTTAAAGGTTACTTATTTGAAAACTTGAGCACTTGGGTTTAAGTTCAAACACTCACCACTTGTGAATGCCCGAATCCCTTAAACCAAGGCTCTGATACCAACTGTAACATCCCTTATCTTTAAAACACTCATTTAACGGAAAGTAACCTTAAAATACAGCGGAAGATTTGTAATTAAAACATTTAGATAAAATCCCATAATCTTATAGAAAAGAGTACAAGTTTGCAACTTAAAACCAATAAGTTTGAGACAAACAATATTCAACTGAAAAGCTTAGAGAATCCAAAACTATCATTCATCAAAAGAAAATATAAGCTGCTGAGCTGCCGCAAATCCAAAAGCTTCAAGCTGGAGCCTTTCCTTTATTCTTCGAAGATGTACCTGCCACTAAAAGATGAATAACAACGGGGTAAGCTTTCGCTTAGTGAGCACGCACCTATACCACATATCATCATGCATACATACTCGCATAAACATAGCAATCACATACATGTAACATCCTTCCATTCCTTAAGGCACAAAGCCAATAAGGAAGGTCATAACTAGACACTGGTACCAGGCCTCTTCATACATAACATATTCCCTAGGGGTATTACTACCACCATAGGTACTCTTTCCTTTGGCAAAGCCAACATACACATAATCACACATGCAATCCAACTACATACACATAACTTACATAATATAGGTAGAGTACTCACCTGTCAAGATGTCAATTACCAAGTACTTCACAGTGTATAATAATCACCTCGTACCACCTATAACATTCATACATACACATATCATAACAAGCCCAAAAATGGAACTCTAATTCTATCCCAACTCTCATCCCGAAATGACATAGCTAGGATAGTCCAAATACCATAAAACTTTGCCAAACATCCCATTTCATACACCCCATTTCTATTGATTTCTAAACATAATACACATACCTTGCAATTCTAGACCGCGAACAACAATCCTCCTAGAACCTTTCACAACTTGAATCTTCCAAAATCACCAAATCTTTCGCCTGGAAAATACAGCAACTTCGGACACTTGGTTCTCTCTACTGGGAACTCCGATGCCAAATCCCTCCGGTCAGAATGTATATTAGAGGGTCGTGAAGTCTCTGTCCAAATTTCACGACGATCCAACGGTTAACGAAGGAGAATCGGTCGATCTTTCACAGCAGCTCACAAGAACTCCGAAAATCCCTTTCTCTTTTCTCTCTTCTTTGCTAAAGAAACAAATGGCTGCAAATGAGGGTGTTTAGGGTTTCCATCCCTTTACATACATGCCAAAACACACCCTCATCTTACAAAATTGATAAACTGGCCCCTAGATTCCTGAACACGTACATAACGACCCAAAAATTAACTCAACCCCAAAAGAGACAGTTAATTCACGTAAATTGGGAAACGGGGTGTTACACCATCCTTGTACAATGCATGAAAAGAAATAATGTTTCGAGCCATTTCTGGCGAGTAGCAACAATCTAATAACTTTATTGAAAACCCACTACTAAGCACGAGCTCAAAATCTCCAATCTTGGTAACAGCGGCAGTCATCCTGTTTCCCATGATCAGATTCAGCTCCCCATGCTTCAACGTCCTACTTCCCTTTAGTCCCTGGAAATTAGAGCATATGTGAGTACCACATCCCGTATCAAGGACCCAAGAGTTAGAAATCGAAGTACTATGGAGTTCAATTGTAAAAATACCTGAGGTGTCACACCCTTTGACCTTGTTCATTTTCAAGTCCTCCAGATATTTTGGGCAGCTTCTCTTCCAATGGCCCTTTCCTTGACAGTAAAAGCATATGGCCTCTTTAGGGTCACTTATGGGTGGTATGTCAGAAGAATCAGCTTTTCTCTTAAGGCCTTGGTTGCGTGGAACAACTTTAGCCTTTCCCTTCCCTTTGGGATGAGAAACTTTCTTCTTCTTATAGCCACCTTCCCTAATGGCCAGGACGGGAGCAGTTGAGTGAGCACTTTGGGTCTTACCCATACTTGCTTCAACAGATCTCAACATGCCATGGAGCTCCATCAAGGTCTTGTCCATATTGTTCATATTGAAGTTCACTATGAACTGTTTATATGCCCCACTAAGAGAGTTTAGCACCATATCAATGGCAAGCTCTCTTGGGAAATCGACACCTAGATTGCCTAACCTGTCAATGTACGCTTTCATCTTTTGCACATGCGCACATACAGGGGCACCGTCCTGTTGCTTACATTCCATAAGCGATTTTACGACTTGGAACCTTTCTTGCCTCGCTTGCTCCTGAAACATTTCACGAAGCTGCTCATTTAGTTCAAACGCCCCCATGTTCTCGAAACTCTTTTGAAGTTCTGGGGACATGGACGCCAACATGAGACACGCGACTTTTGTGGATTCCGCGTATTGCTTGTTGTATTCAATTACTGCTTCAGGGCTTGCATCATCATTAAGTATAGGAAGATCCTCGTCGAGCAAATACTCTTTGTCTTCGTACCTCAAGGAAATTCTCAAGGCACGAATCCAATCCAAGTAGTTTAGCCCAGTTAGCTTATCTTTACTTAGGATAGAGAGTAACGTAAGGTTGGATGTTGAGTGAGAAGGAGGAGGAGGAGGATTATTTTCAGCCATCTGTAGACATATATTTTTCGTTAGTTTGATATTTAACCCTTAAAATAATTTTCCAAAAAATATTTAACAAGGCTAGGATCCATATTTTATCTTATGATGTGAAAAGGGATGCCGTAATCACATCACAAGGTTATTTTAGGTAAACAAATGCTATTTGTTAATTTCATTCACTATGAAACTCCTAGGTCTTTTGAGATTCATTGACTTATGTCAATGGCATGTTAATCTCGATTATGCTTATCTTCCTTTTGTGACTGGGATGCCGAGGATCACAAACAAGACAGTGAATCAACCATGGAAAAACACATGGACCCCTCGGCTCAAGTACGCTTGAGAATCACGAGCGCCACATCATTTTCAACTATAGTTTCACATTAACGTGCCGGCAAACCGCACACACTCCGTTAACAAACTATAAGATTATGTGTGTTCTTCTCATGGGTAGCATACGACTTTCACATTCCTTAGTATATCTAAAACGGGATTTTCGTTTTATACTTCATAGTTAATACTTTTAACTTGTCACATTGACCTATCAAACATTTTCGGTAATTCCACTAGTCCACACAAGAGACGGTGAGTTTGGTAACGCATGGCGTTTTAAAAACCCTTGACTCATTTGACAACCATTTTATAGGTAACCTCCTTAAACCCCTTTAGAGTGTTTATAGTGAGTACGCCTAGTCTCGGTTTGACTATCAATGTATTATTTAATTATATATATATAATTGAGGTCTAATATATATATATATATATATATATATATATAAATTGAATGGAATTTTAAACAATTTAAAATTATGATTATCTTGATTAATTCTAATTAACCATGTGAGCACATATTAAACAATTAATATAATTGTTTCTATATTTGATTCCAATTAAACATGTGAGGACACATGCTAATAATTAATGTGAATATTTGACATATAAATTATATTCACTATATAAATAATGTCAATGTTTATCTTACAATATTTATTCAAACTTGAATATATTTGTTTATTGTAAGAAGATATTTAAGATTATCTTATTCAATTCAAGATTATCCATTCGATATTTGCCATAGCTTATTATTGATGTGTTTTCTTAGGCAAGTTAGGAAACTAGCCATTCACAATTAGGATTATCTATTCAATTTAAGATTATCCATTCAATATTTTCCAAAGCTTATAATTGATGTGTTTTTCTTAGGCAAGTTAGGAAACTAGCCATACACAATTATGGTATAACATGCATAAAAACGACTACTACGCCATACACAATTATGGTATAACATGCATAAAAAACGTCTACTACCCTATACCCTTTAGGGATATGTAACACCCTCAAATTTGGAACGAGCAACTAACTTTAAAATTCAATAAAATAACCAAATTAGATATAATCACTTCTACAATTCATTCCTTAAAATACCTCGGAATTTAAAACATTATAAGTCCACGATAAAATAACTTAATCGGGTGCTACATAACACAACACAAGTTGCTAGTCCAAACAATTGCGGAAGACTTCACTAATTAAGTCACCTCTCGTGCACGCTACTAGCACTCGCCACTTCACAATGTAGCTAGAGCTACCCCAACCAGAGCCTGTTGCACATGCCGACAAATAAAAAGGGTTAGGCTTACGCCCGGTGAGTTCAAACATTTTATCATGACTATATAAAATCATAAATCGGAAGTTAGTAGTTTTATTCATGATTCAAATAAATCTTTAAATGAAAGTTTGCAACAAGATTATCATTTCCAAAAGGGTTTCCCAAGCGGCGTAAATGACTCATTTTCCAACGCACTCAAATTCCATGGAAACCATTCCCGAAAAAGTGTAAAGCGTTTTCCAAAATGAGATGCGAATCCCAACCCACTCAAATACGTGAATAAATCTAGTTTTAGGCAAAACCTTCAAATACGGTTGACAATACACACTCAACCCGTAAAGCATGGAAACCATCCATTTAAATATGATCTTTCATTGGAAACATAATACGAAGCAAAACTCACGCAAACGTAAAATGTATTAAAATCCAAATACCATAAAATAAAACTCCAGCAGTTAAAACATCCAATAAGAATGTAACATAAATCCGTCCATCAATCATGGAAAACAATCCATATGCATGTATTATAATATCAACAATGTGAATAGATAAAATACCCGAAATCAACACCATTCGGTGACGGGGGAGACCCGATCTCATCGAATGTGGCAAACACATAAATTAAACCACGATTAAATAAATGCAAGTAAGCTACTTGGATGTGGAAAGCGGATGACATCAACCATACTAGGTCTTTAGTCAATCCTCGGCATCAATCATACTAGATCTTTAGCCCATCTTAGACATCAACCATACTAGGTCTTTAGTCCATCTCAGACATCAACCATACTAGGTCTTTAGTCCGTCTTCGGCATCAACCATACTAGGTCTTTAGCCCCTCTTAGACATCAACCATACTAGGTCTTTAGTCCATTTAAAACCCACCATCCAAAACAAGCTTACTTAACTTAAAAATTTATACATGACCTCAAAAGAATAACCAATGCATTCAAATCATGTAAACCTCAAATATGATGCAACTCATGCAATGCAAACCCCCAAGCTCACGTCGAGCTTATTAAAACCGGGCGAATGCCCTCAAGACTCAATCGAGTCCAAAACTGAGCCCTCTGCTCAAAGATCTAATGATCATTTATCAACGTCAAATCATGCAAATGAGATGCAATTAAGCATATAACACATCCTAGACTCCACCATGAGCATGTAAATACCAACAACGTGCAATAATATGCAACACGGTGCAATAAAAGCAACCCGTAAATAAGACTCCACATCGAGCCATTTAAACCGAACAAATGTCCCAAGACTATCTCAAAGTCAAAACCGAGCAAAGTGCTCCAAGCTTGCAAGACCCCTAATGTCGGTCATCATCGCATAAAACGCGTTTAAACATTGTTTAAGAAAACACGTATCCCGAAATCATCATTAACCCTAAAACTCAACACGGATTAAACAAAAGGGTTTTCCCAAAGGACTCACACCCTTAATATTCTCAAAATGACTCATAACACTAAAAGTGCATTTTTCCAAATGGTTTATTAAAATCATTTACACTAACATGATTAAACCATCAAACAAACCTCATTTTGAGCAATTAATATTTTAAAGACAATTTATGGTTTCTAACCATCCAAATATTCAAAAGCCCCAAATACGGGTGTTTTACACATTTATGAAGATAAACACTTCAAAAGAGTTAAACCATTCAAATAACTCAACCTCATACATTTTCAAGTAAAACACACATATTTGTAAAATACTCATTTTGGCATGTACAACGTTTTCGCAAAGTAACTTGAACCCACCTTTGCTAGATTAAGCTAAATCTAGTATTTCTCCAACGTAAGCTCCTTTGACGAAGTTTGTATCCTCAAGCCGAAACCTCCAAAAACCTAAATTCATAACTTACAACTATGAATATTCATATTCAACCACTTTAAAACCATTCCCCAACATATTATATCAAAATCTCCATTTTAATCAAAACCCCAATATTAACCTAACTTCTCCAAAATCATCCAAATCGAAATTGGAGAAACAAAACACTAGGATATCATCAATGGAACATTTATAACTCATATGAAAGTATAGAAGCTAGGAGGATGAACTCACCACTTAGGTTTTGATGAAAACCTAGAAAACCCTAAAATCTCTAAGATGTCGTGGATGAAACTTGCTCTTGCATCTATAGATGAAATCAATAGCATAAAATGGGTAAGGAACGCATCAATCTCCAAGAGAAACCCTAAAATCGGTTAGGTTTTTGTGAGGGAGAAAAGGGAAAACGATTTGGGAGAGAAAGAAAGGAGATTCGAGACTTACCACCACCAAACACCCTTGAATCATCCAATGATCTTCCAAACTCTTTATAGATCTTTGAAGAGCTCTAAAAAACGGAACCATAGCAAGTTGAATCATCAAAATCGGAGTTGAAATGAGAGAGATATGAAGAAATGAAGTTTGAGGGATGAAATTCGCGTATATAAGCTGATCAGGAGCTCCGCGCGGGTATCCGCGCTAGTAAAGTAGCGCCACAATGCGCGCCGGCCACTGGTCGCCCGGTTTCCCCTTAAACACTGTTTCTGCCATAACTTTTTCGTTATAGCTCCGTTTTCGCTCCGGAAAGAACCGTTGGACTCGTATTTGAATTCCTCGTCCAACAAGACCATAAAATCTAGGATTTAATCCAAAATTCTATTTTTCATATTTTCTTAAGAGATCGATTTTCACACTGATTCGAAATTATGCTTATCCGAAAATTACGGGTGTTACAGGATACCGATAAACTTTAATCGCTAAAAATAGAAAATTTTTCATGCAAGCAATAATTTTTTTTTCAGTTTCCAAAATTATAGCTTTTGAGGTTATGACCATAAAACCCTAATTTAGGGATTAAGCAATTCAATGGCCACAAACTTACTGCACTATCTCGAAAATAAAACAGGGGCCTTCTGGACCTCAAACGATTAATCCAACCGTCCAGAAGGTAAAACAGAATGTCGTGAAACTACTGTCCAAAAAACGCGACGATCCGACGGTCCAAACTCCGGGAATAGATAAAACGGCTCATTGCGTTTTCCAGAAAATTCAATACGAATTTTATGCTATTGAGCTAAAATCTAAGAACTTTGGCTCTGATACCACTGAAAGGTTTTGTTAAACCGTACTACCACATGATATAGGCAACGGAAACATATTTAAAATTGAATCATCCATGGCAATACTAACAAACAACTTATAAAGATGCATACGTTCTAGATGATTAACTACAATAGAAAGAATCAAGAACACTTACTTGTTTCTTGTGATTGTCGAAAACACAAAGATGAATTAAACCTTGTTCTTGCTTCTTGGATGTCAAGGATCAATAGTGTGAATCCCTCTAGTGGCTCACACTTAAGAACACCAAACCAACAATCAAGATTGAAGCTTTAACCCTAACCCTTGGAAGGGTTTACGATTTTGGGAGGGGGAGAGGGGAGGTTACGGCCTTGTGAGAGAGAGAGAGAGATCACACCAAAAAATCATCTTAGGGTTTGATCCCTAGCATCTTATTTATAACTTCTCTATTTACAAGTAGCCCCCTTGAACAGATAAGCTTGATAAAAACTATTTTAACAAGTTATCATTTAGTCCCTATAATTAATCTAATTAATTATATTGTAGCTTGTAATTAATTTATCATCAAATGACAAATTAATAATCTAACTACATTAATTCCCTTTCATTCTTCTGATTGTTTATTTGGGTCTTAAGGGCAACCCAAAAGAACCCTGCTATTATTAGAAATATTACCAATAGTTAATGACTCTGGACACTATATCCAACATATATATCTTACATTGGTGAGAGGTTGAAAAATTGAAGTAGAGTGGTATGTATAAAAAAGAATGATAGGATGTCATTGTGTCAACTAATGGCTTGAGTCATTAGATTATCTTATTTGAATGATTCTATTTATGCAAAATAAATCTTATTATATAAAAAATAAAAAGTAAAAAGTTAGTTGTGAATGAGTTTTTGATATCCCACATTGGTAAGATGATGTAAGATTGGAAAAGGATGTATATCTAGAAAAAGAAAGATAAAGTGTTAGTGTCAAATCATCAGGTTTGAATCATAAGATTATCTTAGTTGGATGACTCTACTTAAATTAGGTTGATCGTTCATTTCTACCATTAATTGGAAAAAAAACCTATCATGTATATATAGATTCTACTAATTAAATTCTAATGCTTTCTACAAATAATTTGTATATTGTTTGTTGATTATCATATTTAACAATTAACATGTATTAAATGGACAATATTCATATTACTATCCAAGTTATTTACATTACCGTGCAACGCGCGGTTTAAACACTAGTCAATATATATATTAAAACAAAAACCACCAAGAATGTAACATCCTAAATTTTGTTATTATTATTTTAAATAAGATTTAGAATGTATTTGTATTTGGAGTAACCTTGAATTATATAGAGTGTTATAATTCAATTAGGGTTAAAATACAAATGTTGAAAGTTTAAAGATTTCTTTTGAGAATATTAACTTAAGGGTTATTATTATGAGTTTTATTTATGCATGAGGTGTGTTATGTTATTTCTTTAAAGTTTGAGGGTTTGTAGTGTCATTCTCTTGAAAGTTAGGGGTTTATTTGGTAAATAGTCTTATGACTCATGGTTATTAATGAGGAGGTGGCAAACAATTAGTCATTTAGTGTAACAACCCGAAATTCTAAGTAAGTATCGAAAGTTTGGGGGCCGAAGTTTAAAGAATGAAAGTTGGACTTGAGGGGCCTTAGGGCAATTAGTGGTTAGTATGTATGGCCTCAAATCCCTAGGGCAACCCCCCTTTTGTTCTAAAAATCAGTGTTGGAGGTGTTCTTTGTGTGTTTGGTGGCTAAGAGAGAAAAGAGAAGGAGAAAGGAATTTTGGGGAAGAAATCAAAAGAGAAGAAATCGTCAAGGTAACCCATTCTAATTTCATCTTCCTTATTGTTGTGTGAATCCTTTCTCACTTGTTCCAGATTCATAAGTCTGAATGGGGAGATTCATTGAGTTTTCAATCACTTTTTCCTAAAAAGTGGGTTTCTTGGGTTTTGTCTTAATAAATCGACTTAAGAGGGTTAAAGATGGATTAAGTGGGTGTTTGGGGTTGGTGGATGAACCCTTATAGTTGTCTAATCAAACTAATGGCTTAAATCGGAGTTTAAATCGGTTTTAGAATTTCTAAGTTCGAACAGCAGCGTTTTCCGGACACCAGCGTTTGAAGGTGTCCGGATATGTTGCATGTGTCCGGATATGTTGCATGTGTCCGGATAAGTGGTGTGTCCGGAAAAGTGTAGTGTCCGGAAAAGTGTAGTGTCCGGATAAGTGTAGTGTCCGGAAAAGTGTAGTGTCCGGATAAGTGTAGTGTCCGGATAAGTGTAGTGTCCGGATAAATTCAGTGTCCGGAAAAGTATAGCGTCCGGAAAAGTATACCTATGGTGAAATGTAAGCATATAGAAGTGGAAAGTGAGATAGTTGGTCAAAGCGAAATAGTATGAAAGGGTTGAGTAAGTGAGATGTGGAAAGTGTGTTCAGCAAGTTGTTGCGTGACCGAAAGGACGACCATTGGTCGTAGGTGGAGTGTCAAGGATAAGTTGCGTAAGCAAAACGGTTGACCTTGTTAGAGTGAGTAGCCTTCAATTGCAAATAGAGTCTCATGCACGACGTTCTTTTATGTAACATGAAATTTTCACGATTTAAAATAAGAATGTAAATGTCAACTTTGAACAAAATGAGTCAGCTTGTATGAGTGCACGTTTAAAGAAAAAGCGATTTCAGTACGTCGCACATTGAAATTTTGAGGTAAACGATTTGCAAAGTATTCCACGCTTTTAATGATAAGTTAGATTGTTACAAAAAGGGTCAAGAAAATGGTTACTTGCAATTCACTTATAACCAAAATGCTTATTGATTTTTGATGTCATACAATTGAGTGCGAGAACCGACTGGTTTACTTTGTGTCGGCAAATTTTTCAGAATTGTCTCATACGAAAAGATTTTCATGCAATATATTACTCTCGTAATAACATTGTTCGGATTGAGCAAGATTGAGGTTCACGGGAAGATGCATGCCAACGGTTCTCGAATCGTTGTGCAGGGTTTTGAAGTTATAAGAGTGATGGGGTCACGGGTACCCGAGTTGTTTCTAAATGTTGTTTACTTAAAATGATAAAATGTACGAAATGATTTATCTATTGTGTTGTCATGCATGAAGGCTATGAACTCACTAGGTCGTAGGATGTTACATATTAAGCTAAGGAAGAACCCCAAGAGTGGAGAAGTGTCGGTTGTATGAGGGTTTGCACCTTTGTTCGATAACTGGAAGTACGGTTGTCAAGGGACGGTTGTGTCCGGAGGAAGGACTCGAAGCCTTCAAGGTGATGGTTTTTGCAACTCGTTATGAGTAGTGTGAGGAGGAAGAATGAAATGTCTATAGCGTGGGAGTATGAGTTTCGAGGTGAGCTCGTAATGTTGATGTTACATGAGTAGGTTTCGAAAAGAGGGAGGCAGATCATGAAGTTGATTATGATATGTGGAAGGATTAGGTTCCGTAAGGAACCCCTGTTATAAAGTAAGTTAAGAAGGTAGTTACAGGTTGTCAGTTGATGTAGAAGTCGACGGTTGTGTAAGATAGTTGAGGTCGAAGACTTGAACCAGAAGGTTGAAAGTTGATAGAACACCTTGTAGGGGTGCTAAGAGGATGAGAAGTTATTGTTTTGATTAAGCGTTCTTTTTACGAAGCATGGAGGGTTCATAGAATGATGAGGTATGTAACACGAGCGAAGCTAGTGTGTAGATTCTAGCATCCAGTGAGGGACTGTGTCCAGCTTATGTAAAGCCTTGGATCGTAAAGAGCGAGCAAGAACGATTACAATTGAGCTAATTGGGAACTGGGGAGTTATAGTTCAGCTAGAGTGAGAAAGGGCAAAGTAGCGACATAGACTCGATCGTGTATGCGAGAAAATGTGAAGGCAAGTTCAGATTGTGTACGAATGACCATGAGAGACTTGGTCGGTAGTGTGATGATAGGAGTGGTGGATGTACGAACCACTAGTAGCTTCAATTGCCAAGATTTTTGTGTCAGTCAGTGATGTAGTAAGGTGATGTTAGAAAAGTGAAGGATTAAAAGGAAGTCCGTTTGGGATTTCGGGTGGAGTGTACGTTTTGCAACCCCAGTTGTTGAAGTACGTGGTTTGTAAGTTGGTGATTATTTTGACTATTATCAGAATGGAATGTCGGGGCAGAATTGGGTGATTGCCCAGCTGTGAGATCAAGCTTTGTGGTTATGTATGTTGTTAAGTATATTCTTGAAGGCAGAGTAAATGTACAGAAGATGATGAATAGATTAGTCGAGCCGTAGTATAGTAGATGAGAAATTGTTAAAGAATTATTTAAGGTAAATCTAAGTAAGAAAGCTGGGATGACAGTATATATATCTGTCTGATTTTATGATCATGGTGGTTAATCGAAAGAATTGTGGAACCCGAGTTTCGGGGTGTTCCTGAGTTATTAGATCCGTTTGTAATAGAGATTCCAAAGGGGGTGGATTATTAGAGTGAATAGGGGACGTTACTAAGAAACACTTTGGGGTCGTTGGAAGTTTAAAGAGGATGAGGGTTGTGTTAGTAAAGTGTGCTGGAATAGATGTGAATTCCTGAAAGAGTGTGAGCTGTGGTATATGAGTGAAAGAATTGTCTGAGAAAGTAAAAGTTGGAGAGTAAAGAATGTGTAGTGACGTCGAACTCTAGTGTCGTTTCAAGACGACTTGTTTGAATGCCTTAAGTTAGGACTTTGGTGCAACTGTTTGGTTATGCAAGTATTGAGAAAGTGTTATCAGCATGTGGATAGGTCAGGAGAGAGGGGCAAGTAATGTTTGATGAGCAGTGCTCCACGCTAACGTGGAGAGGTGAAGATAGTATGTCGGATTAAGTGAGTAATTTGGAAGTAGTAAATGTGGCAGTAATACCATAAGGGTGCTGTGTTATGTGGATTGTCAGTGATAAATGTGCGAACTTTTGGAACGAGTTTTGAGGAAGGGATTTGTGTATGATTTTGTGCAGGAAAGAAGTGGATTAGACAACTGAATGAGTTAAGTTAAGTGACCTTGTGAGAAATGTATAAATGAATTGGTCGTGCAGTGATTGAGCTAGTGAGAATAGTATGGTGTGACCATGGTTACTCCTCCCAGTTGAGTGAGGATAACCGGAGTTATGTGTTATATGTCTGAGCGAACGTGGCGATCAACGAGGAATTTATGTGTTTTAGGATAAGTTTAATTTTAGTAGGTGAACACTTCAACGATGGGTTTGGATGTTCCTACTCTTAGTTGCGTATAAGTGTGGAGTGGTGAAGTGATGAGGATAAGAGAGTTGGTTGACAAACTGTGGTCGAGGTGGTCTGGGTAAGGGAAATGTTGGCCGCTTAGACGACTGTTGGTTGAGGGAAGTGATCTAGGATTGCTTGTATTGCGACGAAGGAACTCTGGGTTGTGAGTTGTCGGGACGTACGGGTTTGGCCTGGTGCCAAGCTGTCAAGTGTGTGTTTGTCTCTTGGTAAGTGAATACTATGTTGTGACGGAGATTTAGCCAGGTTCCTCCTTAAAGGAAGTATAGATGCTTGAGAAGCCTTAGTTAATCTTCTGTTGTCAAGACCGATCGGGTAGGAACAATAGCCTACGAGTTAGGGGTACCGTAAGAATTGAAGGAAGTGCACCCATTGTTTATTGTTTCGAATTTAATGAGGTGTTTGTCTGGGTCAGAAGTGGTTTTACCTTGGGGAAGTGTCAGTTTTGGTGTGGACAAGGTACCCGCATCTTTTCCCAATAAGGAATTCCGGGGACGGAATTCTTTTAGGGGGGGGAGTGTTGTAACAACCCGAAATTCTAAGTAAGTATATAAAGTTTGGGGGCCGAAGTTTAAAGAATGAAAGTTGGACTTGAGGGGCCTTAGGGCAGTTAGTGGTTAGTATGTATGGCCTCAAATCCCTAGGGCAACCCCCCTTTTGTTCTAAAAATCAGTGTTGGAGGTGTTCTTTGTGTGTTTGGTGGCTAAGAGAGAAAAGAGAAGGAGAAAGGAATTTTGGGGAAGAAATCAAAAGAGAAGAAATCGTCAAGGTAACCCATTCTAATTTCATCTTCCTTATTGTTGTGTGAATCCTTTCTCACTTGTTCTAGATTCATAAGTCTGAATGGGGAGATTCATTGAGTTTTCAATCACTTTTTTCTAAAAAGTGGGTTTCTTGGGTTTTGTCTTAATAAATCGATTTAAGAGGGTTAAAGATGGATTAAGTGGGTGTTTGGGGTTGGTGGATGAACCCTTATAGTTGTCTAATCAAACTAATGGCTTAAATCGGAGTTTAAATCGGTTTTAGAATTTCTAAGTTCGAACAGCAGCGTTTTCCGGACACCAGCGTTTGAAGGTGTCCGGATATGTTGCATGTGTTCGGATATGTTGCATGTGTCCGGATATGTTGCATGTGTCCGGATAAGTGGTGTGTCCGGCAAAGTGTAGTGTCCGGATAAGTGTAGTGTCCAGAAAAGTGTAGTGTCCGGATAAGTGTAGTGTCCGGATAAGTGTAGTGTCCGGATAAATTCAGTGTCCGGAAAAGTATAGCGTCCGGATAAGTATAGCATCCGGAAAAGGGTATCCGGACAATGAGGCTGAGCTATTTACCTGATGTGGATCTTTTGCCTTAGGTGTTCGGTGGGTGTAGCTTGAAGGTGTTTAGGAAGTGCATTGTACGACAATCAAGGTGAGTTCCCTAAACCTATTTACGACGCAATGTGTTAATTGTTCTTTTACTGATAATGGTTCACTTTGAGCACGAAATGTTTACCAAATCGATATGCATGTTTTTACATGAAAGCTCATACTTTATTCAAAGAATATTTAGCATGATGAAATGATTATATGGTTTACGAGATTCTAAGTTGTATGAAGTATGACATGTTATGTATGCTATGAGGAGTCGGTCTGCACCGTGGGATCGGTATGCTCTGGGATCCGATGATCCCTTGGACATGGATGATGAGCCGATAGGTTGGAATCTGTTTCCCTCCTATTCGGGTAGAGGGGAGTCTGCTTGGGCCCCGATCGCGGCGAGAGGGGAGTCTGCTTGGGCCCCGATCGTGGTTAGTTTATGCGGTCCTCATCACGGTGCAGTACCATGTTTGACATTATGTGAAGTTTGATGATGAATTTTATAAACGATTTTCCCAATGTTTATATATGTTGTTTTCGGAGGGAATTCACTAGACCTTTTGGTCTAACCCTCGCTTTTCAAACTAAACCATTTTCAGGTAAACAAGTAGTAAGAGGCTCAAGTAAGCGAGTAAGAGCATGATAGAGTACATATGCAGCTAGAGACAGTGCCGATGCCACTTGTAGTAGCAGTTGTTCTCAGTTGTGTATAGGTCGTTTCCGCCAACCTTAGTTTGGGAATGATGTAACAGAATTTGGGATCCAGTTTTATTACAAGAGTATGATTTAATGCTATGGTTATCTTGTTATGTTCTTGGGATGTTACAAATGGTATCAGAGCCATAGTTTAAGGGATTTAGGTGACCGGACGGGCCTAAACTTAAACTTGGGAGTAGAAATCACAACTGAGAATCAGGAAATGCGTTAAGAGGGCACTAATGTAGATACAAGAAATGCGTTAGGAGGACACTATTATAGAGATAGGACTAATAGGGTACTGAGGACTGTCATGTAAGGTAAGTTTGAGATTTCACCTGGCCAGTGAAATTGCGAACTTACAGGTACATGTATGTGCTTAACCTACTTTATTAACCTATCTAGTGCTCATGTCGTGTTCCAGTACGTTAGATTGTCAACAAGATCCCTGAGGGGTAGACTGAGACCCCTTGTTGGGGAAGTTTCTTGAGAGGTCACCTATGATGTGATGTATGTATAAATCGTAGAGAAAGAATGTTGCATAGAATGTTATGAGTCGTCTAGAGGTAGCTCTTCGTAGATTCGGAGAGGTTGGATGTTGAGTTTGAGTAAGACTCCTGTTTCGGGAGAGTCCCAGTTCTAGAAATCATGGGATAGATCGGTCGGGATGGTAAGAAAGGACGATGTCGAAATCTTGGAAGTGTCAATGGAGATTTGAATTCTTATTCTAGCTTTTCAAGGACAGAGTAAATGAAATAAGATACCTATGGTGAAATGAAAGCATATAGAAGTGGAAAGTGAGATAGTTGGTCAAAGCGAAATAGTATGAAAGGGTTGAGTAAGTGAGATGTGGAAAGTGTGTTCAGAAAGTTGTTGCGTGACCGAAAGGACGACCATTGGTCGTAGGTGGAGTGTCAAGGATAAGTTGCGTAAGCAAAACGGTTAACCTTGTTAGAGTGAGTAGCCTTCAATTGCAAATAGAGTCTCATGCACGGCGTTCTTTTATGTAACATGAAATTTTCACGATTTAAAATAAGAATGTAAATGTCAACTTTGAACAAAATGAGTCAGCTTGTATGAGTGCACGTTTAAAGAAAAAGCGATTTCAGTACGTCGCACATTGAAATTTTGAGGTAAACGATTTGCAAAGTATTCCACGCTTTTAATGATAAGTTAGATTGTTACAAAAAGGGTCAAGAAAATGGTTACTTGCAATTCACTTATAACCAAAATGCTTATTGATTTTTGATGTCATACAATTGAGTGCGAGAACCGACTGGTTTACTTTGTGTCGGCAAATTTTTCAGAATTGTCTCATACGAAAAGATTTTCATGCAATATATTACTCTCGTAATAACATTGTTCGGATTGAGCACGATTGCGGTTCACGGGAAGATGCATGCCAACGGTTCTCGAATCGTTGTGCAGGGTTTTGAAGTTATAAGAGTGATGGGGTCACGGGTACCCGAGTTGTTTCTAAATGTTGTTTACTTAAAATGATAAAATGTACGAAATGATTTATCTATTGTGTTGTCATGCATGAAGGCTATGAACTCACTAGGTCGTAGGATGTTACATATTAAGCTAAGGAAGAACCCCAAGAGTGGAGAAGTGTCGGTTGTATGAGGGTTTGCACCTTTGTTCGATAACTGGAAGTACGGTTGTCAAGGGACGGTTGTGTCCGGAGGAAGGACTCGAAGCCTTCAAGGTGATGGTTTTTGCAACTCGTTATGAGTAGTGTGAGAAGGAAGAATGAAATGTCTATAGCGTGGGAGTATGAGTTTCGAGGTGAGCTCGTAATGTTGATGTTACATGAGTAGGTTTCGAAAAGAGGGAGGCAGATCATGAAGTTGATTATGATATGTGGAAGGATTAGGTTCCGTAAGGAACCCCTGTTATAAAGTAAGTTAAGAAGGTAGTTACAGGTTGTCAGTTGATGTAGAAGTCGACGGTTGTGTAAGATAGTTTAGGCCGAAGACTTGAACCAGAAGGTTGAAAGTTGATAGAACACCTTGTAGGGGTGCTAAGAGGACGAGAAGTTATTGTTTTGATTAAGCGTTCTTTTTACGAAGCATGGAGGGTTCGTAGAATGATGAGGTATGTAACACGAGCGAAGCTAGTGTGTAGATTCTAGCATCCAGTGAGGGATTGTGTCCAGCTTATGTAAAGCCTTGGATCGTAAAGAGCGAGCAAGAACGATTACAATTGAGCTAATTGGGAACTGGGGAGTTATAGTTCAGCTAGAGTGAGAAAGGGCAAAGTAGCGACATAGACTCGATCGTGTATGCGAGAAAATGTGAAGGCAAGTTCAGATTGTGTACGAATGACCATGAGAGACTTGGTCGATAGTGTGATGATAGGAGTGGTGGATGTACGAACCACTAGTAGCTTCAATTGCCAAGATTTTTGTGTCAGTCGGTGATGTAGTAAGGTGATGTTAGAAAAGTGAAGGATTAAAAGGAAGTCCGTTTGGGATTTCGGGTGGAGTGTACGTTTTGCAACCCCAATTGTTGAAGTACGTGGTTTGTAAGTTGGTGATTATTTTGACTATTATCAGAATGGAATGTCGGGGCAGAATTGGGTGATTGCCCAGCTGTGAGATCAAGCTTTGTGGTTATGTATGTTGTTAAGTATATTCTTGAAGGCAGAGTAAATGTACAGAAGATGATGAATAGATTAGTCGAGCCGTAGTATAGTAGATGAGAAATTGTTAAAGAATTATTTAAGGTAAATCTAAGTAAGAAAGCTGGGATGACAGTATATATATTTGTCTGATTTTATGATCATGGTGGTTAATAGAAAGAATTGTGGAACCCGAGTTTCGGGGTGTTCCTGAGTTATTAGATCCGTTTGTAATAGAGATTCCAAAGGGGGTGGATTATTAGAGTGAATAGGGGACGTTACTAAGAAACACTTTGGGGTCGTTGGAAGTTTAAAGAGGATGAGGGTTGTGTTAGTCAAGTGTGGTGGAATAGATGTGAATTCCTGAAAGAGTGTGAGCTGTGGTATATGAGTGAAAGAATTGTCTGAGAAAGTAAAAGTTGGAGAGTAAAGAATGTGTAGTGACGTCGAACTCTAGTGTCGTTTCAAGACGACTTATTTGAATGCCTTAAGTTAGGACTTTGGTGCAACTGTTTGGTTATGCAAGTATTGAGAAAGTGTTATCAGCATGTGGATAAGTCAGGAGAGAGGGGCAAGTAATGTTTGATGAGCAGTGCTCCACGCTAACGTGGAGAGGTGAAGATAGTATGTCGGATTAAGTGAGTAATTTGGAAGTAGTAAATGTGGCAGTAATACCATAAGGGTGCTGTGTTATGTGGATTGTCAGTGATAAATGTGCGAACTTTTGGAACGAGTTTTGAGGAAGGGATTTGTGTATGATTTTGTGCAGGAAAGAAGTGGATTAGACAACTGAATGAGTTAAGTTAAGTGACCTTGTGAGAAATGTATAAATGAATTGGTCGTGCAGTGATTGAGCTAGTGAGAATAGTATGGTGTGACCATGGTTACTCCTCCCAGTTGAGTGAGGATAACCGGAGTTATGTGTTATATGTCTGAGCGAACGTGGCGATCAACGAGGAATTTATGTGTTTTAGGATAAGTTTAATTTTAGTAGGTGAACACTTCAACGATGGGTTTGGAGGTTCCTACTCTTAGTTGCGTATAAGTGTGGAGTGGTGAAGTGATGAGGATAAGAGAGTTGGTTGACAAACTGTGGTCGAGGTGGTCTGGGTAAGGGAAATGTTGGCCGCTTAGACAACTGTTGGTTGAGGGAAGTGATCTAGGATTTCTTGTATTGCGACGAAGGAACTCTGGGTTGTGAGTTGTCGGGACGTACGGGTTTGGCATGGTGCCAAGCTGTCAAGTGTGTGTTTGTCTCTTGGTAAGTGAATACTATGTTGTGACGGAGATTTAGCCAGGTTCCTCCTTAAAGGAAGTATAGATGCTTGAGAAGCCTTAGTTAATCTTCTGTTGTCAAGACCGATCGGGTAGGAACAATAGCCTACGAGTTAGGGGTACCGTAAGAATTGAAGGAAGTGCACCCATTGTTTATTGTTTCGAATTTAATGAGGTGTTTGTCTGGGTCAGAAGTGGTTTTACCTTGGGGAAGTGTCAGTTTTGGTGTGGACAAGGTACCCGCATCTTTTCCCAATAAGGAATTTCGGGGACGGAATTCTTTTAAGGGGGGGAGTGTTGTAACAACCCGAAATTCTAAGTAAGTATCGAAAGTTTGGGGGCCGAAGTTTAAAGAATGAAAGTTGGACTTGAGGGGCCTTATGGCAATTAGTGGTTAGTATGTATGGCCTCATATCCCTAGGGCAACCCCCCTTTTGTTCTAAAAATCAGTGTTGGAGGTGTTCTTTGTGTGTTTGGTGGCTAAGAGAGAAAAGAGAAGGAGAAAGGAATTTTGGGGAAGAAATCAAAAGAGAAGAAATCGTCAAGGTAACCCATTCTAATTTCATCTTCCTTATTGTTGTGTGAATCCTTTCTCACTTGTTCTAGATTCATAAGTCTGAATGGGGAGATTCATTGAGTTTTCAATCACTTTTTTCTAAAAAGTGGGTTTCTTGGGTTTTGTCTTAATAAATCGATTTAAGAGGGTTAAAGATGGATTAAGTGGGTGTTTGGGGTTGGTGGATGAACCCTTATAGTTGTCTAATCAAACTAATGGCTTAAATCGGAGTTTAAATCGGTTTTAGAATTTCTAAGTTCGAACAGCAGCGTTTTCCGGACACCAGCGTTTGAAGGTGTCCGGATATGTTGCATGTGTTCGGATATGTTGCATGTGTCCGGATATGTTGCATGTGTCCGGATAAGTGGTGTGTCAGGAAAAGTGTAGTGTCCGGATAAGTGTAGTGTCCGGAAAAGTGTAGTGTCCGGATAAGTGTAGTGTCCGGATAAGTGTAGTGTCCGGATAAATTCAGTGTCCGGAAAAGTATAGCGTCCGGATAAGTATAGCATCCGGAAAAGGGTATCCGGACAATGAGGCTGAGCTATTTACCTGATGTGGATCTTTTGCCTTAGGTGTTCGGTGGGTGTAGCTTGAAGGTGTTTAGGAAGTGCATTGTACGACAATCAAGGTGAGTTCCCTAAACCTATTTACGACGCAATGTGTTAATTGTTCTTTTACTGATAATGGTTCACTTTGAGCACGAAATGTTTACCAAATCGATATGCATGTTTTTACATGAAAGCTCATACTTTATTCAAAGAATATTTAGCATGATGAAATGATTATATGGTTTACGAGATTCTAAGTTGTATGAAGTATGACATGTTATGTATGCTATGAGGAGTCGGTCTGCACCGTGGGATCGGTATGCTCTGGGATCCGATGATCCCTTGGACATGGATGATGAGCCGATAGGTTGGAATCTGTTTCCCTCCTATTCGGGTAGAGGGGAGTCTGCTTGGGCCCCGATACGAGGCGAGAGAGGATTCTGCTTGGGCCCCGATCGCGGCGAGAGGGGAGTCTGCTTGGGCCCCGATCGTGGTTAGTTTATGCGGTCCTCATCACGGTGCAGTACCATGTTTGACGTTATGTGAAGTTTGATGATGAATTTTATAAACGATTTTCCCAATGTTTATATATGTTGTTTTCGGAGGGAATTCACTAGACCTTTTGGTCTAACCCTCGCTTTTCAAACTAAAACATTTTCAGGTAAACAAGTAGTAAGAGGCTCAAGTAAGTGAGTAAGAGCATGATAGAGTACAGATGCAGCTAGAGACAGTGCCGATGTCACTTGTAGTAGCAGTTGTTCTCAGTTGTGTATAGGTTGTTTCCGCCAACCTTAGTTTGGGAATGATGTAACAGAATTTGGGATCCAGTTTTATTACAAGAGTATGATTTAATGCTATGGTTATCTTGTTATGTTCTTGGGATGTTACATTTAGACTAATTGTGTGAGTGTAAGTGTGAGTTTGGTGTGTGTGTCTTACGGTTTTGAGAGAAAGAGAAGCCGAGAGAGAGAAAGGCATCGAGAAGAAGAAGAAGCAAGGGGAAAAACAAAGATTTTCAGTTGGATTTTAGAAGTAATTGAAGACATCAAAAGGTAAACCATTCTTAACTTTTAAGCTCATAATTGTTAAGATAAGTTTAGAGATGGGTTGTTTTTGAAATATAGATGTTTTGGGAAATTTGAGTACATGAGTAGGTTTAGTTTATAACCTTTAACATATCTGCACCTTATCGGAAACATTCATAGCATAAAAGTACAAAAATCTGGGTTTAAGGATGAACATAGTGGACTAAGACTCGGATGAACATCATAGGTGTCGCAACCTTGAGCTGCGACATTCATGATTGTCGCAATAGACCGTTGCGACTTGGGGTTGGAGTCGCAACAGTTGGTTGCGACTTGGCTTTGGAGTCGCAATAGTTGGTTGCGATTTGGAGTGGAATCGCAATGGTGGGTTGCGACTTAGGTTGGGATCGCAACAGTTGGTTGCGATTTGGAATTGGAATCGCAATAGGTGGTTGCGACTTCAGTTCACTGCGACTTGAGATGTAATTTTAAGAGATTAAGGATTCTTAGTTGTGAATGGTTCTGTTTTATAAATTAATATTAGTATATATGTAAATTGGATATTGCAGTAAACTGTGGTAGTAAAGAAAGGAGTCCCTACGAGTTTAAAAAGGATTAAAAGAAGTGTGATTTCATATCAGGTGAGTTTATTCAACTCTCTTTAAAATTCAGTAATTAATATTAAAATAGATGTTTTATATGTATGCCTGGTTATGCTTATAAGGACTTGACTAACTCAGTGATAAGTCCAAGAAGGTGATTAAAAGTTATGCTATGTTGATTCCCGTGCTAAATTGATATGAGGGGATAGTTAAGAAGTTGATGAACCGAGGTTATTAATATTCTTTATAATGAATATGATTATCTGTTATATGCAATCTGTTATATGATTATGAACTCTAAATACGATTGCGAAGCCAAATTAAGATAAATTATAAAGGCCTATCTATGAGTCCGAAATGTAGATAACATTTGAGATGTTGATCCCCGTACTAGATTACAGAGAGGGGATAGTCAAGAGATTGAGATGAGGAGTTATTAATATTCTTTATTTTTGCATATATAGAATATGCTCAGAGAAATGATATATTGTATGCCGGACGCATATAGTAGTATCGATTATTATATTTATATATTATGTGCTTTTACTAAAAATAGGCATCCGGTCATCGGGGGCACCTGGGTACGGTATAATGGGAACCGATTACTTGCCATTGACCAAAAAGGGATGTAATTTTTAGTAATTGGGTGTACCTTGAATCATTGAGGGTCCCGGTTGAGTATCGCGATATTATAATCCCATTGGGACCATGATTCTGAGGTGGAATGTGGAATAGGCAGATTTTTATTTGTAATTCCCGTTTCGATTTGGGAAGATCAGAGATTTCCCAGTGATAAGAGGAAGATTAGAGATAGGCATAAAGCAATTTGTAATCTCTACTTCCTGATTAAGAAATAGGCAGGTTTTGACTTGTAATTTCTTGTGTAAAGAGTATTAACTGTGAGTCTGGGATGATTCATAGTAAACTCTTAAATTTGTTGTTACGATTAGAAGAGTTAGTCATATATATGGGAGTGGGGTAGATTCCCTGATTTGGAAAGGAGTTGTCGTACGGTAAGATGGGTGAGAACAGGTTTGAGTTATCTGTTCATGTTTTAATTATTAAATTTTATTTTGATTTGAGTATTCTCACTAGGCGAAAGCCTAATGTTTCAAGTTGAATCTTCTTACCAGGTACAAGCTCCGGGAAGTAAGCGGGAATGAGAGAAGAGAACTTTTGGAAAGATTCAGACTTAGAGATAACAGAGGATATAGTTATTCTTTGAAGCTTTTGGGACGGTCGTTTAGATAACTTGATTATCTGATTGTTATGATATGATTAGATTAATAAGTTATTTAAGAAATGGCGTATGTTTATAGAAATCTTACATTTTGATCCCCAGGTTATATAAGTTTGAAGTTTTTGATCATAACTTGTGGAAATTTTTAAGGTTTAAATTGACCCTGTTTTTAGGGTGTTTCAAAGAATGAGGTGACACCATGACATTTGAGTATTCATCAAATCTTGCAATTTGGTGCATTTTGGTTATCCCACATTGGTTAGGAGATGATAGAATGAAAGAATGATGTGGTTATTTATTAGGAGGAGAGAAAGTCTTTGTGAAAACTCATGGGTTAGCTTATTTTAGTTGACCCTCTATATGTACTCATGTGGTTGGCTAACCATCTCAAGTATTGGGTTGGTTGCTTTTCACTATCCCTTTTATTTATATAATCAATCATCATTATATATATTAAAACAAAAACCACCAAGAATGAGGTGGCACAATGACATTTGAGTATTCATCAAATCTTGCAATTTGGTGCATTTTGGTTATCCCACATTGGTTAGGAGATGATAGAATGAAAGAATGATGTGGTTATTTATTAGGAGGAGAGAAAGTCTTTGTGAAAACTCATGGGTTAGATTATTTTAGTTGACCCTCTATATGTACTCATGTGGTTGGCTAATTTTGGCTAACCATCTCAAGTTTTGGGTTGGTTGTTTTTCACTATCCCTTTTATTTATATAATCAATATATATATTAAAACAAAAACCACCAAGAATGAGGTGGCACAATGACATTTGAGTATTCATCAAATCTTGCAATTTGGTGCATTTTGGTTATCCCACATTGGTTAGGAGATGATAGAATGAAAGAATGATGTGGTTATTTGTTAGGAGGAGAGAAAGTCTTTGTGAAAACTCATGGGTTGACTTAATTTTCAAGTAGGAAGTGACTATAAGAAATGAGGGATGGATGCTTTTGTGTCAATTTATGTGGTTGACTTAATTTAGCTTACTCTATTTTTGTATCATCCCACATTGGTGAGAAGATGCAAGTTTAAAGTATGAGATAAGTATAAAAAAGGAGGGATGGATGTTTTTGTGTGGTTGAGTTCCATCATCCCACATTGGTGAAAGTTAAAAGTTTTGATGTAGGAATGACTATAAGAAAAAGAAGATGTATGTTTTTGTGTTAATGTGGTCAGCTCAATTTAGCTTACCTTACTTTTGCATCATCCGACATTGGTATGAAGATGCAAGTTTTAAAGTATGAAGTGGGTATAAGTGATGAGGGATGAATGTTTTTGTGTCAACTCTTACGGTTGACTCGATTTAGCCTACCATTTTTTGGCAAAAAAAAATCTCTATTTATATAACAAATAAAGTTGACTCATTTTACAATATCCAGTTAATCAATATATCAATATCATTCAGTATCAACATCAATATATATAACTTTGGTTGGATCAAAACTAACCAAATGGTAAAATTTATTAGGCAAAATTAAAAGAGAAACCAAGGATGATGACATTGGACCATTAGGTTTGAGTATTGCTTAAATTTTGAAATAAGATTTAGTTTCGTCATCCCACATTAGTGGTGATATATTAGTTTGAAAAAAGATGATAGGTATTAAAAGGGGGATGATTGGCTTGAAATCGATAACCATGGTTGTAATCAAAACCAACCAAATAGTAAAAATAATAGTAAAAAATTAAAGAAAAACCAATGATGATTACTTAGGACCATGAGGTTTGAGTAATCCTCAAATCTTAAAATAAGGTTAAGTTTCATCATCTCAAATTGGTGGTAATATGATAGTTTGGAAGAAAATTATGGGTATAAAAAGATGGATGAAAGGTTGTGAAATCTATAACTTTGGTTGAAATAAAATACAACTAAATAGTAAAAATCAGAGTGCGAGATTAGAGGAAAACCAATGATGATGATTTCACAACATGAGATTTGAGTATCCCTCAAATCTAGAAATAAAGTTGATTTTTATCATCCCACGCTGGTGGGAATATGATAGTTTGGAAGAAGATGATGAATATAAAATGGAGGAATGAAGGGTTTTGAAATTTATAAACATGGTAGGAATCAAAATCAACCAAATAGTAAAAAGTGTGGCACAAACTTAAAAGAGAAATAAAAGATGATGACTTCAAACAATGAGGTTTGAGTGTTCCTCAATCTTGAAATAAGGTTATGTTTAATTATCCCACATTAGCACTAATATGATAATTTGGAAGAAAAATGATGGGTCTAAAAAAGAGGGATGAATGGTTATCTATAACCATGGTTGGAATCAAAACCAACTAAAAGGTAAATATTATAGTGCAAAATAAAATAGTAATCAATGATGACGATTTGGTTTATTTATATATATATATATATATACATATATATTGATGAATTACGTTTTATTTTAATTCAGCTCATTATCTATAAAAATAAATTATCGCCATCGTGCAACGCACGGGCCCAACACTAGTTTGATCTAAAAGCAAAACCTAGAGTTGCTTAGGTGGCACAATGAGAAGACTCCATTCTCATTTCTCTTTTTTTCTCATAATTTTGAATTTCTTTTAAATAAAAACCTTTTTCTTTTTCTTATTCTTTTTTCATTGATGGATATTAATTAACTACTCATGAATTACATTTAATTGCAAAACCTTTCATCTTCTAGGACATCCTCCTATGATTCATGGTATTTCTTCTACATCTCTCTATGTCCATTTATCAACGTGTTCGTCGATAGGGTTTGATAAATGATTAATGTTTCCCTTTTCTACTTCGTGTTCGTCAATCGAAGGTCAGCCCTCTCACTTTTTGTCTGTTATGTCTTAACTTAGCTCTTTATGTATTGGAATATTGAAAGAATGTTTTCTTTAACTTGATACACATAAGGGATGATTTTTTTTTCTTTCTGAATAGTCTTGATCAAACTTGATAAATAAAGTTGAACTTCTATAATCAAAAGCATGCAATCATATTATTTGTATTGGGTTTAGGTTTTCAGTTTTGTCAACATTCGATGCATGCCAGTGTGGATTCGAGAAAGATAAAGAGTAAACTGAAGAGTAGATGGCAAAAACAAATGGCTTCTCGGGTTTTACAACAACCACATATAGGAACAAGTGAATAGTTTTTCTTTATTTGTTATCTTCATAGATCTGAAATTGGGTTGGATATGAATTCATATATATTAGAGAAACGTTTTACAAGTCGAGTATAGATTCATTAGTATGTACTCTTTATGTTTTTGTTTTTGGAGTTAAATTGATTAGACTAATCAGCTTCACCCGTTACACCCAATTTTTGTTATTATATTATTTCACATGACTCTATTTTTCATGTACGATATATGTATATTTATTTATATACTTGAATATTATAATATATCATATTTATGTGAGACTTGAATATAATTATACTTATATTATTATTTACATTTTTCTTAATCTTTGTCGTTTTTATTAATGTAATTTGTAACAACCCAAACTTACAACAGGACATATATAGCAATAACTCATAATCATTACAAAACTGGGTCCCAAAATCTCATTACATCAATCTCGAACTAAGGTTGGCGGAAACAACCTATACACAACTGAGAATAATCTAGCTTCTACAAGAGGCACGTGCACTGTCTCTAGCTGCATCTGTACTCTATCTTGCTCTTGCTCGCTTACCTGAGCCTCCTACTATTTGCTTACCTGAAAAGGTTTTAGTTTTGAAAAGCGAGGGTTAGACCATGAGGTCTAGTGAGTTCCCTCCATAAGCAGTGTACATCAACATTAAAAAATCATTTTATAAAACACCTTAACATTCTTCACATAATCATTCAACCATGGTACTGCACAGTATTTAAGGATCACATAGGTAGTCACATATCCGAGTAGGAAGGAAACGAATTCCCTCCTACAAGCTGCCCATATATCCGAGTAGGAAGGAAATGAATTCCCTCCTACAAGATACTCACCTATTCGAGTAGGAAGGAAATGAATTCCCTCCTACAAGCTTCTCACAATAGCCCAAGGGATCGTCGGATCCCGAGGTACTCAGATCCCACTGTGCAGACCGACTCCACATAACATACACATAGTTCGTCAAAATCATGAAACATGAAATTCGTGTAACACGTTCTAATTCATTTCATCTTGCAGAATAATCTTTTCCTTAAAACATACTTTTCATGGGGAAACATACGTAAAAGCTTGTAAATAGATCATGCTCATAAACACACCATGATCAGTAAAATATTAAACTTTCATCCTCATATAAATCATGTAAAATAACATGGCATTTCCACATATTCACTTTCTTTGGAAAAACACGTAAAATCACGTATTTTAGTTAGAAAAACTCACCTGGTGCGCTTAATATCTTTTCTTACTTTGCTTCTAGCTTTCAATCGGTCTACCTGAGAAATTGATGAAATACAACTGCTCAGATCCTTAAACAACTTTTCCGGACACTAACTTACCGAACAACTCGACTTACCTGATAACTCAATCTTACCGAATAACTCTTCTTACCGGATAACTCTTCTTACCGGATAACTCAACTTACCGGGTAACTCAACTTACCGGATAACTCAACCTTACCGGACACCTCACCTATCCGGACACCCCAAACATTCCGGATACTAACCTGGTGAAGAAGGTTTCCGGATGCGGCGATTTTGTATTAGTCGCCGAGGATTAACACTTTTCGCCCTGAAACTCATCACTACTTCTAGATATTTAATACAGGTCGGCGATTAACACACTAACCCATTCTTAAACCTCTCTTAAACAATTTAATGGGGGAAACACAAAAGACTCCATAAAACTCAAGTTCCTCCTCACCAAAACCCAACACATTTCACAAAACTTATAGGAGAGGAAGGATTAATAATTACCTGCACATTCTACTGATTAACCCAACGATTCAGCTGCCAAACTTCTTCCTCCTCATCAATTGCCGAAAATCTCCTTCTCTTGCATTCTCTCTTAGCCGCACACACTTACACACACACACTGTACAATTGCTAAAATGAATAAATTAGGGGTTTTCCCACTCTTATATACTTTTCTCACTAAACACCAAACTTTAATTTCTTTACACTTAGACCACACAACTTTCTTAAATTCGAATGTCTTCCAAAAATTCCCAATTACTGACTACATTAAATCTCGGTTATTACATAATTATTAGCAAACATTAAATTAATTAAACTATTTATCTTTTGTAATTACACTCAAATCTCTCTATTTTTTTATTTCACATGACTCAAGTTGTTTATTTATATAACAATCAGTGAATACATATAATCAATATAATAATATGTATATTTTAATCTGTATCTACATGATAATAATTTGATTATACATAAAATGAATAAATAATATGAATATGACGCTTATAATACCTTATGATCGTTGTCGGTTATATTAGTTATGCAACACTCTTTATATACATCATTTAAAAAAATTATATATTTACTAAATGACCATCCACACGATTCTCGGTCATTTTCTTTGATACAACATGTGTTGATTTGTATTATTTTTAAGTAAATATATAACATTAAAATAATATTATCATTTAAAATATTATTAAAATTAATATATAAATATAATTGAAATTAGAACCTATATATATATATATATTAGAATAAACATATAATTAAATACTTATTATTAATCCCTCATTAATACATATAATATTTATTCCATTTATCGTCACTAATCATAATTAATAGATGATTCAATACTTATTATTAACCACCTCATTAATAAATATATTGTTTATTACATTTAAAATGATCAATACATAAAATAAAAAATATATAAATATATTAGAGTCAGTATAATACCTTTCATTTTACATAAAATGATTAAAGGCTATGTTAGACAACCTGGGGGGGGGGGGGTAAGGTTGTATTTAAAATCTTTTACTTTCAAAAATTCTTTTATAAATAAATACAGTACAGAAACAGTATAAATAAATCAGAGTATACAAATAATAAATATACAACAATTATATAAACAGATATAATTAAAATGCACAGCGGAATAAATAAAGAGATAAGGGATAGAGATACTTGACACAGAGATTTACTGATTTACCACCAACTGTGATAAACCAGCAGCCGAGACACTTCCCGACACGATCCAATAAATGTATTCTTTACGGTAGAATACAAACCAAATACAGAGCAAAGTAAACGGTTCTCTAAGCCTCAGCTTATTGAGATGTACAGGATCACACACCCGTTATTCAAATACTTACAAGAGGAGTATAACTCACAATGGGTAATCACTCTTGTATAATATCTCACACTTGGATATTTTATAAAAAAGGTTTTATAAAATATATATATTAAAAATGAGAGAGATCAGATGAGCAGTGATGGTGTTGGTTGTATCTGTATTTTCTTTCTTTTCTTCTCCACCATCGCATGCATTTATATAGCAGCTCTTCCAACGGATACATGCATTCGCGGTATACCGCCAAATGCACGCGGTATACCGTGCAGTAAAAAGTACACTGTCAGAAGAGAAAGTCAACCCTGCAAAACAAACGTAAACTTGTACCCGCGGTATACCGGCTAAACATCGCGGTATACCGCCCAACTGTACCCGCGGTATACCTGCTAAACACCGCGGTATACCTGCGTCAGAAAAAAGTACGACCAATCAATCAGAGGTAACATCAAGCCGCCGCGGTATACCTGCTGAACCTCGCGGTATACCTGCGTCAGAAAAAGCAAAATCTTGCTAGATCTTCTAAAAAAAAACTTTATTTATTTAAAATCAATTATGGTTTTTAGAAATATCCAAGTGGTATATTATTTTAGGGTGTTTATCATTATAAATTATAAACACTAATGACAACGTAAATCTTCCGTCTTGAACTCTTCAGATAAGATCTTCGTGTTCTTCAAGAACTGTACACTTGGATAGGATTGTTAGATAAACAATAATACGGTGTGTTTGTAATCATCAAAATAAATATATATAAATATATAGAGATGTGGTACACTTGCACCAACAATCTCCCCCTTTTTGATGATGACAAACACAACCGCTAAGCAAGAGCATATGCGGTTTCTCTCCCCCGTTTGTCGAAGCAAAAAGGGTTAAGAAAGACGGTATGCTCCCCCTCGAGAGATGCTCCCCCTCAAAATATGCATATAATTGAGGTAGCATAAACTCATGGGTAAAAGAGCTAAAACGCTCCCCCTCAAATTAATAACGATATCAATTTGATTTTATAAAATTTGAGGGATAAAATAAAATGCAAAAAGCAATAGAGACAAAGATATACAAACCAATACGAAACACTTGCACCAAAACGGATCTTAAGGCTTCAATTTTCGGTTAATTTTATGTGATAAAAAAAAATCACCACGTATTATGACCTCGTCAGGTAACCACGTATTATAACCTCGGCAGGTAACCACGTATTATAACCTCGGCAGGTAACCACGTATTATAACCTCGGCAGGTAACCACGTATTATAACCTCGGCAGGTAACCACGTATTATAACCTCGGCAGGTAACCCGTATTATATCCTCGCCAGGAAACACGTATTGTATCCTCGTCAGGAAACACGTATTATATCCTCGTCAGGAAACACGTATTATATCCTCGTCAGGAAACACGTATTATATCCTCGTCAGGAAACACGTATTATATCCTCGCCAGGAAACACCTACAAAAGGCAAAGAAAATATTTCGTGGTACCCTTTTCTTATGGGTCCTTTTAACAGTTAGTATAAAACATAAACTGCAAAAAATATGTTGTCGACATAAAACAAAATACGACAACATATAAAACCATAAAAATGGTTTAAAACCACAAACGCATCCCACCGGGATTGTCAACATTAAACATTCCTTTCGGAATCCATTTTCTAACCATTTTTATTTTACGATCGTATTTATCATAGACGTAAAATGAAGCATGCAAATTTACATTATTCTTTGGTCTAGAAAATTTGCTATTATACATGCAAGCATACGGTTTCCTCGGCATATAATTCACATTATTCATTTTGGATACATACGGAGGTTTTTGCACATAAGGTTTTCTCGTTTTAACTTTAGGTGGTTCAAAACACCTTTTAATTTGAATACACGAGCACGTATCAATACATGTATTAGAACCAATGCCTTTTCTACAATTAATGCGATTAGACATATTTAGCATTTTTAACACTTTATCATTGCTATTTTGAAATGCATTAGCTAACAGATTATCTTTTTCATATAAATCGCATTTAGCTTTTAAACATGCATTATCATTTTCAACTATATCGCATTTTGTACATAAAATATTTTCACATGTTCTTTTCTCTAAACATGCAATTTTATCATTTAAAATAACACAAGATTTACAAATATCTTTTTCACTTAATTTATTTTCTAATTTAGTGATAACATCTAAATCATGAGCAGATTTTTGTTTACCGTCATCTATTTCCTTTTTATATATAGATACGGTTTCTTTTAAATTAGAAATTTCATCTTTATATTTATTTGCGAGAGCAGCCATATCATGAAATGATTTATATAATTCGTCAAGATTATATTCATTGTCACTATAATAATTATCACTATAATTACTATCACAATTATTTTTAGAAGAATATGATGAAGATACCTCATTATCATGGTCGGCCATGAGACACGTTTCTTCATTTCTTTGATCTCGGGTTTCGTCTCTCTTTTCTTTTGAGTTTTCACCATAGGTGATGTTCAAGTTCTCCCAAATATCACGAGCAGTTTCAAAGAGATAAACACGCTCAATATCATCGTTAGTAAGAACCGAAAAGAGAAAAATTTTGGCTTCATAATTTAAACAATAATTAGCCTCATCTTCGTCGGACCATTCCGAGCTAGGTTTTTCAACAACTTTGTTGTTTTGAAATTTTGTGGGTTTGAAATTTCCTTTAATAATAATATCCCAAATTTTTTGATTTATCCCACGAACATAACGTTCAAAAGAATTTGCCCAAAGATCAAAATTTTCGAAATCAATAAGAAGAGATTTAGAAAACCAAGCATTTTGTTGAGCCATAACAAAAACGGATTTTAAAAAAAATTAAATAGACGATTTTTGAAAGCCCGGCTCTGATACCAAATGTTAGACAACCTAGGGGGGGGGGTAAGGTTGTATTTAAAATCTTTTACTTTCAAAAATTCTTTTATAAATAAATACAGTACAGAAACAGTATAAATAAATCAGAGTATACAAATAATAAATATACAACAATTATATAAACAGATATAATTAAAATGCACAGCGGAATAAATAAAGAGATAAGGGATAGAGATACTTGACACAGAGATTTACTGATTTACCACCAACTGTGATAAACCAGCAGCCGAGACACTTCCCGACACGATCCAATAAATGTATTCTTTACGGTAGAATACAAACCAAATACAGAGCAAAGTAAACGGTTCTCTAAGCCTCAGCTTATTGAGATGTACAGGATCACACACCCGTTATTCAAATACTTACAAGAGGAGTATAACTCACAATGGGTAATCACTCTTGTATAATATCTCACACTTGGATATTTTATAAAAAAGGTTTTATAAAATATATATATTAAAAATGAGAGAGATCAGATGAGCAGTGATGGTGTTGGTTGTATCTGTATTTTCTTTCTTTTCTTCTCCACCATCGCATGCATTTATATAGCAGCTCTTCCAACGGATACATGCATTCGCGGTATACCGCCAAATGCACGCGGTATACCGTGCAGTAAAAAGTACACTGTCAGAAGAGAAAGTCAACCCTGCAAAACAAACGTAAACTTGTACCCGCGGTATACCGGCTAAACATCGCGGTATACCGCCCAACTGTACCCGCGGTATACCTGCTAAACACCGCGGTATACCTGCGTCAGAAAAAAGTACGACCAATCAATCAGAGGTAACATCAAGCCGCCGCGGTATACCTGCTGAACCTCGCGGTATACCTGCGTCAGAAAAAGCAAAATCTTGCTAGATCTTCTAAAAAAAAAACTTTATTTATTTAAAATCAATTATGGTTTTTAGAAATATCCAAGTGGTATATTATTTTAGGGTGTTTATCATTATAAATTATAAACACTAATGACAACGTAAATCTTCCGTCTTGAACTCTTCAGATAAGATCTTCGTGTTCTTCAAGAACTGTACACTTGGATAGGATTGTTAGATAAACAATAATACGGTGTGTTTGTAATCATCAAAATAAATATATATAAATATATAGAGATGTGGTACACTTGCACCAACAGGCTACTTTAAAAAAATACCGAGAAACCAAAACTATGAAGAAGCAGTCTCAAGATCGAAAAACACGAACAAATGAAATGAAAAATTAACAACTCAACTGGACTTGCATAGAATCGAAATGGTGACAATACAGACGACTACCGATACTCTTCATGCAATTGTAGGTTTGTGAAGGGGTTCGAAGAGGGTTTTTGACTGTAACGTCCCAAAAACATAACATGCATTCATCTAGGAAATAAGCATTCACATTACATAATTATCTTGTCTTTACATCATCAATAAAGTGATCTAAATAAAATTGACAGCGGAAGACTCTATGTCCACAGCCGAGATTCTATCTATAGTCATCTTTCAAAAACTTGGAGTCGCTAAGAGCTCCACGTCTTTCTCGCCTCCATCTAATTCTTACTAGAATTTCCCACTGTACGCTTACCTGAAAATGGTTTAGTTTTTGAAAAGCGAGGGTTAGACCAAAAAGTCTAGTGAATTCCCTCCATAAACATTTATCACAGTATAAAGCTCATTTCATAAAGAAAATACTTTCACATATTTCTCATAACTTCATCCAAGGTTAAACACAGGGTTCAGGGATCGCATAAGCTACTCCGATCGGGGCCTAACGGGCACCCTCTCGTCTACGCCGGAATCCAAATGGACTCCTCGTTCCTTCATGTAGGAGAAAACGAATTCCAACCTACAAGCTAACCTCCATATGCCCAAGGGATTAGAAATCCCAAGGTACCCTGACCCCACTGTGCAACCGACTCCACATAGCATACACATACATTTGAAATCATATTCATGAAAACCTTACACATCTTTCATTTGCGAGTAAACATGTAAATCATGAAAACATGCATAACTTTTATAAATCAATTCATGCTCGATAAAGGAACCATATTCAGTAAAAATAGTACGTCATAAAAAGGAGTGAGAGAACTCACCTGGTAGCAATACTCTTCCTATCACTTTGCCTCGCCCCGACCGTAAACCTAATAATTTGATTACAAAATAATTAGATTTACTAATCCTTAACTCTGAACTGTCCACCCTTATCTCGATCCTAACACAGATAAACACTCTCTCGACCAAACCACCAAGAGGATTTGCGCTGGCATTGCGCCAGGCCTGGATTTGCGCCACTGGCATTGGCTAAATCCAAGCTTTGCGCCACCTTCCCTAGCGCAATCTAGACTTTGCGCCACCAAGGCTGGCGCAATCTAGACTTTGCGCCACTACTGTTCATCATCTTCTTCCTCTGGACAGCGACTAAAACTCATCCTAAACCCTGTCTCACATTCGATTTAGCTACTGGCCCACGATATTTCTACTCTCCCGACAAAATACGCAGACATTTCATTCGAAACCAAGGAACATATCGATTTTATTATCACCACATGCTTAGCTTCGATTCCTTTCTGATTTTACCCAAAAATGAACATAAAGCAAACTGCAGATCAGTTCTTAATTCTTGAAAACATTCACAAATTTTAAATCCTTTGCTTTCTAAATCATTTTACCAAGCCATGACTTCCCAAACGTAAAAACAGGAGGTTTAGGTGAAAACTTCATCTAAACTTCCCACTTCGACCTCGGAAATAGAAACCATGGAGGAGAGGAAACTGGGATTGATCAATACTTTGAAAGTGTGAAAGATTACCTGAATAGAAAAATCCTTCCCTTGCACGAGAGACCCCTTTTTCCAGCGATTCTTCCTCCTTTCTCTTCTTTCTCACAGCCGCCACACACCAATTTTGGAGATAATACTAATTTTTTGGACAGTAATAAGGGCTGCCCTAGGGATTTGGGCCTCCATTATATGTCTTTTCTTGAATTACAAAAGTAGTCCCTCCACCCTTTCCTTTCTTATAAATTTTGCCACTAACAAATTCTTTCCTTGAAAAGTTTGGGTTATTACATTGACAAACAGTTGCAAACGATTACATTACAACAAATGTAAGGAAATTATCAAAATGTCTCGCGAATATGCAAAATTAGGAAACATCACATCTGTATGGTAAATCAAAAAATTTATTGGAATATATGTAAGAGATATAAATCGATATATTATGAGTTATGACTAAACAATTTTCATTATATACCTCATGATTATAATCATTAGTCTCACACATTTCTTTGATCATGTTAAGCCACTTGTAAAGTTTGATCATGTAGAACTTATTAATTAATTATATATATAAAAAAAAAACAATCGAGGATGATGAAACAACTTCATATTAAACGTAATATCAGTTCATATTAGTTTAATATATGATATGTGATTATCGTCTCATTTAACTTCAATCTTTTCAAAAAAAATATCGTGACCGTGCAACGCGCGGTGTTGAACACTACTAAAGTACTAAAAATCAAAACCTCTATAAAAATAAATTTCATTCTAACAACTATTATATTTTAACAACTATATAATTAATTATATTATTATAGTAATTTATAAATTCTTCATCTTAATACATTTAAAGAAATAATTATAACACATATAAACTCAGGGATGGGTTCAAATGAAAACTCATTTTTCATTGTTCACATGATGACACGTCACTAGGTATGGCAACGGGGCGGGTATGAGGCGGGGTTCCCCATCCCCGGCCCCGGTTTGTGGTAACTTCCTCCGGCCCCGGCCCCGACCCCGAGCGGGTACGGGGATACCAACCCCGGCCCCTGTCAATACCCGGTCAAGACCCGTTCCCCGTTCCCCGTTTTTTACCTGGTTCCCCGACCCGGTTATGACCCGTTTTTAGGTTTTAGCCTACTGCATAAAACAGAAATTATCACATATGATTTTGAAAGTTAACTCAAAAACCATACGAACCATGCACATATCTTCGTTTATTTGATTTTCATAATTTAGATTTATTAGAAGGGAGGACAACGAATGACCCTGAAAGAAGAGAATGATTCCATCATAAATGATGTATTTTTTTAGCATGGCAAGTAATTTTGGATTTTATGGGTTGTTTTTGCCTTATCCAGTAGAGGTTTGTTTCTCTTTGCTAACACTAGTCTTGATCTGGGACAATTCTGGTTACCAAGAGGTTTATGTATGTGGCATTTACTTTGAGATGCATGTAACTAAATCTATGCATATATATATATATATATATACAGATCAATCTCAAAGTAATTCTCTGGAGGTCGAATGTCGATGGTAAATTGGTAATGGGTTTAGGGTTTAGAAAATTAAAATTTATTATACATTTAATAAATATATAAAATATTTAATTTTTTTATTAATATATATATATACCGGGTCCGGGGCGGGTCGGGGGATGGTCAACTCGGCCCCGGCCCAGGTAACTGGTTTGGCGGGGAATCCCCGCCCCCGGTCGGGTCGGGTGAACCGGGTTCCCCACCGGGTCGGGCCAAATTGCCATGCCTACACGTCACAACCATTGATCAAATTTTGAAAACTAATCAATGGTTAAAACAAAATAAGATTATTAAGAAGTGATTATGGACAAAATTGGAAATTTGAATATGCGTCTACCTTATTTGACTTTTTATTTTCTTTTTTAATTAAAAACTTTTACCCCCTTAAATTTTAAAATAAATTATCTTAAAAATTACTAATAATTTAATCAAACAAATTACATTAAAAAACGAGAATTTCGAGCTCTTCGATATGACATCTATCCTGATATAGGGTTTTTAACCGTTTTTACGTAAAATGTCATATATGTGTTATATTCATTATGAATATGTATGCACGTCCCCGGGTGTCTACATTCAGGATGAATAACAAAGGTGAACGCTCATTCAATATTCATGATGAATAATACAGTATTCAGTATGAATAATAAAGTATTCAGGGTGAATAATACAACATTCAGGATGAATAATACACGAATTCATGATTCATGTATTATTTATCATGAATCGTGTATTATTCACCATGAATGTTGTATTATTCATCACAAATGATACACTATTCATGATGAACACCGTGAAGGTGTGGGCACATGACGCGCTCTTTTTGTTTCCCGGTTCATAGCCGAAATTTGGTTTTATTCATTATGAATATGTATGCACATCCCCGGGTGTAACACCCTCAAAATTGGAAAGAACAACTAATTAAAATTTTCAATAAAGTCACCACTTAAAGATAAAATTCCTTCTACAAACCATTCTTGAAATTACCTCAAGATAAAACATAACAACTCTCATAATTAATAACTCAAGTCGTACTATGTGACCAAATAAAGTCGGGTGTTACTTAACACAAGAACACGTTGCTAATCTCAAAATAAGTGCGGAAGACTTAACCGATCTAATCCTTTCTCGTGCATAAAACTAGCTCTCACCCCTTCACAGTGTCACTAGAACTATTCTTCAACCGGAACCTGTTGCACATGCCGACAAATAAAAAGGGTTAGGCTAACGCCTAGTGAGTTCAAGAGTTTTATCATGATCATATAATTTATAAAACGAGAAAGAGATGCAATTTAAGTCATGAGTTCAAAAAGAATTTACTTTAGATGCAAACCACCCATTTTCCAACGCATACAAATTCCGAGATGAAAGCTTTAATATAAAACGATCCTCATAATGGGCTCATCCCAAACCACCTCGAAAAGTGAAATAGTATTTGATTTCCAAAATGATTGAAATCACGAATAAATCACTAATAAATCACTATTATTCAAAACATCCCAAACACGGATGAGGCATAACCCACAACTCACATACCGTGGAAAACAATCCATATAAATATAATACGTCACCGAAAACATGGATAAAATAAACATTCAAAGCAACACATTCCGGTGACGGGGGAGACCCGATTACATCGCGCGTGATGGGACACAAAAGTGGGTCACATAACTATGTAATAAAACAAACATGTGGACTATTCTCATAATATACCGAGCTCAACCACTCCAGATCTATTGCCCGTGGAGACTTGGGAGCCCCCAATTTCAACCACTTCAGGTCTATACATTGGGTCACTCCAAATCCACAAAAACAAGCACACTGGGATTACATCTTACTGCCCATAGGACGATGCCCGACCATATAGGCCCACATCTTACTTACCATGAAACCCGATGCCTATCCCGTGCCAAGCACATTGGAATTACACCTTACTGCTCATAGGACAATGCCCGACCATATAGGCCCACATTTTACTTACCATGAAACCTGATGCCTATTCCGTGCAACCATGAGAGAAACTAGCGTCTCATCATTGAACGTAAAAACTCAAGTGCCTATGGATCCATAGCAAATAAGGTCTAAAACATTACATGACTCCAAACGAATGAATAAATGCATTCAAAACATGTAATTCTCCAATAAACATAAATCATGACCAAAACTCGACTTTAAGCTATCAAAACTGGACAAATGTCCCCAAGACTTAACAAAATCCATTACCAAGCCATAAGCTCGACTAACTCAAAAGACCAATCGTGAAAAGTCATAAAATGAACTTAAACGTAGCAACACACACTTTTGTCAATAAATATTTCGAAACAATGAAAAACCCGAGACAAGACATTGGGTTAGGACAACCCTCTTTTCCAAGGAACTCACTCGTTACATTTTCAAATCGTCCCATAACGTACTATATGCATATTTCCAAAATATACACTAAAAATGCATTTTCGTATCAAGTAGACTCCATTTATAAAATAAATCATCAAAACATTTTCATTCATGATTTATCTAACAAATTTCTCAAAAATCCCAAATATGTTTTTTTACAAAATTTACAAAGTTAAATACTTCAAAAAGTCAAAACCCACCAAATAACTCAACAATTGATAATTTTCATGTAAAACGCATAAGTACTTGGAAAATAACATTTTTGACATGTACAACGTTTTCACAAATCAACTTGAACTCACCTTGCTAGAATTAGGCTAAATCTAGATTTTCCCCAAACGTAAGCTCCTTCGAAGAAACAAGAATCTTCAAGCCCAAATCTTTCAAAAACCTAGATCCATACGTTTCCAACCATAAATATTTAGATTCAACCATGTAGAGTCATTCCCCAAACATTTTACATCAAAATACCAACTTATAACAAAACCCTAATTTTCATAGATGAAGGAAGAGAAGATTACCTTAACCAAGCATAACCAAAATCACCCAATAATACCCCAAAATGGAAGAGAAGGTGAAAACAACAAAACCCTAGCTTTTGGATAGAGAGAGAGAGAGAGAGAGAGTGAGATTACCTTCATTCCTTGAATCCTCAAAGCAAAAGCTCTTAGTCTCCCTCAAAAGCTTCAAGCTTCCATATCTTCAAAAATGGTGGAATGGGTTTGATTTGAGTGGAGAAGATGCAGAAGAGAAGGAGAGGGTTTGTGATTTCTTGGGAGGAAATCGGGTTTAGAGAGAGAGAGAAATCTGAATTGAGGGTTGTGAAATGAAGTGAGGGAAGAGAGAGGAAGGTCTATAAAAGCAACCAAAAAAATATCTCACCAGGCCTTACGTGGACGTCCGACCCTTGATCTGATCTGAACCCAACCATTTCTCTGTTGCTTCCGCATACGACCCGCGGACTTCCGGCTGGACACGGATGTCCGGCCTTGTCCCTATGCGGACGCCCGCAAGTCCCAAAGTCAAAATCCAAAATTTTGGGGTGTTACACCGGGTGTCCACGTTCAGTATGAATAACAAAGGTGAACATTCATTCACTATTCATGATTAATAATACAGTATTCAGAATGAATAATACAACATTCGGGAGCATAAAACACGAGTCCATGAATCGTGTATTATTCACCTTGAATGTTGTACTTGTTGGTCCCGAAGGGTTATACAAGTTTGTAGAAAGGGGGGGGGGGGGGGTTGAATACAAACACACAGATTTTACTTTTCTAAATTGTTTATTGAGAAATCATTAACAATTTACAGCTTGTTGCGGAAACAAGATTAAGGATAAACCTAAATCTAAACAAGTTGGAACACTAAGATTTCTTGCACTAAGAGAGATAAGGAAATTACTAATAATAACCTATCTTGAGATAAGAGATTGAACTTGTCCAGAGTTAGCAAGTTACTTCAAATGAAGTGGGTTCATCTCTTTATATATTGCATGCATTTAATGCAAGTCAGTATACACTTTACACGTGTCATCAGCGGATTGGTTGCATGTCATTGACCTTTGTAGACAACCTTAGTAGCCGCATGAATGAACAGTGTAGTATCAGAGTGGTTGTACGATTTCAGACAATAGAAGGTTCTGTTCTGACATTTCGTACGGAGTCGTGCAAGGGAGGTTAAGACAAAAGTACTTTGTACGGAGGACTTCATGATCAGCTTTCGTTGATTCAGTACATTATCATTATCTATTCAGCGAATGATAAAGTTCAGCGATAGCTGAAGTCTTGTACTTGATACTTCACGTTGAGTGGACAAATCTGAGTCTTCGCTGATCCGCATCAGTTCATTAGGAGACTTGTCGCTGGTTCTTGAGCTTGATCTTCGACTTCATCGTAGAACTTATGTTGACGTGAAACTTGTCTTCAGAGATCATAAGTAAACAACTAACTTATCAGCGATCACCATAAGTACTGAACAGTCTCAGAGTATTATGGTGAACAGTGTTCGCTGAATGTTTAATCTAAAGTGCGAGAGTTCCTATCAGCGGCACTGTAAGATCTTAGTACTTATCAGCGATAGTGAAACTCTGATACATATTGTTTACTTGTAATGTTCACTAAGTATATAAGAGAGGGTCATTATCAAATCACTGAGGGTTTGGATCAACAATCTCCCCCTATTTGATTATGACATAGCAACAAAGAAAATTGCTATTTAATGAAAAACATAAGGATAAAAAAAACTCATAAAATATTTGTCCCTTTTACTGTTTTCTGGGATATTTTCAGTACTGATGGAGTAAAGTACATTCGCTGAAATCTTTCTTTAAAACTTTGAATCAGGTTACAAAGAGAAATGGAAAGATTACAAGTACAAGCGAAATAATTTACAAGTACAGAAGAATAACTGATACAATAGAGAAAAGGGCGATCATATCAGCTTATAAAGGGTTCTTCCTTAATGAGAAGTTCATCAAGGGTCTGTGATGTGGGAATCATCTAGTCAGGAACGGTTACACCTTGTTTTCTTTTGATCAACGCTTCTTCAAAAATCAAGGGTTTCAGATGTCTTGCCTGAAGATCATTCCTGAAGTCACACCAGTAGATAAGATCTCTCAGCTGTTCGATGGGAGTGATGTGAAGTTCAGAGATGCGTTGAAAACGCTTTCCACCATCGTAGTCAATGAAGAATATCCCGTAGGGTTCGCTTATGACTTTTCCAGTGATGAAAGTCTCACCTTCAGGAAGAGATGTATCGAGTCCGGAAAGATCAGGGTCATGACCAAGGACTTCAGCTCTGGAAAAACCAATACCTGTTTCATTTCGTATAATAGGACCATCATTTGAAGATTTAGACTTTTTCTTCGCTGAGGCCTTTCTTTTCTGACTTTTGAGAGGAGGAGGAGGAGGAATATCCACACAAGAGTAGACCATGTCGATCTGCTTGTTTATCAGCTTTTCGAAATATTCTTTGTACTTGGACTGAGACTTCTGTATGGCTAACCTGATCTCCAACCATTCAGAGAGACCGTATTTCGTGATTGCTTCAACATAGAATTTTTCATACTTTTTGTCCTCTTTGAACATCTCGATTTCAACGATTGAAACGTTGATGGTTGATCTTCCAGAAATGAGTACCTTGATGATTCTGGCAGGAGATAATCTGAAGTTTACCTTTTCTTTGCTCCAGGCTAAAGTGGAGTGAGATACAGTTCTCTTTTCTTCAGTTATCTTCTTGGCGTCTTCCCACAGCTGACGTTGAACTTCAATAGGAACTCTTTTCAGCTTGGGGTCTTTCACTGATCGTTGAGAAAGCTGGATGGCGTATTCTCTGTCCTTTTCTTCAGCTTTCTTTCTTTCAGCGATTAGGCGTTCAGCTCTGAGGTGTTCCTTGTATTCCTTTTGGGAAATTCTGAACTTTGGAGGAACCGAAGGAAGTTGATCACGCTTCAGAATGATTCGCTGATCTTCGAACTGCTTTATTATCTCTTCTCTTCTTTTCTGATCCTCTTCACTTAGCTTTTGAGGAGCTAAGGAAGGTCTGCGTCTGTGCAAGAGTAGCTGTTCTTCAGGTTCATCAGGCTCAGAGATTAAATCCAAGACTGGGATTATTTCTTCAGCAGCAACTGGTATTATTGGTAAAGTCGCAGTTGTGGAACCTTCAGCGATATCCTCAAACAGGGGAGAGGACTAGCTGAAACACAGCGATCTTACAAGTAAGAACTTGGGTAGAAAAGAGATAGAAAGAATGGGATAAAGTGTATGGAGGTTTGTGGAGTGTAGAACCGATTATGTGTATAGAGGAGGGATATGGAGTAAGGAAGAGGTTAATGTACCTGACAAACCAGCTTTTCAAGCAAGATCGTCAGATTGTCTTCTTCAGCGACGCTTTTGCCTTTGCCTTTCTCAGCTCCAGAGGCTGAGGGCTTTGATTTGGTCCGCTCCCCTGTTGGTTCATTTATGGAGATCCCCTTGAGAGCAATCGTCCTCTGAGCAGGTTTGACAATGAAGGAGTCATCATCATCGTCGTCGTCATCATCATTCTTTGGAGAAGATGATGGTTCATTATCAGATAGATCGATGGCTTCTTCGTCTTCAGCTTCAAATTCGGATTCATCAGCTTCTTCTTCGAGTTGCTCCCCCTCAGATATAGAGGCGAGCTTCTCGGTTTCCTCAGGGTTTTCAACTCCCTAAGGTCCAGCAGTGGTTTCTTCAGCTGTCTTCTCACTCTCTTCAGCAAGAGTGAGGTCTTGAGTCTTCTCTTCCACGACAGATTCATCGTGGAGAAGGTCTTCAGTCTTCTTCTCCCCCCTTCTTCATGATGAATGGGGGAGGAATGGGTTGACTCATATGCTGTTGTAGGTTCCCTGTCTTCTTGGCCAGAGATACCTATACAACCTTCAATCTTTGCTAATCGGTCTTTAAGGCCAGAAATAGCAAGATTGATCTTCTCCAGCTCAGTGCGATCCGCCGCTGTGAAATTTTTAGATGCAGGGACAGGGGCAGGGGCAGTTGCAGGGGCGGTCGTGTTGGTCAGAATCTGCTGCAACAAAGTCTGAATAGAGGTGATATCATTCTTTATTGTATTGACATCAGTCTTCACAGAACTCATGTCAGTTTTTACTGAACTGACATCAACCTTTACAGCAGACAAATCACCTTCGAGTGTGCCAACCGATGTTTTCAGCGTTGTGACTTCGCTGGACATGGTGTCAACTGATTTCTTGATGTCGAGGTAGTCCGTGTAGATATCAGAGAGAACTTTGGCAAAATTGGTGAGTGATTTATCAACCTTCTCCAAGTCATCTTTGGAGGCATTCTTTTCGACGACAGTTGTCAGCTTTGTAAGATTCTCTCCAGCGTTTGTTACAGCTGTAGAGTTATTAGAAAGAGTAGTGGTGAGACCTGTCAGCTTTGTCTCCACGAACTTCAGAGAGGCGTTGATGTCTCCCAAATTAGGACCTGTAACAGATAAGTACTTGTGAACAAAGGAAAGCTCAGAAGTTTGGGGTTCAGTTACAGTGTATATGGGTTGGTGTGTACTTGCAGGAGGATTGGTGAATTCATCAAAATCTCGAGTTCCTGAGTAAAGTTCCATATCGTCAGCTAAAGTGCGTTGACGTATGGTCATCTCTGCAGGTCCTGTGCCCATCACTCCTTGAAGAGTATTTTATTTAGCTTCTGAAGGAATGACAGGTGCTTCAGTGATAACTGGAGTAGAGTCCAAATGAGTAGAGGGAGGAGCGAAGGATAAGAATGGGGGTTGGGTACTGAGTTCAGCGTTGGATTCGCTGAGAATCACTTCATCAGTCTTTTGAGAGACTGAAGGAGGTTGGGTAGGTTCCAAGTTTGTAACCTCAGCGTTTAGAGACGCTGAAGTTGTGATGGAATGGATGGGTTGTTCAGGTGTGGCAGAGCGTACCACTGAACGTTCCTTCAGCTCTGCAGAATGAGCTGAGGAGTCTTCAGATTATAGAGAGAAAATCTTGAGCGGGAAAAGATTTTCATCATGACACGGACACGTGTTTGCATTTGATTGGAAGTTTGAACGAGACGTGCAAACGTGTGTCAGAAAGAAGAACGTGCCTGGGTTTATCCGTTGCAATGACGTCACAATTGTCCTTTCATATTCTTTTAGGATGTCTCTGAGGTTTTGAAAGCTCAGGGACTCTTTTACAAACATGAAGTACTGAATAGAAATATCAGTGATGGTTTTAAGAATTTTCAAAATATCGCTGTTAAGGAAGAGATATTCAGCGATGCATTTTGTTTTGAAATCTTGCATTTTCATGCGATTGTCAGAGAGAGAAAACATACCTTGATATCAGCTAACCAAGTTTATTCAGAGAGAAGATGATTGAATAGGTTAAAGAAGTTTATTTTATCCAAAGAACTATACAAGATGTATAATAGTATCGCTGATCTAATGTGAACTACTGAAGATTTTATCCTTCATAGTTCAGCATTCCAAGCTCGCTGATGAGAAAGTTGAATCTTGTCTCATCAAGAGGTTTGGTAAACAAATCAGCTAACTGATAATCAGTTGGGATAAAATGAAGTTCTATATCACCATTCATCACATGATCTCTGATAAAATGATATCTGATTTCGATGTGTTTGGTCTTTGAATGTAGTACTGGATTGTTTGCTATAGCGATGGCACTAGTGATGTCGCAATAGATTGGAATTTTGGAGAGCTGAAGATCATAGTCTAGTAGCTGATTTCTCATCCACAAGACTTGAGAACAACAGCTTCCAGCAGCTACATATCCAGCTTCAGCGGTGGAAGTGGACACTGAATTTTGCTTTTTACTTGTCCAACTTACCAGCTTTCCACCCAGGAGCTGACAACCTCCTGTGGTGCTTTTCCTATCCAATTTGCAACCTGCAAAATCGCTATCTGAATAGGCGGTTAGATCGAATCCTGAGTCTTTGGGGTACCAAAGACCTAGGTTCGCTGTACCCTTAAGGTATCGAAAAATTCGCTTTACAGCTTTCATATGAGATAGCATAGGTTCAGCTTGATATCGTGCACACAAACATGTTGCATACATAATATCGGGTCGGCTAGCTGTAAGATACAGGAGAGAGCCGATCATCCCACGGTACAGCGTGACATTAACAGGTATTCCTTTTGAATCCTTGTCAAGTGTCAGTGGTGGTGCCATAGGGGTTTTCATAGCTGAACTTTGAGTTAAATCGAATTTTTTTCAGCATATCTTTAACATACTTTCCCTTATTAATAAAAGTTCCTTTTTCAGTTTTCTTAATCTGAATACCAAGGAAATATGTTAGTTCACCCATCATGCTCATTTTATACTCATCTTTCATTCTATCAGCGAAACGAGTACAAAGCTCAGGGTTAGTAGAACCAAATATAATGTCATCAACATATATTTGAACTAGAATGATATGACCTTTTACTTTTCTAAAAAATAGAGTTTTGTCAATCTTACCTCGCTCAAATTTTTCAATATGGAGATAAGTAGAAAGAGTGTCATACCATGCACGAGGAGCTTGCTTCAAGCCATAAAGTGCCTTATCTAGTTTATAAACATAACTTGGACGCTTAGAATCTGAGAATCCTGGAGGTTGTTCCACATAGACTTCTTCATTCAGCTTTCCATTTAGAAACGCTGACTTAACATCCATCTGATGTACTTTGAAGTTTTTGTGTACAACATATGCTAAGAATAGACGAATAGATTCAAGTCTTGCTACAGGAGCAAATGTTTCATCATAATCTATACCTTCCTCTTGTCTGTATCCCTGAGCAACAAGACGAGCTTTGTTGCGGGTTACAGTACCATGTTCGTCCAACTTGTTTCGATAGACCCATTTAGTGCCTATCACCGTTTTATCAGTTGGTCTTCGAACAAGTTTCCAAACTTTGTTTCTTTCGAATTCAGTCAGCTCTTCTTGCATGGCGCTGACCCAGTTTGGATCTCTGAGGGCATCATCTATTTTCTTTGGTTCAGTTAGAGAAATAAAGTTAACAAATAAACAAATATTACCTGCACTTCGTCGAGTCTGAACACCAGCGTTTGGATCACCAAGAATTTGATCAATAAGGTGATTTACGGTCCATCGCTGAGCCGGAGCATAAGTCGCTGACTCATCCTGAACTGGAGGAGCTGAAGACGAGGCTTCAGCTACTTCTGGAGTATCAGCTAAAAGAGGAATACTTGCATTTGTCATTTCATTCACTGATTGCTGAGAAATAGATGGAATGTCTGAGACATTTGGTTCAGCGACAGGTATAGTGTTTATAGGAACAACTGAGACCCATGATGTTTCAGCTTCACTATTCTGCATGTTTGGAATGATAGTAGGACTATCATCTTCTACTGTGTGAGCATGAGGAGTGGAAATATCTTCTGAATCACCAAGATGAGAAAACATCCATTGATTCAGTTCTTCAGTATCAGTGGACGGTTTAGAGTTCGCTGAACGGGATTCATCAAAAGTGACGTGAATAGTTTCTTCTACAGTTTGTCTTCTACGATTGAAGACTCTGAAAGCTTTGGAAACTGAGGAGTATCCAAGAAAGATTCCATCATCAGCCTTAGGATCAAACTTTCCAAGGACATCTCTGTTGTTCAGTATGAAACACTGACATCCAAAGATGTGAAGAAAGCTAATTGAAGGCTTTCTCCCATGAAAGAGTTCATAGGCTGTCTTTTTGAATCTTTTAACTATCAGCGACCTGTTTTGCGTGAAACACGCAGTGTTGACAGCTTCTGCCCAAAACTGAGTAGGCAGGTGAGAATCGTTGAGCATTGAACGTGCAGCTTCAATAATTGTTCTATTTCTTCTTTCAGCGACTCCATTTTGTTGCGGTGTTCTCACTGAAGAGAAGTTGTGAGAAATACCCTTACTCTCAAGGAAGGAATCAAGAGAACTGTTTTTGAATTCAGTCCCATGATCACTTCTTATTGAGCGAACGGTCAGATTGTTCAGGGTTTCCATCTTCCGAACAAAGGTGATGAGTTCTTCAGGGGTGTCACTCTTAGAACGGAGAAACATAACCCCTGTATAGCGAGAGAATTCATTAACTATGACCAGCGTATATTTCTTTCCAGCGATGGATTGTTTGTTAACAGGGCCAAACAAATCCATATGGAGTAGTTGTAGAGGAGATGACACTAAGGAAACTTGCTTTGATTTAAAGCTTGCTTTGGTCTGCTTCCCTTTTTCACACGCTGAACATAAAGACTCTTTGGCATATGAATGTTGAGGTAGACCAGTGACCAACTCTTTTGAAGAAAGAGTGTTCAGTGTCTTGAAATTTAGATGAGATAGCCTCTTATGCCATAGCCAGTTGACATCAGATGAGGCCTTTGAGAAGAAACAGGAGTTCTCAGTGGTTGTTAAGTCCATGTTTATTACATAAACATTTTCCAAACGATAACCACTGAGAGCTATCTTCTCCTTTTTGTCAGAGACAAAGCAGGATTCCTTAGTAAAGATTACTTTGTTATCCATGTCGCAAAGCTGACTGATGCTTAGAAGATTATGCTTCAGCCTTTCAACATATGCGACTCTTCTGAAGGAGGTTGTACCATTTGAAAGTACACCATACCCTCGGGTATGTCCTTTTCCATTTCCACCGAAAGTCACAGAGGGACCTTTCTCTTCCTTGTATTCAGCGAGCAGGCTTTTCTTTCCAGTCATGTGTCTAGAGCATCCGCTATCGAGATACCAGATACCCTTCTTAACCTACAATACAAAGGAAGATTAGTTTTTCTTGGGTACCCACTTAACCATGTATACACATTTGTCAGTGGAAGTAGTTGGAATGGAAGGTTCAGCAGTCTTCGCAGCATTTGAAGATTCAGCTTTGTCATTCTTCACTTTAGTTAATTTCTTAACCTCAGTGGTCTTCTTTGCCTTGGGGGCAATCTTCACCTTAGCTATCTTTTCAGCTTTGGTGGATGTGGGGCACTTACTAGCAATATGATCAGTGAGTCCACAGTGATAACATTTTCTATAACTAAAAGTAGTTCTAGGACCATTTGAATTCTAAGCTTTTAATTTTAGATTAGAAGTACCAGCACCAAGTAAACTATTGGCTTTAGAAATAGGAGGAACATTCAGTTCTTCTGATTTCTTACCAAGGACATCCACTCTGAGTCTAGGAGTAGATCGCTGAATAGATCCACGCTGAATAGATCCAGAGATCTGATTTCTAGATCTAGAGGGATAGGTCACTGAAGCTTTAGAAGCATTCAGCTTAGGTACTAAAGTACCCTTCTGAAGATTTTGGTAAATAACAATTCCTTTACCTTTATCTTTAAAGACAGAGGTAGGTTTTGAATAAACCATTTTCTCTTTACCTTTTGAGGTAGGGGTTTCCTCAGGGATTGGTGTATTGGACGCGGAGCACTGAGAAGATGAAGTATCAGCGACTGAGGATACGAACGTTCCAAATTTAAGCATTGAACGCTCAGTGGTTGGTTTTGGAGTATCATATTTGTAACCCAGACCACGTTTATCACTCAGGGGAATCTGAGACTTTATTATCTCAGTGATCTTTGTTGAAGAATTACACCATCCTTCAACAGTAGCTTTTTCAGCTTTTAATGCAGCGATAGCTTCTGCTCGTTCGATTTTGACTAGCTGATTTAAATATACTTGATCTTTGAAATTTTCTTCAATTTTAGAAAGCTTTTCTATTTGAAGGTGACAGTTTTTAAGCTGTTCAGCGAGATCAAGGTTTTGGTTTTCAACCACGGTTTTGCCGTTCATGGCTTCGTATAAACTTCTAGTCAAGAGATCGATCTTACGGAGACTATCAACTTCATCAATATTTGCAATATTGGTAAAGAAGGAAGGTGATACCTGAATTTCAGAAGTTGAAGTGGAGGGAATGTCTGAACTTTCTTCCTCTTCTTCAATCTTGGCCATTAGACAGAGATTGGCTTCATCATCTTCAGAGTCAGATGATGATGCTTCTTCATCAGAAGCAGCCCAATCATAGTTAGCCATCAGGCCTTTACTCTTCTTCTTAAAGCTTTTCAGCTTCGCATATTTTTCTTTCAGCTTTGAGTATTTGTCATCTTTATTCTTTGGAACAAAGGATTTCTTTGTAAAAACTGAGGGTCTAGAAACTTTCTTTGACCTGCACTCGTTAGCGAAATGTCCTGTCTTTTCGCAGTTAAAACAAGTAGCAGTAGCCTTATCAACAAAAGCTGATGATCTAGGCTTGTCAGTTATGGAAAGAGGTTTGTTCTTTCTAAACATTTTCTTTTTGGCAAATCTCCTGAACTTTTTAGTTAGGAGAGCCAAAGATTCATCATCATCTGAAGAATCAGAATCTGATGACCTTTCAGAGTTACTTTCTAACTCAGTGATAGTGACCGAGGGTCGCTGAGTAGAAGGTTCCTCTGAGATTAAAGCAACAGGGGTGCTTTTGGAATCTTTTACAAGATTCTTCTTAAGATGGCTCGATTGCTCATGATTCAACAACGTGCCATATAAGGTTGAAAGGGTCATTGATTTTAGATCCTTTGACAACTTGAGACACATAGAATAATTGTCCCAGCTTTCAGGTAAACATTCTAGAAACTTTGTCAGCACTTCAAAGTTAGAATATTCCTTACCAACAGTTTTCAGATCTATAATTAAACAGTTGAAACGTTGGTGAACTTCAGAGAGAGTTTCATTCTTACCAGAAATGAAGCTTTCGTATTGTCTTACCAGGTTGATATTTCTTGAGTCCTGGACTTCAGACGTTCCTTCATACTGAACACATATTGTGTCCCACATGGCTTTTGATGATTTCAGATTCATGACGGAATGGTAGATTTCGTCAGGAAGAGCCATGGATAGTATGGATCTGGATTTTGTATCTATAGCCACTTTCTTCTTATCTTCATCGGTCCACATGTGTATTTCCTTAGGAATCAGCCTTTCTGGAATATCAGGTCTATTCGCAGCAGCTGGAACTGCAGGATCAATTGTTACAGGGATGAATGGGCCGTTTTCGAGATAGTAAGGCATAGTAGGGTCTATACCTTCTAAGAAGAGTGTCATCCTATTTTTCCATAAGTTGAAGTTATCTCTGGAAAATCTAAGGGGTTTTGCAAGAGAACCATTGTCTATATAATTTGTGTTTGTGTTGGTGGCCATTTTCAGATAATAGCAAGGAGGAGAAATATCTTAGATTAGATCTTGTTTATGAGATTAAACAAATCCGCTCTGATACCACTTGTTGGTCCCGAAGGGTTATACAAGTTTGTAGAAGGGGGGGGGGGTTGAATACAAACACACAGATTTTACTTTTCTAAATTGTTTATTGATAAATCATTAACAATTTACAGCTTGTTGCGGAAACAAGATTAAGGATAAACCTAAATCTAAACAAGTTGGAACACTAAGATTTCTTGCACTAAGAGAGATAAGGAAATTACTAATAATAACCTATCTTGAGATAAGAGATTGAACTTGTCCAGAGTTAGCAAGTTACTTCAAATGAAGTGGGTTCATCTCTTTATATATTGCATGCATTTAATGCAAGTCAGTATACACTTTACACGTGTCATCAGCGGATTGGTTGCATGTCATTGACCTTTGTAGACAACCTTAGTAGCCGCATGAATGAACAGTGTAGTATCAGAGTGGTTGTACGATTTCATACAATAGAAGGTTATGTTCTGACATTTCGTACGAAGTCGTGCAAGGGAGGTTAAGACAAAAGTACTTTGTACGGAGGACTTCATGATCAGCTTTCGTTGATTCAGAACATTATCATTATCTATTCAGTGAATGATAAAGTTCAGCGATAGCTGAAGTCTTGTACTTGATACTTCACGTTGAGTGAACAAATCTGAGTCTTCGCTGATCCGCATCAGTTCATTAGGAGACTTGTCGCTGGTTCTTGAGCTTGATCTTCGACTTCAGCGTAGAACCTATGTTGACGTGAAACTTGTCTTCAGAGATCATAAGTAAACAACTAACTTATCAGCGATCACCATAAGTACTGAACAGACTCAGAGTATTATGGTGAACAGTGTTCGCTGAATGTTTAATCTAAAGAGCGAGAGTTCCTATCAGCGGTACTGTAAGATCTTAGTACTTATCAGCGATAGTGAAACTCTGATACATATTGTTTACTTGTAATTTTCACTAAGTATATAAGAGAGGGTCATTATCAAATCACTGAGGGTTTGGATCAACAGTACTATTCATCTTGAACGATACATTCATGATGAATAATAAATGAATGACCCGTGAAAATGTGGACACATGGCGCACTCTCTTTTGTTCCCCGGTTCACAACCGAAACTCGATGGGTGTTTGGTTACGGTGATGAATATTGTCTTACGACGTTGAAAAAGAGTTGTAAAAGGTGATGTCGAGTTACGGACTCACGATGTCGAGGTGTGGTACACATTTGAACTTACATTAATATTCATAATGAATATAGAACATACATAACATTTTATGTAAAACACGGTTAAAACAAAAAAAACTATATCGAGATGGATGTCATATCGAAGAGCACGAAATTCTCGTTTTTTATGTAATTTGTTTGATTAAAATATCAGTACTTTTTAAGATAATTTATTTTAAAATTTAAGGGTATAAAAGTTTTTAATTATAAAAGAAAATAAAATGTCAAATGGTAGGCGTGAGATTGAAATTATATTTCTTTTTTACCCTTAATCATCTTAATTAATAATTTCAATTAAAAACTCTATTTAATATGAGTCATTAGATCAATAGAGATTGAATGGCCGAGATCTGTCATCATGTGCACAATGAAAAATAAGTTTTTATTTGAACTTTCCTCTATAAACTCATTGATAAAAATATTTAAATATTTATTTCCCAAATATTAACTTATTAGGTTTTATAAATTTCTTTTATAGTTCAGTTGTTAAAACGAAACTACACAACCTCTGTATTTTATACAAGGTTCTAAATGGCGTGAGGCGTGACGTGACGGCGAAATCAAGCCTTAAGCCTTAATAGTCATGGCGAGGACGCGGCGTTTTCAAGACGTGACTTATGGCGGCAAATCTTTATATGATACATATAAACATATATTTTCCACTATTACTCAATTAGTCAGTGATATTAAATGAGTTAAATTAAGTTATACATTTAAAACTAACAAGAAAGACATTAAAAGGTAAGAAAAATCAAATATTGCGTTACAAAAACCACACAATAAGTCATGGCGTGCCACAAGCTTAACGTGGCGTGAGACACAAGCCTTAAGCCACGGCGCGCCATGACGGCTGTTGCGGTGAGCTTTTTTGAACACCGATTTTATATAGCAGGTTAAAGCTGTTATTGCGTTAAAGATTTTTTTTCTTAATTTATATATTCTATAATGATTTAAAAATTAGGGACAAAGGGTTTACTCCAAATATGGAGATAATCCTAAAAAATTCTTTAAAAAATAAATATTTAGAGAGAGAAATAATATTTTAATAGATGAATGAATATTTTAATATTATAATTAATGATTGTTTCTTCATAATAGAAAATCTGTTGGAGATGAATGTATTTTTCTTTAGAGATTTTAAGTTTTGCTTCTCTATTTTAAGGAATCTATTAGATATGTTCTTGGAACTTCAGATTTATGAATCTTTTAGGAATGTTTTTTTTTGAGCGGAATCCCAGGCAAATATATAGCAAAAGCAAAAAGAAAATAACAATATATACAACAAAGTTCAGGCGCAGAGGCCAGCAACAGCAAAGCAAAAGAATTTGGTTACAACACCAAACCACGCAACCAATAACCAAAACAAACACAAGCACACAGACAAGAAATTACTACAAAACAAAATAAGGAACGTCCGGTGCAAAAACCACCACCAAAAAGACCAATGCCGAGGGGGCCGAGAGCACCAATCATGAGCCACCATAGTTTACTTTATCCACTTTATCTCTATTCCTCCAAGTAAACACAACATCTATCATATCTTTTGGGTATGTTGGAGAAACCGGCAAATTTGTCAAAAAAGGTAGGAATAATTCATCAACTTTAAGATAAAGAATATGTCAAAATTAAATGTAGGTTTTTGTTTTCAGAGATTTTATTTTTTTATTTTTTATTTAAAAAATATTATGTTAAAGATATGCTGAAAAATCTCAAACATAATCTTTATAATCTCTATAAAACTCCGACGGAATCTTTGTAGGCTCTATAAAAATAAAGAATTAAAAGTCAAAATCTTAAAAAAGAAAATTAATATATTTATTAAAGGGAAAAGACACAAATTAACAATAGAGTAAAGAGAGAAAATATGTCAATTTAATTAATCATAAGTCATTTATATAGGGATGAGTTACACGTAGATAACTACGAAATATTTCAGTTCTAATATATCTTTGATATATTTATCTCTATCTTTATCGTCATATCTTTTAAACGATGTCACAATTATCCTACAACAATATTATCTATTTTAAATAATTTTAACATCAACTATATTATCAAAATATTTCATTTGCTATTCCATTATATTTAATAAAAAACTGATAAATCAATCTCATAGATAAAAAATATTAAAATAACATTTCTTCCTTCTCAGTTCTCACTAGAGAGTTCTAGAGAATTATTTGTATTTGTGGTTTTCTTCTAGCAATGTAGATAATAAAAAATTTAATTTATTTTATTTAGAAAATCTGTTGAAGATGCTCTTGTGAAACTCGTTTTTAACCCTTACTTGTTTCTATATATCTTAAGAGCATCTCCAACAAATTCTCTAAAACCTTCCCATTATAGAGAAAGTTGGAGAAATGAGCATTGGACAACTTTTTGTAACAAATAAATCATTGAACATTACAAAACTTGTTAAATAAATCCCTTGACTTTTAGAAACCTGTTAAATACATTTTTATTATTTAAAAATGTAAAATGCACACTTTTTATTGAAAAAGGTAGTTGTCAACGATCAGAATTATCATACTTTCGACATATACTAAGAAACATACTCGCCTTCTAGTAGAGACGTTTACATATTGTGATACCATCGCCTAACGGAGCCGTAAAGATGTCGATACGAGGGTCGGCCGCAAGCGCTTTGTTAAATTTTATAGTGCTGATTCTTCCCTCTTTAAGGTCTTCGATAACCAAATCCTCAGGCTTCGCAACTGTCCCAAACCATAGCGTATTGTCGTAAACAACGATCCCATTGATCTTCAGTAGTTTCATTAATCTCTCGTGATAATTGATGTAGTTCGGTTTGTCTGCGTCTACAAAAGCAAAGTCGAAGCTTCCTTCGTTGTCGGACTGAGGAGACATATATTATCGAATAAGCCGAGATCACTGACGAATGTTTACATTTCACTTGATAAGCTTATTGGTCTGGATGGCTTATTTGCTTAGTCATACATAAATGTGTCTATATGGCATAATCATTAAGCCATTAAGTTAAAATGGCTATATGGAATAAGTTATGGCTTATTCACTCAGTTATATGTGAGTGTTTCTTTACAGCATAATCATTAAGCCATTAAGCTAAAATGGCTATATGGAATAAGTCGTGACCCTTCACTTATCCCCATCAAGCTACCCCAAACAAATTAATACTAGAAATACCCATAAATTGTAAAACCCTCTCTCTACCTCCCTCAAACCCATTGGTGCCTGGTGCTAAGACAAACAGATTAATCCAGACAACTTAGTTGAGAAAAATTATGTGTTTTTTCATTTGGTTTGAATTTGAGTCCGATTCATGTTCAATAGAAATCAACGATGCGGTTCTGTTTGTTTCACGTGTTAAAACTAAACGACACAAATCTTATTAATTTACTGTAAGCTAGAAAAATTATTACTCCAACTATTATTAAGGGTAAAAATGTCATATAATCAATTAAAAACATAATAACAACATATTTCTAAAATTGCATGTCCTTTCCGTTATAGAATAAGTTTTGTATAGAATTGGGTTTGAGTCTTCAAATTTTGTTCTAAAACACGTACTTTGAATTGAAGGGCAAGTCGGTTATTAACAAAGGATAAAAACTTACGTTTTGGAGGAGATTATCGAGAACCGGTAGAGCCATTGATTCGATGAAGTTGACCTTATGCTCCACCCCGACCTTTTGTATAACTGGCCGACCAATCTCATACGATTCACGATCTATATCTATTGCCACAATCTGTATCAAACGCAGTTTACGCCTTAAAATTTTGCAAAATTCCAAAACCTAGTTTTTTAACATTAGAAGGCAAACTTTGGGTTCAAATTTTGCTCAAAAGGAGCATCCATAACGATACACCTTTTCATTAAAGTTTTTTTTCAAAGAATTTGGACTCCGCCTCAATGGATTTAGCAATAATAATTATATTATTAAAATATTTAATATAACCGTCATCACTTTGGTGTAGGTTCCGGATACTCCTTTGTTCCATAGCCCTAGGACTATTTACAACCATCCAATTAAATTTTAAATATTGTTTTGAATTTGTTGGCTAAAATTTAAAAAATACTCATTCAATTCTTGTTTTCCAACTTCCTTTCCAAAAAAATAATCATCCTTTTCTTGCTTTCTGTTTTTCTCTCTTGAACATTTAATTTAAAAATGTTTATTTGAATGGATTAATAAAAATAATCAATTTTCTCTCTTAATTATTTTGTCAATTTTGAAGAATTTGTTAAAGATGTTCTTACACGAGAAAACTATTTTTTCAATATATTTTTTACCAATAATAATTCTTGAAATTAATTTTTAGGAGAAAAAAAAATATTAAATATATTAATAGTATAACCAGTGTTGTAATCTCTAAATCTAAAATTTAAAAGATATTGCAATTAGATCGTACAATTTTTAACCACAAGGGTTGTGGCGTACTGGTTAAGGCCCTGAGGGATGTGGGAAATATCCCATCTGCCTGGGGTTCTAATCCTGACGTACACAACAATTGTGGCCACTGATGTTTAATCAAGGCTAATGTCTTACAACCATACTTTGCCAAGAGATTAGTCTAGGCATAGCCTAGGACACCCTTTCCAAAAAAAAGATCGTACAATTTTTTTGGAGATACTCTAAATCATAAAAACGTTTTGTTTTACGTCAAAAGAAAACTATATCGACAACAAAATCACAAACCTTGCCATCATCCGGAATCGAAAGCGCAGTAAGGAGTAATGAGTAACCCGTAAACACCCCAACCTCTATCGTCTTTTTGGGACTGAGGATCTTCAACAAAAACGCAATCATCTGACCAGCATCCGGCGATGTGCCCATCAGCGCCCTTCAAACCAATAATTCATGCAACTTTCATACTCATAAAACAAGTTATCGGTCAAGAAAAAAGAATCAAGTTTTTACCATGGATGCGAAGCGGTGAGAGCTCGAATCTCCTTCAATGGTTCGGGTTCTCGAGGGTACACATTTGTTTGCAGTACGTACTACAAACAAAGCACAAGAAAATGGTCATTTTTTATATTTGATTAAATATATATATAGAGAGAGAGAGAGAGAGACTTGAGATCATGCGAGACCAGACTGTTTTCATGAGACCGTGAGACCAAAAAATTAACACTAAACTTTCACAGTGATTCATTGTGAAGGTAAGAAAAACAGCTAACCTTCACAGCAAAAACACTGTAAAGGTTTACCATCACAGTACCTTCACAATGAATTACTGTGAAGGTGAAAGTTTAGTGTTAATTTTCTGGTCTAACGGTCTCACGAAAACAGGTTGGTATCACGTGAACACAACCCTATATGTGTGTGTGAGAGAGAGAGAGAGAGAGAGAGAGAGAGAAATTCACCTCGAATAACTCATCTGTTTGCAATAGGCCTTTGTGTTCGGTTGGTTCATGTTCCATTTGATTTAGCTCTCTCACAAAAGTTGTGAAATAGTGATGGTTTTCTGGGTATATATAGAATTTCTTTTTACACTTGTGCTCCCTATAGTTTTTTATTTTAACAAAAATGGCACATTTTGGTTATTAATTAAAATTTAAGATTTCTTTTAAAACTATATATTTGTTAGTAGTTTAATGAGTTTAGTGTTTATTCGGTTAGTTAAAAACTGTTTAGTAGCGGTTTAATACTATAGAAAATGATTTATTGACTTTATTCAGTAAGTTTACAGGGGATCTTTATGCAGAAGGCCAAGTTTTTTATTCTTCCAAATTTGTCATTCTAATTAAAAGAGAAAAACTTACTATTTCCATCCATGAAAAAACCTCTCATACAAAATCATTTCCAATTTATACAGACTGATTAATCTGCACAGACACCTTTATCCGTGCAAAACATAATGAAAAATCAACCAAACAGCCTCTAAGATTATTTTAGAGTGCTTGTAACTTATTATTTATAATTTCTTCAAAATGGATAACTAAAAGTTAAATCTTTAAAAAAAGTTACATTTAACTCCAACAAATTCTTTATTTTATATATTTTAATTTTAATTATATTATAAAATATTTATTATTTTATCGTTTCAATACACTTTTTAAGAAGCTTTATATAAATTAATAATGAATCAATTTCATTGGTAGGGGTAAATAAAAAAATATTTCTTTTTTTCCATATCAAATTTTGAAGAAATCTCTAACACAGTGTTCTCGAAACTCATTTTATGAAGGAAAGGAAATGAAAGTGAAGGAAAGGGAAGGAAGGTAAAAAAAAACTCGTGTTTGCGAAACTTTTTTATAAGAGAAGGGAAAGGAAACGGAAGGAAAATAATGATAAATTTTCTTCCAAAACTTTCCTCTCAAATGTGGGAGGAAAAGAAAGAAATTAAAAACATTTAAAAAAAATTATTAAAATTACAAAACTATCCAAATTTTCATGATAAAATATATACTTTTAAAGGGTATATTAGTAAAAATGACGTCTTTTCTTTTCTCTCTCTCCTGTTTAAGAACACGAAAAAATATTTTCTTTCCTTTTGTTTCCTTCACTTTAGAGAACACAAATGAAAAAATTATTTTCTTTTCCTTTCTTTTACCTCCCTTTCTTTTCCATCCATTTTCTTTGTTTTTCTTTTCTATCCTGATTAGAGAACACATCGTAAGAATTGAAGTTTTTCTCCTACATGTTTTTCCTATTTTAAACTACAATGTAAAGAATATGTTGGAGTAAAATAGAAAATAACGAAACTTCTAACTTTTTTTATTTTAAAGAAGTTGTTAAAGATATCTTATAAATTATATACCTATCACTTCTGTAAATTTATACATGTGTATAAGTAACTAATAATTATATAATGTAGGGTTCCATATATAAATAAAATAGTAGTGAGAGTTACAAAAAAAGTGTCTAAGAACATCTCCGATAGATTCCCATTTTTTTTCAACAGAGTTTTCATTTTAGAGATAAATCATTGATTATATTATTTAAATATTGTATATATAAAGAATATTATTTTTCTCGCTTAAATATTTCATTTCAAAGTTTCCATTCTTTGAATATAATAAAAAAAATTCTCTCTTAGTAATCATTTTTTAGGATATCTCCATATTTGGAGAAAATTACACTGTTTTTTTATTTTCTTTATTTTGGAAAAGGTTTTAAAAAAATAGTTAGAACAAAAAGTTACCAAAATCTTTATTTTCTCTATTTTAGAGAAGCTATTAAATATGCTCACGGTTTTATTAGAGCAATATGGAAGAAATCGAAAAAAAAAGAATCATTAATTTATAGCTTTAAATTAATTGAGAAATTATTGAGTTAATAAATAATGGGTTGGATTTGTAGACTTTTTGGCGATGTCGAAAAAAAGTGGCAAATTTGTCAGAAACGGGCGGGAAGAACCTAATCACACATTAAAGTGACATCAATTTTTAAGACTATTCACACACAAGCAACATCATACTTTTTTCACAAGTGTTATATCAATTTTGTAATAATACATTTTACACACATGTAAGACCAAACTCATTTCTAAACTAATAAATTATAATATAAATAATATAGATAATTATAAGGGAAATTAATTAAAATACCCTAAGTTTGACCAACTGTTACCAAAATACCCTAAATTTTTTCAATTTTACAAAAATACCCAAAATACCCGCGATGAGGTCCCGCGATCGCGGGATACGGTGACGTGGCACGTACTTTGGCCCCAAATGCCCCGCGAAGCCCCTCAACTTTGGCCGCGGTGCACTTTTGGTCCCTGCCCGCGATGGACCAAAATTTACAGTTTTGGTCCCTGAAAATTTACACTTTCAGCCCCTGTACTTAGACGAATCTTGCATTATTTTACTGTTTTTTCCACAATTATTGTACTTTGAAGACCGATTTGTGGTTGAAATTCATTTGCATGTTTGAGATTTCATCCATAAATATCAGTAATATGCAATTCACAATTCACACTTGTTCTTGCTTTCTTTCTTGATTTCTCTCTTGCTTTCTTTCTTTGAATTGCTTTCTCTCTTGATTTCTCTTCTCTCATTTCATCCACAAATGGCATCGTCATCAAACCCTAAGTCTACTCCTGAAAAAATGCCACCTCAAATCGAGGTCGCCATAGCAAAAAAGGAAAAGGAGATAGATGAACTAACAGAAGAGTGGAAAAAAATTATGGACAGGAAGGCAGTCCATTTGAGAAAGATCGAAGAGGAAGACAGGGAGATCAAAAGGATGAAAGGGGATATAAAAGCTAGGGAGGCTCGTGTTCGTCGAGAACAAGAAGCAATTCACCATATTCTGCAAGACTTCGCAATTATTCAAGCGAAGGTAAACGAGAAGCAAGCTTGGATTGATGAAACTAAATCAATTTTTAAGTAGGTGGTGGTTGTTTTAGTTGTTTTGTATTTTTTTTCTTGTTTTGTATTTTTTTTACTGTGTTGTTATTTTGTAGTTTTTGTTGTTGTTAATTTCTCTGAAAAGTAGTTTTTAAGCCGCTGAACCACGGTTAGGTTGGATACATCATGCAAGGTTAAGTCAGAGGTTACCTCATTCGTGGGCCTACTCCTCTTGTAGAATATATGACAACCCTCAACTCATTTTCTAAAGTGTGTGCGGGTTGTGGTACACAATGGCCATACGTGGTTGCAAAAGCAGAAGCCGTTGAAGAAGGGTCAGAAAGATTGAAGATGAAGAGCTTGTTGGATGGAATACAAACTAGCTGTGTTATCAATGTTCATTTAGAAGCATATGTATGTGTGTATATATATAATATGAAATGGGGTTTTGACAAGTTGGTATCACTGGACTCATTTAAGAATTGTGAAAATGGGTATTTGACGAATGATGATTCATGTGTGTTTGGAGCTGAAGTATTTGCAGTTACAGAGTATGCACAAAAGGATCGATAATAAAATAAATAAAACGTATTTTAACTATAAGGGTGCGTTTGGTACGCAGACTGGATGGGACGGGACGGGACTGAACTGAAGGAGATAATTTTAATATAAGTTACGTTGGAAATACATCGATCATTTTGTGCATACTCTGTAACTGCAAATACTTCAGCTCCAAACACACATGAATCATCATTCGCCAAATACCCATTTTCACAATTCTTAAATGAGTCCAGTGATACCAACTTGTCAAAACCCCATTTAATATTCTTCTCGTGAAACCTTCTCCTATTGCCATTCACGATATCTATAAACACATTCAAATAATAATAATTTAAAACGATTTAATGAATTAGTTAATATATGATTATTATGTTAATGCGATAGGAGTGTAAAACAAAATTGAAAAAAATAAGAGATGTACCATAATTTAAATAATTAACTATAAGGTTATGAATTTTAAATATAAAAAATATTTTTTTTATGTAGTGTATAATTGTATATGATATATATTAAAATATATAAATCCAAAAAAATTCAAGATTGGGCTCATTTCGAACGTATCGAAGAGACGATTATAATGGTGTAATTTGTTAAAATTAAAACGTATCTAATATGAATATATTTATCATTTACAAACTAGTTGTGTTATCAATGTTCATTTAGAAGCATATGTATGTGTGTAAATATATCATTTACAAATCAGTGTTTAGATCAACAGTATCATACGTGTTTGTTCCATATGGTTCAAGCTGTGACGGGCCCGGGGTGTGACTGACAGAATGTCTCCTTGGCACGGTTGAAGGGGCGGGATTTGGACACTCTCCACGAGTGTGTCCTACGCATTGGCACCGAGTACATCTTCGTTGTATCGAACTTTCACCACGTGATGGACGTCGGTCGTTCTTTCTCGGTCTCCCGACCCTGTTCTTATCCATTAAAGGTGGATAGCATGGTGGAAGCGGGTCGGGTGGATACACCCATGCTGCAGGGGGTCCAGCTGGGTTTATTACCTCCACGTATGTTTTCCGGTAATATTCGGACGTGAAGAAAGGTACAGCCAAGTCGCTGCAATCTGTACGACCCATATATGTTGCTGCAGCGATGGCATGGCCGCACGGTAACCCAGATTTATCCCATTCGCGACACGAACAAAGGTGGTCTTCCATATTCACAATCGCGTGAATATAGTCATCATGCACCTCGTACTTCCCATACCCGATTGCTCTTACCGGCCATGTCGCCGCACGACGCGCCCTGTACTGAACGATATTCTCCGTCGTTGGTGTGAGTGCATTTTGCATCTCAGCTCCTTTTAGGCGTCGAATTTGGTACCACTCTTGTTGAAAGGCCCGAAAGTAGTCCATAAGATTAACAATCGGACATCTACGCGCAAAACGGGAGAGTGCATTCACAGACTCTGCACTATTCGAGGTCAGAATGTCATACCGTTGTCCAGGAAAATGGGTCGTGGACCACCTCTCCGGTCCAGCATCGTCAAAGACTTTGGCTGCTTCCTTGACACTGTATCGTAGCATATTCATGTACTTGTTAAACTCCCGATCCGTATATGCTCTGCATGCCGCCCAATAGACATCCTTGTAGGTGGTAATACGTTTGTCCTTGGATTTGGCGTTCATCTCCAAATGTCGACAGCATATGGCGTGAGGGGCGTTTGGGTACATGGCAGAGATTGCGGCGCTTATGGAAGGAGCCCTGTCAGACATAAACACCAACCCTTGCGGGTCTCCGATAGCTTGTCTCAACATGGACATAAACCAAGTCCACTCGTCCCCGGTTTCAGACTTGCCTACGCCGAAAGCTACTGGAACGATGGAGTTATCCCCGTCCATGGCAACCGCCAGGAACATCATACCCAAGTAACGGCCCTTTAAATGGGATGTGTCTATTATCAGGACACGACATAGATTTGCCACAAATGTGCGGATCTGCAAAAACATAGGTTAAAATGTTATAGTTTATAATGTGTAAATGTTATAGTTTATAATGTGTAAACATATGACGTGTTAAAATACGTACCGCGGGTCCAAGGGCCACGAAGCACATCTCAAACCGTCCACGTGAATCGGTCCGTAGCTGCGTGACAGTACCAGGGTTATGCAGCTGCAAATTATATAAATATGTCGGGAGTCGTTCATACGACTCCTCGAACGTGCTTCTCACCATAAAAAGTGCATGGCAGCGCGCACGCTACGCTTAGTGGTAATCAATCGTGACGCCGAACTGCCGGTGAACGTCGTGGACGATGTCCTTTGGACGCAATGACCTGCTAACATGAAGAAATTTGTTTTTCAGGATCGCACCCAAAGTCTTTTTGTCGGCTTGTTTGTGGTGGGGATTAAGTTGCGTCCTCGTACAAGTGTGTACGTCGTGCAACTTTCTAATCATTATCGCCCCTCCTTTGGGACCCGTGTGAATCGCGTACAACCTCCACTCACACTTTTCTCTAGCACATTCAACTACGTATTTGCTTTTGTCAGATGCCCGCACGCGACTTTGGAAACCCTCTTCCAAGAACTTGAGTCCGATCTGACTTGCTAAGAGATCCTTCGAATCGAATATCTGACCTGCTGTTAAACTTTCACTGCGAATATAAGGTGTAGGTTCGTAGCTTTGTGTCTGGGTATGGGAGTCTGGAAGAATAGGGGGCATATCAAAAAAGTCATTTATCTGACTACATGATTTTCTACTAGGGGTATATTCTTCGTGATCATCATTATCGGTGTCTGATCTGTCTATTTCAGAATTACCCGTTCTGAAAACGTGGGTTTAGTCATCAGCAACTCCAGCAGTACGCCATTCGTGTGGTTGTGGTGGTTGTTGTTGTTGAGAATCAGGTTGCTCTATTTGTTGAGAATCAGGCTGCTCTATTTGTTGAGAATCACCCTCCTCGTCACCGTCGTCGTCACCGTCGGATACGCCGGGATACACAAAGAGTAATGGGGGTCTTTCTGAATCGACTGCAAGGTGCAGAAAAGTAGAGATATCCCCATCGTTGGATAAATCCACAAATGACCCATCGCCATTTTTAAACACTAACTTGCAAATATTAGAAGAGTTGATTCCACATTTTTGCATGGCGTATGCAACAAACTTCTGATAAGTATAGTTTACTGACACTTTTACACCATGCTTAGATTTATAAGCAAAATTCCACTCATTGTTATCTTGCACCCATTCACCATCAAAACAGAAATATAGCTTAGCTTTTGCAACAGATGAACTCATTTTTTCAGTAGTATCTCAAACACAAAATATTGCAGAAAGAAATATTGCAACAATGAAATCGTTGTGTGGGGATTATGGCTTGCATTTTACGTCTATTTATCAATGAAACAACCAACATATCAGAAAACCAATCTCTCATTTCATCCATAAACTGGTATTCCAAAAACATTGATTTAACATTGATTCAAACATGCAAATGAATTTCAACCACAAATCTGTCTTTAAAGTGCAATAATTGTGGAAAAAAACAGTAAAATATGCAAGATTCGTCTAAGTTTAGGGGCTGAAAGTGTAAATTTTCAGGGACCAAAAGTGTAAATTTTCAAGGACCAAAACTGTAAATTTTGGTCCATCGCGGGCTGCGATCGCGGGCAGGGACCAAAAGTGCACCGCGACCAAAGTTGAGGGGCTTCGTGGGGCATTTGGGGCCAAAATACGTGCCACGTCAGCCCTAGCCCGCGATCGCGGGATCCATCGCGGGTATTTTGGGTATTTTTGCAAAATTGAAAAAATTTAGGGTATTTTGGTAACTCAATGTTTGACTTAGGGTATTTTAATAAATTTCCCTAATTATAATATAACTAATAAATTAATTATAAAATATAAAATATAGATAACTAAAATTTTACTTTTGTTTTCTTAAAATAAAGCGTGTGTAAGAAATTTTAATAAAAATATTAAAAAAATAGTGTTCAAATAAACTAATAAATGAATTAAATTTAATAAACATATTAATAATAACTAATATTTAAACAAACATATTAATAATAACTAATATTTAAACAAACATATTAATAATAACTAATATTAATAATAACTAATTAAATTAATAAACGTTTTGTTTAGTATAGTATAATGGTTGAAAGACCTTGCACAATTCGCAAGATCATGGTAGTCTTGCAAGGTCTTGCAAGACACATGGCATGCTATGTCATCTTGCAAGACCACTTGCAAGACGTGTGTGGATGCTCTAAGGTTGGTTAAATTGATAAATATAATATTTAGATTAAATTACACCGTTGGTTCTTATAGTTAGATCAAAATCTATATATGGTCTATATTTTGAAATAAGTATACCATAAATTTATGTGGTTGATATTTCGTTTCATGTCGGGTCCCTACCCCTAACTCCGTCTATTTCCTTTTCGTTAGCACGCACACTGCTTGGTATGTTGTAACAACTCAAGACCAAACTAGCATGCCAAGAACTACCACTATAAATAGAAACGCCAAAAAGGCCCAACAGAGTCACACTGCCAAAAGTTTACAAACTGAATTCGCGGAAATAACCCTAACTACAGCTGAGAGCACATCTACAAAATAAAAAGAAAGTCTTCTAGTCCTTCTATACGCAAGATTCAACTCACAACTTGCTCTTGCCTTTAAACGAGCCATCGACTACCTGCTTACCTGAAAAGGTTTTAGTTTTGAAAAGCGAGGGTTAGACCATGAGGTCTAGTGAGATCCCTCTTGTTACCAACACCACGCCAAAATTATCAACTAAAAAGAGTTTATAAGCATTTATAAACAGTCACATATTCATCAGTTCAAGTACACAGACAACACATATTGATGGCTCACGCTTTGGTCACATACACACTTGTGACTACGTGTTAGGGCACAACCCGCCCTTAGTAACATATGAAACGAATTCATATATTCTACATGATACTCACTCCCCATATATTCACATCAAGTCATCGCATATCCTTCCCAACACATACTCAAAATATAATTAACACACCTTCATCATGCATATTTAAAACAACGTAAAACATGCAATTCAATATATCGGTACAAGTAATAAATTCGAGTATTGATAAAACCTCAGTTTAGAAAGACTCACCTGAAGTCCACACTAAATGTTCCCACTTGAAACCGTTATGCTCTACCCGTACCTACATTTCACCCAATCACACGAGAGCAAATAAGTTTCTCAACTACTCACGAAGCGTCTCGACCCCCATGGCACTATTAGAACATGCTACAGACAACCACAGCCCGGATACAGCCCGGACCCTTCTGGATTCCGGTATTCTTCGGGTCCTAGTCCGGATTTGTCCGGACTCCACTTTCCGGTATCCGCTTCCAGATCCTTTCGGATTCCGGGTCATTTTTTCGGATTTCAGCTTCCGGTTCTCGACACACTCCATCTGGACTCCCTTCCCCGGAACTCTACTGGACTCGCACCAATTCGGATGTTTTCTCTGGAACTAGCGATTTCCGGAAAACGCATCGGAACCAGGTACGACTTACCAACTCTCAACATTAGTTCATAGATGTTTAGCTTAAGCCAAATAAATGCTTAAAACAACCACTCTAAGCATTCCCACACTAAATAGTTGATGAATCACACAGGAACCCCCAAATCCCAACACTGAGTTATCAAAGAACCACAAATATTTCCAAACCGGTCCCTAACCTCATAAAATCCAAAATAGATAAGGGAAACGAAGTTACCTTAATGCGGTTGATGTTTCCTCCAAATCTTGTCTCCTGAATCCAAGCTCCTCTTCAAGATTGTGAAACTCACTCCATGTAACGTCCCGAAAACATAACATGCATTAAATCATAAAATTAGCGTTCGAATTGCATAACATAACTTGTCTTTAAACATCGTTAAACTATACTAGACAAAATTGACAGCGGAAGTCTCTAAATCCACAGCCAAGCTCTATCTATAGCCAACTATCAAAAATCTTGGAGTCGCTCTAAGGTCCAAGTCCTCCTTGCCTCCTCCTAGTTCTTACTAGAAGAACCCATGGTACGCTTACTTGAACATGGTTTAGTTTTTGAAAAGCAAGGGTTAGATCAAAAGGTCTAGTGAATTCCCTCTGAAAACAACAGGTAGACATTATGGAACACATTTATAAAAGACTTATAAATAATCCGTAGCACATCATCAAACATGGTACTACACTGTGTATTGGATCACATAAACATTCCGCAATCGGGGCCCCAGCAGACTCCCCTTTCGCCTCTTCCGGAGCCTACGCAGACTCCCCTCTACCCGGATAGGAGGAAACGAATTCCAACCTACCGGTATGTCATACATATCCAAGGGATCATCAGATCCCGAGGATCTCTCTCTGATCCCACAGTGCAGACCGACTCCACATAGCACATCATTCTTTTCATAAAACATGCAACTTTAAATCTTTCTAAATCATCATTCCCATTTCATCATGTCAGATAAGCTTCCTCAAGTAAAATCATGTAGTTCATGGAAAAACATGCGTGACAGTTACAACAGTTCATACTCGTAAGTGAAACCATAATCAGTTAAAACAATTAACGCTTTACGTCGTAAAAAGGTTTAGGGAACTCACCTGATAGCAATTTCCTTTCTAACCTCGTGTCTCGTTCCGTCCGTACACCTAATTCACAATTCGTAAATTAATTAGATGTAACTCGATTTCTGATCCTGAGTTCTCTTCTTAATCCTATTTTAAAAATAAATAATTAGGACTATCACTATCGTACTAGGCCTTTAATTATCTAACCCAAAATAAATCCAAGGCCAAAAGAGGTTAAGGGACTTCTCGGCCCAACAGACTAATTTGGCCCAATAACCAATTCGGTCCAACTCTCGGTAACGATCCCGGGAGCCCAAGTCCCGGTACAGCAAATCCCGGTACCTTACTTGGGTCTCGGTGTTCTTCTCCCGGTGCGACAACCTCCGGTACCTACCGGTTCCGGTACCTACCGAGTCCCGGTACCGTCGACTCCTGGTACTTACGGACAGCGACCAAACCCACAAACGCAACCGAGCTCGATTTCTTCCTAATCGCTTCGACTAATAAGGGTTTTTCATCAAGACATTCTTGCTCAAAGTTGTTTCATAATATTTCTTAACAATGAAAACCCTATAATCGATTTGATTTCATCCGATTTCAGTCCGATAAAAGATTAGAAATTAAGAACAGTGTTCTTACATTTTCTCACGGTTAGAACATGAGGACGACTAACAATCTAGATTATCTTGCTATTTAGTACACAAGAAAATAATATCGATTTAAGGCTCTCTTACCCAAATGGAGTCTCTTCACGATTTTGATGTCAAGCTTCCCACTAGTTCTTTCTCTCGACGTCTTTATCTCTGCTGCCTCTATCTCTTGCTGCCTCTATCTTCTCGGCACACACCCCCAGAACACACAACACATACCAGACTCTTCATTTCACTCCCTCTTCTTTCCTCTCATCGATGCACAACAAGCACACACATTTTCCTGCCTTTCATTCTCGATGTGCAGCATACACACACCAACCTTAAATGCTTTCTAATTCTACTCACAAAAGCGGCGCACAAAACAAGGGAATTAATTTCCCATGTTTCACTTTTCACCCTCATACTTTTCACAACACACAAATTACACCTTAGTTTTCATTTAAATCACAATACTCCTTTCTGGGTTATTACAACCTCCCCTCCTTTACAGAATTCCGTCCCGGAATTCACTCTCCTAATAACCGGTGCATTTGATTATCAGAACTTAAATTTCAACTCTCGGAATAAATCTTTCTAATAACAAAACAATAACAACATAACTCCATGCTTTCGCTGCGCAACTCTGATTAGACTCACAATCACTGTTTAAAACATGAAAACACCATCATCTTACTTTTCATCTTCCAATCAAATCTATTACTTCAGGATCGCCACGAAACTCGGGTTCCATAATTCTTTCGATTAACCAAAATGACCGTAAAAATTTGATATCTTTATATAAAGTCATCCCGGCTTTCTTAATTAGGTTTACCTTAAATAATTCTTTAACGATCAGTGTTATTCTCAATAACACTTCCTCAACAATTCTCGTAATCCTTCTATTAAATCATATTTAATAACTTAATATCAACATCTCGATAAATTCGAAACATGGAACATTGGATACATTCCCTTCAATTCTTACGGTACTCTAACTCGTAGGCTACTATTCATATTCGATCGGTCTTAACGACAGAAGATTAAATAAGGCTTCTCATGCATCTTTACTTCCCTTAAGGAGAAACCTGACGGAATCCCCCGCTACAACACGAGATTCAATTACTAAGAAACAGTCACTCACTGGACAGCTTGGCACAAGGCCAACCCTGTACATCCCGACAACTCACAACCCCGAGTTCCTCCATCGTAACACCACTCACTACATTGCACCACCCAACAGTCGTCTATGCAGATAACATTTCCCTTTTCTCGGACCACCTAGACCACAGTTTGTCAAACATCTCTCCCATCCAGTTCACTTCACCACCCCATACTTATTCGTAACTAAGAGTAAGAACCTCCAAACCCATCGTTGAAGTGTTCACCTACTCAAATTAAACTTATCCTGAAACACATCAAATCCTCACCGATTGCCACGTTCGTTCATTCATAAAAAAAACATAACTCCGGTTATCCTCGCTCCACTGGGAGGAGTAACCATGGTCACACCATACTATTCTCACTAGCTTAGTCACTGCACGACCAATTCGTTTAAACATTTCTCACAAAGTCACTAACTTAACTCATTCAGTTGTCTTATCCACTTCTTTCCCGCACAAAATCATACACAATTCTCTTCCTCAATACTCTTTCCAAAAGTTCGCACCCTTATCAATGACAATCTACACAACACTTCACCTTTCGACGTTACTGTCAAGCTTACTACTTCCAATTTACTCACTTATTCCGACATACTATCTTCACCTCCCCACGTTAGCGTGGAGCACTGCCCACCAACATTACTCGCCCCTCTCTTTCGATAATCTCCCAAGCTGAAAATACTTTCTCACTACTATACATAACCAAACGGTTGCACTAAAATTCTAACTTAAGGCTTTCGACCAAAATCATCTCGAACTGACACCAGTGTTCGACGTCACTATACATTCTTTAATCTCTAACTTTTACTTTCTCAGACAATTCGCTCGCACAAAGCAACAACTCACATTCTTTAAGGACTTCACATCTATTACACCACATTTTGACTAATACACCCATCATCTTCTTTAAACTTCCCATGATTCCAAGATATGCTTACCTAGCGACTCTTACAACTAAAACACTTGGTTTCTCCTTTGGGTAACCACCCACCACCACTTCGTCATTCTTTCCCGAACATGATCATCCCCCAACGTCTACTTACACTCTACGTGCTCCCACAATCTGGTTAACAATTCATACACCTCATCCGAAACCCCCATAAGGCTTCTATCTGATGCTTCCTCTCACTCTAACATCACATCACTACGACACTAGCTGGCACGTTTAGCCTGACAATTACTGTCACTACACATCCGTACACTTTTGCCCATAACATCACAATGCAGACCAGATCTCTCATGATCATTCACTCAATTCGAACTTGCCTTGATATCCTCCTGGATACAAAATCGAGTCTATCCCGCTACTTAGTCCTTTCCCAACTTGTTGAACTATAACTCACGAGTTCCCACTTAACTTAACATAATCATTCTTGCTGGCTCCCTACGATCCGAGCCCTTTCACAGACACGACACATTTCCTTACTGGCTGATGCAGTCTACACTCACTTCGTTTGTGCTACAAACCTTATCCTTCCATGGACCCTCCACAACTCGTAACTAGAACGCTTATTTATCAACAGCGGTCCCTCACTATCTTAGCACCCCCACAAGGTGTTCTATCCACTTTCGCTCTTCTGGTTCAATCCTTCGGCCTTAACCACCTTGCACGTTTGCCGACTTCAACGCCAATAGTCGACCTGTAACTACCTTCTTAACCTATTCTTTAACAAGGGTTCCCTTACGGAACCTAATCCTATCAACATATCATAATCACCCTCAAAATCCGTCGCCCTTAGGTCAAGACTTACTCACGTAACATCAATCTTACAAGCTCTCCTCAAAACTCATATTCTACGCCGTGGACCTTTCATTTCTGCCTCACAACACTACTCATAAAAAATTGCTAAAACCAACACCTTGATGACTCCTAGTCCTTCCTCCGGACACCACCGTTCCTCGACAACTGTATTTCCACTCACCAAACTAGGGTACAGACCCTCATACAACCGATACCAAGGTCCACTACCGATTCTACCACTGTTCACCTTTCCTCTAGGACACAAATACTAAAACTACATACGTTCTCCCTTGACTTGTCCACCACCTTTCCACTCTCGGAGTTCTTCCTTAACTTATAATGTAATATTCTACGACCTAGTAGGTTCATAGCCTTCATGCATGACAATACAGTAAATAAATCTTTTCGCGCATTTCATCATTTTAAATAAACAACGCTTGGAAAACACTTGGGTACACATGACTCCATCACTCTTATAACTTCAACGCCCTGCACAACGATTCGAGAATCGTTTGCATGCATCTTTCCGTGAACCTTAATCTTACTCAATTCCGAACGATGTTATTACAACAATATTACGTTGAATGAAGATCCTTTCATACGACACAATTTCGAAAGAAATTACCGACACCAAGTAAACCAGTCGGTTCTCACATCCTTTTATACGGCATCAACAGGTTAAAATTCATTTTTATTGTAAAAGTTTTGTTGGCAAACGTTTTCTCGACCCCCTTTTTTTGTAACAATTTAACTTGTCATGAAAAGTGGGAAATACTTTGCAAATCGTTAAGCTCAAAATTTCATTGTGCAATGTGAATGATATCAACTTTTATTTAAACATACGCCTGCACTTTCTGACTCATTTTCGATCAAAATTGCTATTTACACATTTAAGTTAAATCGTGAAATTTCATGTTACATATAAGAACGCTATGCATGAAACTCTACTTTGCAATTGAAGGCTACTCACCCAAACAAGGTCAGTCGCTTTACACACGCAATTTATCCTTGACACTCTACCTTCGACCCATGGTCGCCCTCTCGGTCATGCAATAACTTGCTACACAGGTATTTCACATCTCACTTACTCAACCAGTTCATACTATTTTCACTTTGAACGACTATCTCAATTTCTACTTCTGCATGCTTTCAATTCACTATAGGTATCTTATTTCATTTATCCTGCCAATGAAAAGCCCGACTAAGAAGTTAGGGCTTCATTGATAGCTTCACGGCTTTGACACTGTTCTATCTTACCATCCCGACCGATCTACTTCGCAATCTCTTGAACCAGGACTCTCCTGAATCAGGAGTCTTACTTAAACTCAACATCCACTCTCTTCGAACCCACGAAGAGTTACCTCTAGACGACTCATAACCTTCTATACAATGTTTCCTCTCTTCGGTGGATACATACATCACATCATATATGGTCTTACACGACACTTCCCAAACAATGGAGCTCGGTCTATCCCTCCGGGATCTTGCTGACCTATTTCTCAACGTTCTCCCAGTCATAGCGCTAAACTGAAAGAAACCGATAATTAATCCTTGCTAGACATGACACAACAAATTTGCTATAAATAAGGTATTGTAAGCACGCACCTGTACTTGTAAGTTCGTAATTACACTGGCCAGGTGTAATCTCAAACTTACCTTACACGTTTGTCCTTGGCACCTTATTCCTAAACGCGTTTATAGTGATCGTTCTTAGAGGCAATCCTATGTCTCGGCTGTGTTCCTCATCTTACAGTTTAAGTTTAGGCCCGACTGGTCACCTAAATCCCTTAAACTAAGGCTCTGATACCATTTGTAACGTCCCGAAAACATAACATGCATTCAATCATAAAATCAGCGTTCGAATTGCATAACATAACTTGTCTTTAAACATCGTTAAACTATACTAGACAAAATTGACAACGGAAGTCTCTAAATCCACAGCCAAGCTCTATCTATAGCCAACTATCAAAAATCTTGGAGTCGCTCTAAGGTCCAAGTCCTCCTTGCCTCCTCCTAGTTCTTACTAGAAGAACCCATGGTACGTTTACCTAAAAATGGTTTAGTTTTTGAAAAGCGAGGGTTAGACCAAAAGGTCTAGTGAATTCCCTCTGAAAACAACAGGTAGACAGTATGGAACACATTTATAAAAGACTTATAAATAATCCGTAGCACATCATCAAACATGGTACTACACTGTGTATTGGATCACATAAACATTCCGCAATCGGGGTCCCAGCAGACTCCTCTTTCGCCTCTTCCGGAGCCTACGCAGACTCCCCTTCCCGGAGCCTACGCAGACTCCCCTCTACCCGGATAGGAGGAAACGAATTCTAACCTACCGGTCTGTCATACATATCCAAGGGATCATCAGATCCCGAGGATCTCTCTCTAATCCCACAGTGCAGACCGACTCCACATAGCACCTCATTCTTTTCATAAAACATGCAACTTTAAATCTTTCTAAATCATCATTCCCATTTCATCATGTCAGATAAGCTTCCTCAAGTAAAATCATGTAGTTCGTGGAAAAACATGCGTGACAGTTACAACAGTTCATACTCGTAAGTGAAACCATAATCAGTTAAAACAATTAACGCTCTACGTCGTAAAAATGTTTAGGGAACTCACCTGATAGCAATTTCCTTTCTAACCTCGTGTCTCGTTCCGTCCGTACACCTAATTCATAATTCGTAAATTAATTAGATGTAACTCGATTTCTGATCCTGAGTTCTCTTCTTAATCCTATTTTAAAAATAAATAATTAGGACTATCACTATCGTACTAGGCCTTTAATTATCTAACCCAAAAATCCAAGGCCAAAAGAGGTTAAGGGACTTCTCGGCCCAACAGACTAATTTGGCCCACTAACCAATTCGGTCCAGCTCTCGGTAACGATCCCGGGAGCCCAAGTCCCGGTACAGCAAATCCCGGTACCTTACTTGGGTCCCGGTGTTCTTCTCCCGGTGCGACGACCTCCGGTACCTACCGGTTCCGGTACCGTCGACTCCTGGTACTTACGGACAACGACCAAACCCACAAACGCAACCGAGCTCGATTTCTTCCTAATCGCTTCGACTAATAAGGGTTTTTCATCAAGACATTCTTGCTCAAAGTTGTTTCATAATATTTCTTAACAATGAAAACCCTATAATCGATTTGATTTCATCCGATTTCAGTCCGATAAAAGATTAGAAATTAAGAACAGTGTTCTTACATTTTCTCACGGTTAGAACATGAGGACGACTAACAATCTAGATTATCTAGCTATTTAGTGCACAAGAAAATAATATCGATTTAAGGTTCTCTTACCCAAATGGAGTCTCTTCACGATTTTGATGTCAAGCTTCCCACTAGTTCTTTCTCTCGACGTCTCTATCTCTGCTGCCTCTATCTCTTGTTGCCTCTATCTTCTCGGCACACACACCCAGAACACACAACACATACCAGACTCTTCATTTCACTCCCTCTTCTTTCCTCTCATCGATGCACAGCAAACACACACACACACACAGGACCATTTAATTTTTTTCCCTGCCTTTCATTCTCGATGTGCAGCACACACACACCAACCCTAAATGCTTTCTAATTCTACTCACAAAAGCGGCGCACAAAACAAGGGAATTAATTTCCCATGTTTCACTTTTCACCCTCATACTTTTCACAACACACAAATTACACCTTAGTTTTCATTTAAATCACAATACTCCTTTATGGGTTATTACACTCCACGCACTCCTTCGCACACACACAAGCCGCACAACACTGAAGAATGAAATGAGGGATTTTAGGGATTTTAACCCTATTTCTCTTATTCCCACAAATGCCACTAAAGTTTCATTCTTTACCCATATGCACACCATTTAGACTATAATTACAAAACAAACCCGGTTATTACAGCATCATCCCCTCAAAAGAATTCCGTCCCCGGAATTCCATCTTCGAACAAACGAGGGAAACGGGTCCTCAAGATAGTTCAACTTTTCGTCCACCCGAATGTCTTTCAACGGTACGACCATACTTTCCTCGGCCAAGCACTTTCATAGATTCGGCACGTGAAATGTCGAATGAACTCCCTGAAGTTCCTTGGGCATCTCCAACTTATATGCCACCTCACCCATACGCTCGGTGATGAAAAACGGCCCGACATACCTAGGTCTTAGCTCCCCTTTCTTTCCAAAGCGCACAACGCCTTTCAACGAAGAAACTTTAAGCATCACTTTGTCACCCACTAGGAATTCAATCGATTTCCTCCATATGCTCACATATATCCTTTGGCGGTCTAGAGCCACCCTTCACTTCTCGCGAATCTGGTTGACTTATCAGTGGTCGACCGCGCGACCTCCGGTCTCACCTAACGTCTATTTTCCGTGATACATCTTTACTCTTGGAAGATTCACAGATAACTGCACATACCAACATCTTTGCTTCTATAAGGATTCTCTTGCTTCCACTTTGCATGAGCCTTCAACAACAGGGCGTATGCCAACAAATTTTCACACTTTCGGCTAACTACAACTCTTACCCCAGGTAATTCGCGCACCATAACTATGACGCCTCAGGCCAACTGTAACACCCTCCCTAGACCTCGAAAGGCGTTACGGTAAAAGACTGGTATATAATGCTAAAAGAGTGAACTTTAAAATTTCATTTCTTACATTTCAACAATACTATTACAGCGGAAGACTTACAACTAAAATAAAAATCTAACAAACTAGTTTGTCCCATACCAAACTAGTTATTTCATCAAAAAGAGACAATAAATATGATATAATAATCCACGGACATGACAGTCAAATCTTCTTCTTGTTGTCCCTGTGATGCCTTCTCCTGAGACACACGACATGGGTTAGCTTACAAAAGCTAAGTGAGTTCATGATAATACTAATAACCAAACATTCCATAACAAACGACTAACCACACTTTTTCTATGCATTTACTTCACAACAATCAATTATAAAACTATAACTGGTTACTGTGCAACTCGTGCACCACTACACATACTGAGCTGATACTTTCTGAGGGTCTCGATGGGTAACCTCACTGAACATAACTAAGTACCACTGAGCTTAACCGTGCCATTAACTCATACTAACATTCATCACATCTATAAAATCACAATAATGATAACTTCTACAACGACTAAGCGATTTAATTAACTAAAACTGAATAACTGCAACGAAGTTCAAGTCGTACACATAAGCGCACATAAACAATCACATATGAATATATAACATAACATAACCATCAGAAACTGTAACATACTATGCAATTTGAATAATAAAGACTAATAAATAAATTGCGAGAACTGAAACTAAACTAGCCGTGTATCCTCCCCTTGGGGAAACGAGTCATGAAAACTCACCTGGATTGCCGAATAGTTGAGCTATAGGTAATTATTGAGAGCTTTGGATGTACCCAGGCACCTAACAAATAATCACGGTTCCAAGGTTATACTACAACAATTATACACTAACTTTTATCGTAAACGTCTAAACGAGCTACTTAATTTCCGATATATATATATATATATATATATATGGTTTACTCAACCATCTTTACAATTATCAATATATATATAAATGAGAATGTAGGGAGAGAGGATTAAGGAGAGGCCTTCATGACCCTTTATCTTTTTTGTTATAATTTTGATTTACTTTTAATTGATTTCAACACATTAAATGCTTACACTTTTCATTTTCTTTTTTACTTAGTAAACATTTTATTTATTTGAATACTTATTTTATTAGGGTACCTTTTTTTGTTAGTAAGTTAACAATGATTTTTTTTTGTTGAAGAAAGTTAACAATGATTATAAATCAATATTTATTTTTAAAATGTTTTATTGTTAATCTAACAAATGCTTGATAATCAAAACCTTTTATTTAGTATGATAATAATCAACTAATACTTTTTTTATTTAATTTTCTTATTAGGCTAACAATGCTTATAAATCAAAATTTATTTTAAAAGTGTATATTTTTAGTGATTTTTTTTTCTTATTAATCTAACAAATGCTTAGAAATCATACCCTTTAAATTGTTTTATTATTTGGTTAGATAATAGTCAATTAATACTTTTTAATAGAATGCTTTCATTTTATTGTTTTTAGTAAGTTAACAACACTAATTTTAGTACAAATTTTGAATCATTATTTTGCAACCAAAAAGTTAAAAATGTATGAAACTATAGCAGTGAAAATAATATGCATACAAAATACTCGAATACATACATCATATTATATTACATATTATTATCAAATTACGCTTCGTCTTAATTTGCTTACACATTTCAAATATAAATTTCAGCATCGCGCGGTACCAAACACTAGTGTTAAATAAAATAGATTTCTACACATTAAATATGGCTATAACCAATTTCTTATCATTAATAAATAACTATATTAATGGATAATACCAATTTTATGGATTCCTTCTCATTTCTCGATCCACAACAGCAGATTTATTAAGGAAACATATCTCGACTAAATCCTCCCTAACAGCACCATTCCACTGATTTAACATTTTACTCGTAAGAAGGAAGGATTTACAGAAGTAACCACATTTTTACCTTTGAAGAACTTGATGAAGAATCTCTTCCAATTAACTTTCCTTCTTTTCCAAAATCGAAATGATTAGGTTGAGCTCTTTTCTCTTTCCCAGAACACGCACACGACCGCCCAAAATGTAGATATAGGGTTTTGTGCCAAATTCTTGAAGGTTTTATACCCTCTTTCCAAAATTTTCAAAACAGATCTTGAAGTTATAAATTGCACTCTTCTCCATCAAACTCTTATTCCTTTAAATTAAAACCTTGGTTGTTACATACTATTATTATTTTACATATTGTATTGCTATATAATATTTTTATTGATAACATATAAAGTTTCTTATTAGATCACATTTTTTGCTTGATTTACAACATCATTGAAAAACGTTTGATGTCATTTGGTATATATTGGTTGATATATAGTATTTTTTTACTTAATATAAGTCAATTGTTGAGTAATACTGTATGAAACAATTATATACTAAACCAACGGACAATTGATTTGAGAAAAATACTTGAACAGGTATCCAACGAAGAAAACATAAATTTTTATTCCGTTTAACCATTTACCGAACCAAATAACCGGAATCCTAAGTAAACCAAAACCGATTAAACCGAACCTTATTTTGTTTGCTTAACAATTAATTTAAAACAACTTGAAAACCTATTAATCTGAACCGAATAATTCAAAAACTAATTTAACCGACCAAATAACACCTATAGTTTTCAAACTTTATCTCAAATGTTTTATAATAAGTATATATAAGAGATTTCCTTACAAAGTTGGTTTTTGCAGTCACCTTTTTTTGGGTTCGGGCTCGAGCTCGAGCTCAGGCTCAAGGTCTAAGAAACTTCAATGAAACAAATAAATATCAAGATACATGAAAGATGTAATTTGAATATGAAAACTAAAAAGATCCATAATTTTATGTTGTATAGGCTGCGAGCCAATCGAAGAACTCATCTAAATCGTTAGATTGGAATGGTCTAACGAGTAAGATTAAAATGATAGTTATAACCACTTTTTTCAAAAAAAAAAAAGACATTTTCTCCTAACTTTTAAAATCGAAAATTAACGAAAACAACAAAAATTGGAGCGAAACAAACTACACCTAAAAAATTATCACATTATTATCTTTAATTTGACATCCTTCTTGATATACTTTTACATCCCTTTTTTTCTTAATTCTCTGGTTCTTTTATTTTTGAGGATTCTCTTTAGATCTTTTTTTTATATATGTCTATCATTTGATTATTAGTTAGCTTTATAGAATTTAAACATTAAATTTAAGAAATTACATATTTACAATTTTAAACTATAACTTTAATATATTCATAAATGTGCATATTGTAAAATAACATTTTTTTATTTTTCAAAAGAAACTCTTTATAATCAATGAATATTTATTTCTTTCTTAATAGTTTCATTCAAAAAAACATCATTAATGGTAAAAATAGGTGGTAATGGGTTATTGTTGTGTATTTTGTGTAGGTCGCCAATTCGGAGCTGTCACTAGTTGATCTACACTATCAGGTGAGTTTTCATGCGATTTATCTTGAGATGCATATATATATATATATATATATATATATAGTCGTAAATTATTTTGGAGCATGTTTTATTTTGTGAAAAGCGTTATCGATGTATATGCGATTTATTGGAGTTTATTACATGTTATTTTTTTATATCCATGACATATATGACGTGTTTTGGTGCTTTGCATGCTATTTACCCTTGAGCGATTTTCTAAAACTGATCAAGATAGCTAATCTAGCCGACCGAATTAACTATTAAGCCATTTTTTTACTTAAATTTTTATATTAGTCAGAGTTTACGCCTTATGCGTTTGCATAAACTAGATTTTCAGATACAAAAAAACGAACTCTTTTTTTGATAATAAATTCAGTTTTTGCGTAGAGACTCAAACTACTAAACGATTCATATTTTTGCATAAAAAAATCTGGATAAAACGTTTTAATGTGAAAATAAGCTTTAGGATAAATACATAAGAACCTATCTTTGCGTATACTAATGAATTAGAGTAAACTACGTTTTTCGTTCTTGTGGTTTGATGTTTATAATGATTTTTGTTGTTGGTATTTAAAAGCTGCTTTTTTCGTCCATGTGGTTCCATTTTGCTTTTGTTAGAGTATTATTGTTAATATGTATAGTTCAAGGTCATTTCTGTAATTATGTGTATCTCCCCTTGTATAAATAGATAGCTTAGGGTTTGTTATTAGGTTAGACACTTCATTTGTAACACTCTCTCATTATATGAAAACCGGCCGATTCAGCCATCTCAAGTGTGTCTCTCAATCTATCAATCGACTCTCCAAAACTAACATGGTATCAGAGCTGTAGGTAAGTATCTCACAACACCTATATTTCAGATCTGCATTCCATTTCTATTTCTTTTATCTTGTTGCACTATGTTTTGCTCCGAAAATCCTTTTTCTGTTGTTTTATTGGACACAACTTCAAATATTAAAGTTGTCCAGAATATTGTCACGAACCTTCGTACCAATTTTCAGCCAAAACCGATCTGTTTTGAAAACTCGACTCAAGAACACCTTACGTCTCATAACTCTCGCAACCCACAGACTCATAACTATCGCAACACTCTGTTGCGACTCTCAGACTCATAACTATCGCAACCATACCTTGCGACAAAGCCCTATTATCGCAACTGTCCATTGCGACAAGTTCTCTTATCGCAACCTTCACTTGCGACAAGCCTCTCTATCGCAACCTTCTATTCTTTGAACAATGCCTTATCGCAATCCTCTATTGCGACAAGTGCTTCTATCGCAACTATCACTTGCGACAAGCCTTGTTATCGCAACCCTCTATTGCGATATCAGTTGATTGCGAGAAAACATCAGTTGGTTGCGACATCAGTTGGTTGCGACATCTAACCTAATGGCTCTCAATTTCGGTCACTCCAATCCCATATCAGTCGTTCTCAATGGGAACAACTACGTCATGTGGCATCACCATATGTCCATTCTCCTTAAGTCTCATGGACTTTATACCTATGTCACTGGCACATCTACCATCCCTGTTCAAGAGAAAAAGGAAAGTGTTGTCAACTTTGCAAAACGTATGAATGATTGGGATATCGCAAATGCTCGCATCCTCGGGTTCATAAACGCTTCCACCACTACTGAGATCAATCAACAATTCCTTGGCTATACCACAACAAAAGGATTATGGGATTTTCTTGCAAACCGGTACACCTCTACAGGATTATCTCATCAATATCAGTTGTGGACTACCTTCCAGAACAAAAGGCAACTGCCTGATCAGTCTATCAACTCCTACATCTTTGAGATGCAAGCTCTTAGAGATCATCTGAGCCTGGGTGCACCTCAAATCTTCGATGAAACTGCTCGGAAGTTTACTGCCTACTTTAGCCAATTGCATTTGATTACTATTCTCATGGGGCTCACTGATCTCTTTGAGAACGTTCGAGCCTCGCTTCTACATCGACATCCATTACCTACTCTTGAACAAGCCATCACTGAACTGCTAAGTGAAGAAACTCGTCTTCAACAGCGTTTTCCACTACCATCGGATATTGTGCTCTACGCTTCCAGTTCAGGAAAACCAAAAGGTAAATGGGGCAACAATGACCAGTCTAGATCTGCGGGCAAGGGAAACAACAGTGAATGCACATTCTGTCATTCTACTTCCCATCTTCTCCTCAACTGTCCCGTTCGAAAATGTCGCTGGTGTGGAATCGTTCACCCACATCACTATGGGTCTGATTGCCCAAAACATCCAAGGAACTCCAGTAACCAAAGACAGCAGCCCCGAATTCAATCAGTTGCTGGCTCTCTCACCTAAGATTCTCCATCGCCAGCAGTTCTAACACAGAACAACAACAACTCCACGCCTGACCTTATGAAACTCATGCGTCGAAATCAAGAGCTCATGGAGCAACTCATGACAGGTTCTATGAGTATGAATTCTCAATGCAATACCTCTGCATCAGGTAACCCCTGGCTATTTGACTCTGGATGTTGTAACCATATGACACCTAAGGTTGACGGTTTTGTATCAAAACAAACTTCTAGCATGTTCTCGTCAGTCCGTACCGCTGATGATACACGTTTACCGGTATCTTTTAGTGGGACTGTATCTACCCCAAACATTCAATTATCTGATGTGCTGCATATTCCTAACTTATCTCTGAGCCTGATTTCAATTACTCAGCTTATGGAAGTCGGTCTAATCGTTTTGTTTCACCCTTCTGGTTGTGTTGTGCAGGATCCAAAGACCAAGCAGATCCTTGGAGTAGGCCGTAAAGTTGGTCGGATGGTTGAAGTGGTCTACCTTCGTCTTCCATTACCTTCATCAAACCGCGCGGCTTCAGTTTCTAGTGCTCCTTCTTTTGAACTCTGGCATACACGCTTAGGCCATTTATCTTTAGCTAGAATAAAGGTGTTAGCTAGTTCATGATTGATAGGAAACACTTCCTCTGAAAATGTTTCTTGTTTATCTTGTCAACCTGGCAAACATCATGCTTTACCTTTTCAAATTAATGATTTTACATCTGCTTCTCCTTTTGATCTTATTCATTCTGATGTATGGGGACCAGCACCACACCCGTCTATGGGAGGTGCTCGGTATTTCGTTATCTTTATCGATGACCACACACGATTTACATGGATTTATCTCATGAAAAACCGTTCAAAGCTGCCAAAAATTTATATCATCTTCGCTCGTATGATTCTAACCCAGTTCTCTAAGCCTATAAAGGTTCTGCGAGCAGACAATGCTATGGAATACAAAGAATCGTCCCTCCTATTCTTTCTCCAATCTCAGGGGACTCTTTCTCAGTACTCCTGTCTCGGCACCTCTCCACAAAATGGCCGTGCTGAACGCAAACACCGCCATATTCTTGACACTGTCCGTACTCTGTTAATATCAACCAAGTGCCCAGAACGTTTTTGGGGTGAAGCTGCCTTCACGGCTGTCTACACCATCAATTGACACCCAACTCCCATTCTAAATCAAAAGACTCCGTATGAAGTACTCTATGGAGTCTCCCCTGCATATGAACTCCTCAAAGTGTGGGGTTGCGCCTGCTTTGTTCAGCTGCAATCTCATGAACACACCAAACTAGAACCTCGTTCTCGATTATGCTGCTTCCTTGGCTATGGTATTGAACATAAAGGTTATCGTTGTTGGGATCCAGTCTCCAAGAGACTTCGTATATCTCGTCATGTCACCTTCTGGGAACATCTTCCCTTCTCTACGGTGTCAAAATTTCAGGACACACTTCCTCCATCTGATTCCTTCTTCACAGATACATCTATCTCATTGGACTCACTCCAATTAGATCCCATACTCTCCTCACCATGTGCTCCATCTCCTTCCGTCTCTTCTCAAGACGAGCCTTCATCTACTCCATCTGAGTCTTCACCTGTCCCATCTGCGCCATCTGATCATGATCAACTATCTGTACCACCTCCAACGACTACTTCTGAGCCATCTGCTGAGTCTATGGATCCTAACTCCTCTCAACCACAAGATGAAGTACGACGCTCCGATCGGGTAAGGCAGGTTCCCTCTCACCTACGTGATTTTCATTGTTATGCTACTTTACTGTCCACCCATGAACCCACTTCCTTCAAGGAAGCCGCTTCTAACCCTGTTTGGAAGCAAGCTATGACAGAGGAACTTCAGGCACTTGACGAAGCCAATACATGGAAGTTTGTTCCTCTCCCACCGGGCAAGTCACCCATTGGTTGCAAATGGGTCTTCAAAATCAAAACCAAGTCTGATGGATCCATTGATCGATACAAAGCACTTCTTGTGGCAAAAGGCTTCAATCAAGAATATGGCATTGACTACGAGGAAACGTTTGCTCTTGTGGCTCGTGTCACATTAGTTCGTAGTCTTCTAGCCATATCAGCCACCAAACGATGGCCACTTTACCAGATGGATGTCAAGAATGCCTTTCTAAATGGCGATCTCGAAGAAGAAGTCTACATGAGACTCCGTCCAGGTGTGACCTCTCGTCAAGGTCATGTATGTCGTCTTCGAAACGCCCTCTATGGCCTCAAACAATCTCCTCATGCTTGGTTTGAAAAATTCAGCAATACTGTTATCTCATTGGGGTTTTCTCCGAGTAATTATGATTCGAGATTGTTTACTCAAACTACTGTTGTAGGTACTATCTTACTTATGTTGTACGTTGATGATATGATCATTACCGACAGTGATTCTACAGGTATCACCCATCTCAAAAAGTCTCTCCGCTCATGTTTTGAGATGAAAGATCTTGGCAAACTACACTACTTTCTTGAACTTGAAGTTCTATCAGACTCTTCCGGCATCTATCTCTGTCAAGCCAAGTACATTTCAGATCTGTTGTCCAAAGCTGGGATCACGGACAACAAAGTTGCATCTACACCCTTTGAGCAAAATCTGCACCTTGCTCCGAATGCCGGAACCCCGCTGAAAGACCCTACACGGTACCGTCAACTAGTTGGATCTCTGGTCTACCTGACTGTTACTAGACCAGATCTTGCCTATGCAGTTCATATAGTTAGCCAATTCATGGCTGCCCCGTGCTCATACCATTATGCCGCTGTTCTTCGTATACTTCGGTACCTCAAAGGGACAATGTTTTATGGGCTTCATTTCTCATCCACTTCATCCTTACAGCTTCGTGCCTTCTCAGATGCTGACTGGGATGGTGACATAACCGACCGTCGTTCCACCACAGGCTATTGTTTCTTCCTTGGTGACTCTCTTATCTCCTGGCGCAGTAAGAAACAATCGCTGACAGCTCGGTCCAGCACTGAAGCGGAATATAGAGCCTTAGCTGACACTACTCAGGAACTCGTATGGCTACGCTGGCTACTATCTGATATGGGTGCTCATCAATTTTCCCCAACACCATTATGGTGTGACAATAACAGTGCTATTCAGATTGCTCACAATGATGTATTTCATGAGCGTACCAAGCACATCGAGATTGACTGTCATTTCACTCGACAACATGTTCTTCGCAAGACGGTTAAACTTCTTCCAATCTCAACCATTGATCAGACTGCAGATATCTTCACCAAAGCTCAACTCCCAGGACGTTTTCGGGATCTTGTTTCCAAACTCAATTTGGCTCATTCTTCCCCTACTTGAGTTTGAGGGGGGGGGGGGGGGGGTGTTAGAGTATTATTGTTAATATGTATAGTTCAGGGTCATTTCTGTAATTATGTGTATCTCCCCTTGTATAAATAGATAGCTTAGGGTTTGTTATTAGGTTAGACACTTCATTTGTAACACTCTCTCATTATATGAAAACCGGCCGATTCAGCCATCTCAAGTGTGTCTCTCAATCTATCAATCGACTCTCCAAAACTAACAGCTTTCATTTTTGTTCCTCCATCCAACTCTGTCAAAATAAGGTGTTAACTTATCCAAAAAAAATTACAAATTTGATTCTTGTGGTATACCAATTCTTACATTTTGTCCTTAAACTACATTTTTTTTTGCATTTTACTTTTTCTCAGTTTATTATACTTTATCAAAGACATTTATTATTCATTTAATTGTATTGTATATTTTCAAAATTGTTATAACCTTAATTATAGAAATAATCATATAATTTCATTAAAATTATAGATAAGACATGATATTTTATTTAATGCATTTTACTCCGACCATTTCATATTTTTTTAGAATTTTATCTTTTATTGATTACTCAAATTTGTTTAATATTTAAAGTATACACAAACACACACAATCGTTATTATCTTATATTAATTAATCAAATTTTGTTAATTTAAACATTAAACAAAAAGTGTGCGTGTTAAATTACATTGTTATACATTATTCGTTAAAATAATTGAAAAATAAATGTCTTAACACACACACACACACACACTTGATCAAAATAGCGGTTGTGTGGGTGTGGGTGTGGGTGTGGGTGTGTTTTGCTTAATTTAAATATTAAACAAATTTAATTAATTAATAAAAGATAAATTTTAAATAAAAATATGGAATGGTGGAAGTAAAATACATTCAATAAAAACAACAATCATTTGTTATAAAATAAAACTAATTTTTTTTCTCGAATTTTATTAAGCTTCTTACAATGGTGATTTAAATTAAATAAATAAAAAATATTAAATTTCATAGAATTTACCTAAAACTTTGAAAAAAATAGCATGCACTTATGAATAATTTTCACGAAATTATTTGATTATTTTTATAATTAAAGCTATAATAATTGAAAATATATAGTCTAATTAATTGAAAAATAAATGTCTATGATAGAATATAATAAAGAAAGAACAAATAAATATAAAAAATGTAAATTATGCAATTGAAACTAAAATACTTTTTTAAAGACCAAGGACTAAAATCGTATAAGTGTCAAACCACAGGGACGAAAATCGTAGTTTACTCAATGAATTAAAAAGAGAAGTCGGTTGGAAAGATTCACTATTTTAGGTCTATTTGCCGCCATTTTTTCATTCAACAAACCATTCAGAGATTTTGCCCTTTCTCACAAAGAGGAAACTGCCGCTGTTCTTCTCTCACGATCTGCAGGTACCTCTCATCGATTGAAACTATCTGATTTGCGTATCATCGATTTCATAATATGTTGAAACAACCGATTTTATGTATATTTGCATCTGTTGAAACGATCTGTTTGCGTATCATCGATTTCATAATATGTTGAAACAATCGATTTTATATATAATATATATTTGCATCTGTTGAAATCTCGATTTTATATGTTTGCATCTCTCACGATTTATCTGTTCGTTCATTGAATCTGCTCATCTAATCGATTTCATCCATCGAATCTGCTCATCTCATACATTTCATGATCTGTTGAAACAATCGATTTTATATATATTTGCATCTGTTGAAACCACGATTTTATATGTTTGCATCTCTCACGATTTTTCTGTTCTTCCATTGAATCTGCTCATCTCATCGATTTCATCCATCGAATCTGCTCATCTCATGGATTTTATATGTTTGCATCATTGAATCTGCTCGTCTCATAATCTGGTTGAAACATCGATTTCTTAATTTGTCTTGTTTTAATATCAATTATTCCTTTCTGATGTTTTGGCCACTGCGTAAAATTCTTATGTTTATTGCGTATGCACTTCAAAATCTGTATGATCTTATACTATTAGTTACTGCTTTTGTACTCATTCATGTTATAAGTAGCAATATAAATTAGAGAGAGTTATCTGTTCTTTTGAGCATAATTAAGTATAACGAAAAGAAAAAAACAATACAAGTGCAAGATGAAAAGTAGTTGATAGAGGCTTATATGCTAAACTGTTTACTTGCCTTCTACTATAAACCATGCTCAAACTCATAAATAATGGAGCCGCACATTGCACTGTTGTTTTAATAACAGGTACATTGAGGAAATATAGGATGGAGGGACAAATGTGCAAAAATAAGGATGCAATGGTAGCGGATGAAGGCCCGGGATTTCATAAGCTGGCTGAAATGCAAGAAAGCATGACCGACTTAGGGAAGAGTGGAGGAGTGTACATTCCTCCATTTAATTTGGCTCGTATGATGAATGAAGTTCAAGATAAAAGTAGCATGGAATATCAAAAATTGACGTGGGATGCGTTAAGAAAGAGTATAAATGGTTTAGTCAACAAGGTTAATGCAACAAATATCAAGAATATCATCCCCGAGTTGTTTGCTGAAAATTTGATCAGGGGAAGAGGATTATTTTGTCGATCCTGTATGAAGTCCCAAATGGCTTCTCCTGGCTTTACAGACGTCTTTGCAGCGCTGGTTGCAGTTGTGAACACCAAATTCCCTGAAGTGGGAAACCTTTTGTTGAGGAGGATTATTTTGCAGCTTCAAAGGGCATATAAGCGAAATGACAAGGTGCAAATCATCTTCTTTTTCTTCTCTTCTTTGTTTTTATCTGTCATCTTTTGTGATATTGAGTTTTAAGGGTTGTTTAGTCTCTGATTACATTGGTCTTCTGTGTTTTCACAGCCTCAGTTGCTTGCTGCGGTAACATTTATAGCCCATCTTGTCAACCATAAAGTAATTCATGAGCTCATTGCTCTTGAGTTACTCACAACATTCTTAGAAAATCCAACTGATGATAGCGTGGAGGTTGCTGTTGGTTTTGTTACTGAATGTGGATCCGTACTTCAGGATCTAAGTCCTCGAGGTTTGCATGGTGAGTTAATTTATTGTAATTTTGTTTAACCCTTGTCTTTTGAGAGTATAACCTCATTGTCCATTTATACATTTATTTCATATGACTAGAACCAAACGCACCCTAATTGACAGTTTAAGATGGTTAGCTTGCTCAAAACTTGTGTTGTTTTATGCCATTTCTATGTAAATCGGTTAGCGTGTATTGTGTATATTACACAAGCTTTAAACCTTTGATTTTTTGATTCACTACCTATTGGTACTCGGACAGGATCTTGCATGCTGAAGCTTGGCCTTATATAGACATACTTAAAACCATATGCAGTATCTTTTTGTCGATGGCATTATTTGACATATTTTATGTTTTGTTATATCCAGGTATTTTTGAGCGCTTTCGTGGAATTCTTCACGAGGGAGAGATAGACAAAAGGGTGCAGTTCTTGATTGAAGGTCTCTTTGCATTCAGAAAAGCCAAGTTTCAGGTTAACATCTTTTATAGCATTGGCATGTTATACATTATGTTACCAGACGAAGGATGGTAAGAAGGGATTTGGACCCTTTAATACTTTTTAATATAAAAAAAAAAAATGACCTGCGCTTTAGAAGGAATTGATCCGTGCATCTCATTAGTGTTGATCTTCAATTATGATTGATCCGAGGGTGGAGATCTCTTCTTACCATAACTTTTATTCTCACCGGAACCCACCATTTATGTATTATATATTTTATATCTGCTACACCTGCCTACTGACAATGTTTACTTAAAGCAGGGGCATCCAGCTGTTCGTCCGGAGTTGGACCTTGTTGAGCTGGAAGATCAGTTAACACATGAAGTATCGCTTCTGGATAAAATCGATCCAGAGACTTCCTTAGGTACATAAAGATATATAGATCATGTTTATTTAATAATTTTCAAGTGTTCCAATATGTGGGTCTTACAGGTTTTTTTATCGTGCATTTTAGATATTTTCAAGTTGGATCCTAATTTCATTGAGAACGAGAAGCGTTATGAAGAGTTGAAGAAAACCATTCTTGGTGACGAATCTGAAGATGATGATGAATCTTCAGAAGAAGAAGAGGATGAGGAGCAGATAAGGATAAGGGATGAGACAGAGACAAATGTTGTCGATCTTCGGAGAACCATATACTTGACGATTATGTCTGGTGTTAATTTTGAGGAAGCTGGTCATAAACTTCTGAAAATCAAACTGGAGCCAGGACAGGAGGTATGAATTAAGTCTTTCATAAATGAGATATTATGCTTAACTGCTAGTAGAGGGTAGTTTTGGTAATTTCATATTTTAGTGAGTCTATGAGTAGGATTTCTTTACGGGAAGTTGACCCAAATAACCATTTCTCTCTTCACAATTGGTCTCCCATCTATTTTTTTCCCGGTTTGTCTATGTCTGCAAGCTGCGGACATGTTAAAATATTTTACAGTTTTGGCCTCTGCACTTGCGGAGTATTTCAGAAACTTTTTTTCTTTAAACTTTTTCACCCCTCCGCAATTGCGTACCTGTCACTTGTGGAGGTAGTGACATTTGGGTAAAAATGGGGGAAAATGACTAGGAGACCAATTGGGATGTGAGAAATGGTCATTTCCGTCAATTTCCCCTTTTTTTTAATTGGCAAATCTGCAAATTGCATTAAAATGCAACGTACTTTGGTTTGATTCCTATTTTGGGTAACGTACTTTCAAACCCGTCGTTTTGATATATAAGATGTGATATCTCAAACGTTTAGGTACCTGGTTAACCGGTTTAATCATTAACCAAGTTATCATGCTCACGTGGCAAATGATGTGGTCATGTGGCATACAAGCATATATATATATATATATATATATATATTGACTTGTATGCCACATCGTTTGCCAAGGTCAGCATGCTAACTTGGTTAATGGTTAAACCGGTTACCCAAATAGTTAATGTAAGAGATATCACATCTTATGTTTCAAAACAAAGGGTTCAATAGGTAAAAGGTGGGTGGATGGCCCTGCTATTAATTTTTTTTCCCTCTTTTACTTGGGTTAAAAAACAATTTTCTTAACCTTCTACCATAGTTCCCTCCCCCCAGTAATATCCCGTCGCTTCCACCGCCAACCAAAAAAAGCACCTTGAAATCAACACGAGAAATCGAGAATTGTAAGCGAGAATTGCATTTTTTGTAACTTGGTATCAAACCTCATACACCCACTACCTATTTATAGTGTTTAGGAGGCAAAAAAATGGCTAGAAATCGAAAAAAACGGTCATATTAACGGCTATATTTTTTAATTGGGCGGGCCGGGCCTAAACTGGGCTTTGGACCGGGACCGGGCTTTCACCGGACTGGGCTTCGGGCCCCGTCGGGCTAGGGCCGGGCCGGGCCCATTTGGCCATGTCTACTCGAAACGGTGGAATTACGGCTAAAACACATCAGGCTTCTTTAATCTACCTTAAATATGCCTGCAGTAGGCAAAAATCTTGGACCTGCCACTAAAAAGTATATTACCTAAAATAAGAATCAACTCAAAGTACATTTGCATTTAATGCAATTTGCCCCTTTCTTAGGGAAATTGACTCAAATAGCCATTCTACACAAAAAAAACTTGGTCTCTTAGCCTTTCATCTCCCGGTTTTGCACAAATGTCACTACTTCCCCAATATACAGGTCTGCAAGCTCAAAAACACAAATATACAGGTCAGGTCTGCAATCTCGGACCTGTATATTGGGGAAGTAGTGACATTTGTGCAAAACCGGGAGATGAATGGCTAAGAGACCAAGTTTGTTGTGTAGAATGACTATTGAGTCAGTTTCCCCTTTTTAGTTAATGATCTGAAGTAGTATTAATTATTTCAGAAAATTCACAAAGCTATATATGCAGATGGAAGTGTGTATAATGTTATTGGAGTGCTGCAGTCAGGAGAGTACTTATCGTCGTTACTATGGCGGTTTGGGACAACGGTTTTGTATGATGAACAAAGTCTACCAACAAAATTTCGAGAAATGTTTTGTGCAGCAGTACTCTATGATCCATCGGCTCGAGACAAATAAGCTGCGTAATGTGGCCAAGTTTTTCGCACATCTACTCGGGACCGATGCTTTGCCTTGGCATGTTTTGGCTTATATTCGGCTGACCGAGGACGACACGAATTCCTCTTCCCGAATTTTTATCAAGATTCTCTTCCAGGTATGTAATCATGATCTAAATTTGTTTACTATTTGGCAGTCTTTCATAAGTTGTAATTTGATCGATAAATGAGGGTTAAGCCCGTCTTGATGTGGGATATATCGAGAGGAGGTTTCAGGAGAAAACCCCCCAAAAAATAAGGAACACGCTGGTAATTTGTTCATTTGGACGATATGCACATGTGCATATTAGTAATTTCAAGTTTTTTGGTTTTTATGCACATGTGCATACCGGACAAATTGCTTACAAATTACTTGGGGGATGGGCCCTTATAAAAAAAAAGTTCTATCTTTGATATCTTTAACCTAGGTTAAAAAACAATTATTTTTTAAATTTCTACCATAGTTCTCACATTAATTTCCCGCCGGTGTCCCCACAGAGTACCGTGAAATCAACAAAAAAAACCAAAAAAGTCTCGAAATCAACCAAAAAACTTTAAAAATCCCTTGAAACAAGAATTATGCTAGTGCATGTGCATACCGTCCAGATGAACGGTTACCAGGGTGTTCCGTAGTTTTTCAAAAAAAAATGCGGTTTTCCCCCGAATCTGACCCTATCGGATATTATGTTTAGTTTGTCTGTGTATGTTTTTGTGTGTGAGGGTGAAAACGAAAAAGCTCATTGATTCTTGGTTCCTTAATATGATTTCCATGTTATGTGGTACAGGAGCTGTCTGAACATCTCGGCATTCGTATCTTGAACGAGCGGCTGAATGATCCCACGATGCAGGCGGATTTTGAATCCATCTTCCCACGAGATTACCCCAAGAACACGCGGTTTTCAATCAACTTTTTCATATCCATTGGACTCGGTGGGATCACGGAGAACTTGAGAGAGTATCTGAAGGAGATGCCGCCATGTCACATCATGCAACAACAGGCAGCTTCTGATTCAGACGATTCTTCGAGTTCAGGATCGGGGTCATCAAGCTCAGATGAAAGCAGCGAGAGTGATCACAAACGACGAAGGAGACGTTAAGACCTCACGGTTATGTTTTCGTTATGTTTTCCGAATTTGGTTTTAGAACATTTATAGATGAAGAGAAGAAAGATTTCTAACTGTACATAGATTTGTGATTTTATTTATTAGAATTTCCTATGGGAGATTGCATAGATTCTTGTTTGTTTTTCTTTTCTGTTTTTTTTACATTACCATTCATTATATTCAATAAGTTTACTCATGAAAATGACTTATTGTAATATTAAATATATTGGATGGTATTAAATCTATAATCAAGTTGCTCAATAATTACTTATTTAAACCATGTAGATGAATAGAAAATTATGTGGTATAAGTAAGGTTCTAAATGGCGTGAGGCGTGGCGTGGCGGCAAGGCCAAGCCTCAAGCCTTAGGAGCCACGACGAAGCCATGACGTTTATCAAGGCGTGACTTATGGCGGCAAATCTCTATATCATATATTAAAAACTTATGTTTTTTACTATTAATGGACGAGTTAATGATAACAAACAACTTAAATTAGGTTATATATAAAGAAACTAGTAAATAAGGCGTTAAAACGTAAAGAAAAATCAAATATCGTGTTACAAAAGACCGCACATTAGGCATGGCGTGCCACACAGGCATAACGTGGCGTGCCACACAGGCATAACGTGGCGTGAGACACAAGCCTTGAGCCACGGCGAGCTATGATGGCTGTCGCGGCGAGCCTTTTAGAACAGTGGGTATAAGCATAAAATATCCACTTATGTAAAAGTAAAAATACAATTGAATATACTTTTACATAAATATTTCATCTCTCAAAGTTTCTTCATTTCTTTCTCTATAGATCTCTTAGGCTATGTTTGGCAAACTAGCTGATAAGCTAGCTTATGACTTATAAGCTAGTTGGTAGCTTATAAGCTAGTTGTTGACTGATAAGCTAGCTGATGAAAAAGTCACGTTTGGCAAAGAGTAGCTTATAAGCATTTAAATGACCGAAAAGAACATATTAAAAAAATAGTTAATAAATAATAATTAATATTAATGAGGGCATAATTGGAATATTTACAAAAAACTACTCATAAGCTACTCTAATTAGTTTTTCAAAAAGCTAGCTTATGGTCATCCAAACATGTACCCCAAAAATAAGCTAGCTTATAAGCTAGCTTTTTTTTGCCAAACAATGCCTTAATCTATTACTAATATAGTGATAATGTTGGTTAATTGTAAAAAAAAACTCTGACCAAATAACCCCTGAGTTAATGGCTTATACTTAACTGTCTTGAAACATGAATGAATTGTTAAAAGACCCTTTATATAATATAAGTATATAACTAATATTAGAATTATCTATAGTATATTATAAAGTATTTGAGAAAAACTTATAAAAACAAAACTTTTTATGCATCATGTACTGATTATTGATGCATATTACTTAAAATTCAAGACTACAAGTAATGATACATGAATACAACTTCTTAAAGTTGCATTTTGAATTCATAACTAACTAAAAGATAAACATAATCAAATACAGGATAAACATCGCGTTTTAAATACAAATAATATAAAATATAATTAAGATAATCATTGAATTCTAACAAGGGAAATTAATTAAAATACCCAAAGTTTGACTCTGACTTACCAAAATACCCAAAATCTCGTCGACTTTACCAAAATACCCAAATTTCCCGCGGTGGGCCCCGCAATCGCGGGCCAGGGCCCACGTGTCACTAATGTTTGGCCAAAAGTCCCGCGGAGGCCCCTCAAGAATGCCCGCAGTAAGAGAGAGGGTGGGGGTCTGGGGGACCTTATTTTGGCCACCACTTTCATTAAAAAAAATTGTTCTCCCAAACTCTCTCAATTTGTCGTGTGGAATACGCGCTCGATTTGTTTGAAGATGGCTCGTGTTACTCGTTTGGTAAGTTTTTCTTAAGTTTCTTGTATTTTTCTTGTATGTTGTTATTTTAAATTTTAAAATATATGATATGTATGTTGTTAGAGTGTTTTTAAGTTTGTTGTATGTTTGAATGTGTTATTTGTATGTTATAATGTTTTCTTTATTATAGATGTTAGAGTTTTTTAAAAAGATGTTATAGTGTTTTTTTTAAAAAGATGTTAAAGTGTTTTTTATAAAAACATATGTTAGTGTTTTTTTTATAAAAAGATGCGTGTTTTTTATAAAAGCCAATGTTAAGAGTGTTTTTTATAAAAAAATGTTAAAGAGTGTTTTTTATAAAAAAAAATGTTAAGAGTTTTTTATAAAAAAAGATGTTAAGAGTGTTTTTATAAAAAGATGAGTGTTTAAAAAAAAGATGTTAAGAGTGTTTTTTATAAAAAAATGAGTGTTTTTTATAAAAAAAAATGTTAAGAGTGTTTTTTTATAAAAATAAATGTTAGAGTGTTTTTTTATAAAAAAAGATGTTAGTGTTTTTTTTATAACTTTGGTGAATGACAACTTAGGTCCCTAAACTTTGGTGAATGACAACTTAGGTCCCCTAACTTTGGTGAATGACAACTTAGGTCCCCTAAACTTTGGTGAATGACAACTTAGGTCCCCTAACTTTGGTGAATGACAACTTAGGTCCATAAACTTTGGTGAATGACAACTTAGGTCCCCTAACTTTGGTGAATGACAACTTAGGTCCCCTAACTTTGATAAATTATTTAATTGTTTATCTTTCTTTTGAGTTTCCTAGTCATAAATAGATTTCTGTAAATAAATGGTATGAATATATAAAAACATTTAAATTGGCTTCACATGCCACACTCAAATTAATTTTGGCCTCTTGCCAAAAGCATCTATATATAACACTATTATATATTGAAATAAAATAAAGCGCAACATATCTATTTGGATTTTGTCAAACGGGTGTAAATAGCCCTAAGGTATGTGGGGACTTAAGCAATCCTTGTGATTCCCCTGCTACCTGGAAGTCCAATAGATTGAGTGGTTTCTTTTCTAAAACTAAAACAGACGAATAATTATCCACACAATAAACCTAACAAGCAAAAACATCTATATATAACACTATTATATATTGAAATAAAATAAACCGCAACATATCTATTTGGATTTTGTCAAACGGGTGTAAATAGCCCTAAGGTATGTGGGGACTTAAGCAATCCTTGTGATTCCCCTGCTACCTGGAAGTCCAATAGATTGAGTGGTTTCTTTTCTAAAACTAAAACAGACGAATAATTATCAACACAATAAACCAAACAAGCAAAAACATCTATATATAACACTAACTATAACATCCGTGAATGACTATGTAGAAGGATTTCTTTCACATCGACTTGACGTTAAAGTGCCGCGTTGGCTACATGGTGGAGTTGAGACAGCGCTTCGCGGAATTAGGTGATCGCGCAGCTAGCCTTGAGGACATCTTTAGAGGGACACCTTTCGGTCCATGGATGGATCTTACCAATCCTGGTGGCGACCCCACGCTAGTCCACATGTTTCTACAGTTGGAGGTCGAGGTCTCCAATGGTGATCCGGAGGAGATGTATTTTGATTTCTTCGGGCATCAAATGCGGTTTGGGTGTCGTGAGTTCTGTCTAATTACAGGACTACTTTTTGGAGAGCTCCCCGCCTTCCTCCCTTAGCAGACATTTCCTTCGTTCGTAGGGTTTGGGACGTGTCAGCATCTCGTTTGAAGCTGAAGACGGTCGTGGAGACGATGAAACAGGGCCTTGAAGCCCTAAGCGACCAGGATGCTGTCCGTGTATGCTTGATGGCGATCGTGGATATGGGCTTCATGGGCCGTGAGTGGAGCCAGGCTGCTTCCGAAACGGTCCTTAGGGCCGTCGAGGACTTGGATTTGTTTAACAGGTACCCGTGGGGTAGCCACATTTGGACACATTGCTACACTATTATGCACCGAGCCATCGCCAGACGCCCCGATCGACTTGCCAAGATGAATCTTTGTGGATTTACATACGCCTTCAAGGTTAGATACGTAGTATAACATAAATAATAATACATACAAACTGTTTGGCTTTCCTTTTTACGCACTTGCTCTTCTTGTGTGATTCCAGATATGGATCTTGGAGATGTTTCCCGCAGCCTGTCAATATTTCAACAAGCGCACCGACAGATTACATAGGGGAACCCGTTGGGACAGGGGGGGGGGGTCTTTCCCTAAATAGGCAGACTTGGCTTGAGTTCTTCAGCCAATCTAGACATGTAAGTTCTTTTACTATGTTTACAATGTTGCATACGCTAGTCCCGCTTATTAATTTTTTTGTGTTTTACCATATATTTAGCCGCCGCTTACGCCTTTCGAAAACCTTCTGCCTACTGCCTACGATAGGGACACGCCTTGGTACAGAAACAACGTGGCCTTTTTTGACAGAGAGGCGGCAAGGGTTCGACGTCCCTCTCCTTCCCCATCTGGGTCTAGTTCCTCATCTGACGAAGATGTGGAAGACGACGTGAGACCCCCTTCCGATCGATATCAGCCGCCCCTTCCGATCGATATGAGGCGCCCCTGTAACATCCCTTATCTTTAAAACACTCATTTAACGGAAAGTAACCTTAAAATACAGCGGAAGATTTGTAATTAAAACATTTAGATAAAATCCCATAATCTTATAGAAAAGAGTACAAGTTTGCAACTTAAAACCAATAAGTTTGAGACAAACAATATTCAACTGAAAAGCTTAGAGAATCCAAAACTATCATTCATCAAAAGAAAATATAAGCTGCTGAGCTGCCGCAAATCCAAAAGCTTCAAGCTGGAGCCTTTCCTTTATTCTTCGAAGATGTACCTGCCACTAAAAGATGAATAACAACGGGGTAAGCTTTCGCTTAGTGAGCACGCACCTATACCACATATCATCATGCATACATACTCGCATAAACATAGCAATCACATACATGTAACATCCTTCCATTCCTTAAGGCACAAAGCCAATAAGGAAGGTCATAACTAGACACTGGTACCAGGCCTCTTCATACATAACATATTCCCTAGGGGTATTACTACCACCATAGGTACTCTTTCCTTTGGCAAAGCCAACATACACATAATCACACATGCAATCCAACTACATACACATAACTTACATAATATAGGTAGAGTACTCACCTGTCAAGATGTCAATTACCAAGTACTTCACAGTGTATAATAATCACCTCGTACCACCTATAACATTCATATATACACATATCATAACAAGCCCAAAAATGGAACTCTAATTCTATCCCAACTCTCATCCCGAAATGACATAGCTAGGATAGTCCAAATACCATAAAACTTTGTCAAACATCCCATTTCATACACCCCATTTCTATTGATTTCTAAACATAATACACATACCTTGCAATTCTAGACCGCGAACAACAATCCTCCTAGAACCTTTCACAACTTGAATCTCCCAAAATCACCAAATCTTTCGCCTGGAAAATACAGCAACTTAGGACACTTGGTTCTCTCTACTGGGAACTCCGATGCCAAATCCCTCCGGTCAGAATGTAGATTAGAGGGTCGTGAAGTCGCTGTCCACATTTCACGACGATCCAACGGTTAACGAAGGAGAATCGGTCGATCTTTCACAGCAGCTCACAAGAACTCCGAAAATCCCTTTCACAGCAACTTCGGACACTTGGTTCTCTCTACTGGGAACTCCAATGCCAAATCCCTCCGGTCAGAATGTAGATTAGAGGGTCGTGAAGTCGCTGTCCAAATTTCACGACGATCCAACGGTTAACGAAGGAGAATCGGCCGGTCTTTCACAGCAGCTCACAAGAACTCCGAAAATCCCTTTCTCTTTTCTCTCTTCTTTGCTAAAGAAACAAATGGCTGCAAATGAGGGTGTTTAGGGTTTCCATCCCCTTTACATACATGCCAAAACACACCCTCATCTTACAAAATTGATAAACTGGCCCCTAGATTCCTGAACACGTACATAACGACCCAAAAATTAACTCAACCCCAAAAGAGACAGTTAAATCACGTAAATTGGGAAACAGGGTGTTACAACTCTCCCCCACTTACCAGGATTTCGTCCTCGAAATCGATCAGACTTGGAAGAGTTCCGGATAATTCGATCTCATCTCAGCTTCCGGTTCCCATGTCCATTCTGATCCTTTTCGGTGTTCCCACTGAACTTTCATTAAGCTGATCTCCTTGTTTCGCAAGGATTTGGTCTTCCTTTCCAAGATTGCTATCGGTCTCTCAATATAATTCAACCGTTCGTCGACCTGTATGTCATCTATAGGGACATGCGCCGACTCGTCAGCTAAACACTTCCTCAACTGAGACACGTGGAAGGTGTTGTGTATCAGACTGAGTTCCGGCGGAAGCTCCAGCCGGTACGCAACCTTCCCAACCCGTGCTATCACCTTGAAAGGTCCGATAAACCTAGGGCCTAGCTTGCCCCTCTTCCGGAATCGGATCACCCCTTTCCAAGGTGATACCTTCAACAAAACATTATCTCCCACGTTGAACTCCAAATCCGACCTTCGCTTGTCGGCGTAACTCTTTTGACGACTCTGTGCGGTTCGTAGCCTATCCCGAATCATCTCAATACTTTCCGTCGTTTTCTGAACCACTTCTGTGCTGCTTAACTCCCGTTGGCCTACCTCTCCCCAACAGATAGGAGTCCTACATCTTCTCCCGTACAACATCTCATACGGAGGCATGCCAATACTGGCATGGAAACTGTTGTTGTATGAGAACTCAGCCAACGGTAAATACGTATCCCAGCTGCCCCCAAAATCCAAAACACAGGCTCTCAACATATCCTCAAGAGTCTGAATTGTTCTCTCGCTTTGCCCGTCCGTCTGTGGGTGAAAGGCTGTACTGAACTGAAGTCTCGTACCCAAATCTTCATGGAACTTCCCCCAAAACCGCGACGTAAACCGAACATCCCTGTCTGATATCACTGTTACCGGTACCCCATGCCTTGCTACAATTTCACTGACATAGATGTCAGCTAACTTTTCTGCAGATGAACTTTCACGGATCGCGATAAAATGGGCACTCTTTGTCAGCCTATCTACAGCCACCCAAATGGCATCATGATTCCTAGGTGTTCGAGGCAACTTGGTAATCAGATCCATTGTTATATGCTCCCATTTCCACTCTGGTATCTCTAATGGCTGTAACTTCCCGTGCGGTCTCTGATGCTCTGCTTTGACCCTTAAACAAGTCAAACATTTCTCCACGTACTTAGCCACGTCCCTCTTCATCCCCGACCACCAGTAGTCAGTCTTTAGATCTCTATACATCTTAGTAGCACCGGGATGGATAGAGAACCTTGACTTATGCGCCTCGTCCAGAAGTGTCTGCCTTGCCTCACACGATACTGGAACCCATACCCGACCGTACCGAGTCAATAGACCTCGACTGTCGGGCACTAACTGATCCACCTGTCCCTTTATCCGTTCCTTCTTCTGGTTCTCACCCTTGATCGCTTCCTCTTGAGACCTTCTTACCAAGTCGTGAAGCGACGTTGATACTGTTAGTCTCATCAACGGTACCCGAAGTAGAACACTACTCGCTCTTCTACTCAAGGCATCCGCTACGACATTTGCCTTCCCCGGGTGATAAAGAATCTCGCAATCATAATCCTTCACCACATCCAACCACCTCCGCTGTCTCATGTTCAAATTCTGTTGATCCATGAAATAACGAAGACTCTTGTGGTCCGTATAGATAGTACACTTCACCCCATACAGGTAGTGCCGCCATAACTTGAGAGCGAACACCACTGCCGCAAGCTCCAAATCGTGAGTCGGGTAATTCACCTCATGCGTCTTCAGTTGACGAGACGCATAGGCAATCACCCTTCCCCTCTGCATAAGAACGCAGCCTAGCCCGTGATAAGACGCATCACAGTAGACTGCCATGTCTTCAACTCCCTCCGGTAGTGTCAACACCGGAGCCTCGCATAACTTTCTCCTTAAGGTTTCGAACGCTGTTTTCTGTTCCTCTCCCCAAACGAAATGTTCGTTCTTCCTCGTCAGCTTCGTCAACGGAACTGCTATCTTGGAGAAATCCTGGATGAACCGACGGTAGTACCCGGCTAATCCAAGGAAACTCCTAATCTCAGTGGGAGTCTTCGGGGTTTCCCACTTCATCACTGCCTCCACCTTCGCTGGGTCTACCTTGATACCCTCTCGGTTCACAAGATGTCCAAGAAATTGAACCTCTTGTAACCATAAATCACACTTGGAGAACTTTGCATATAACTGCTCCTTACGCAAAATCTCCAAAACCTCTCGTAGATGCTCCATATGATCCTCCTTCGACTTGGAGTAGATCAGTATATCGTCTATAAACACGATGACTGACCTATCCAACATCGGTCTGCAAACTCTATTCATAAGATCCATGAATGCCGCCGGTGCGTTCGTCAGTCCAAATGGCATCACGATGAACTCGAAATGCCCGTACCTGGTTCTGAACGCTGTCTTGTGAACATCCTCTTCCCTGACCTTCAACTGGTGGTACCCTGAGCGAAGATCTATCTTAGAGAACCAAACGGCTCCCTGAAGTTGATCGAAGAGATCGTCGATCCTCGGCAACGGGTATCTGTTCTTCACCGTAAGCTTGTTAAGCTCTCTATAGTCGATGCACATCCGCATCGACCCGTCCTTCTTTTTCACGAAAAGGATAGGGGCTCCCCAAGGTGAACTACTGGGGCGGATGAAACCCTTATCCAACAGTTCCTCCAGCTGCTTAGACAGTTCATGCATCTCCGGAGGTGCCAAACGGTAAGGAGCCTTTGCTACCGGTGCCGCCCCCGGAATCAAGTCTATTCGGAACTCCACTTGCCTCCCGGGAGGAATGCCAGGCAAGTCATCCGGGAAAACATCCGGAAACTCGCTGACCACTGGTACATTTGCCACTGTTCTCTTCTTTTTCTCCTCCCGTTCATCAACAATATACGCCAAGTAACTGCTACCACCATGGTGCACATATCTTCTAGCTTTGGCCAAAGTGCACACCTTTGGTACCCCTTTTCTTCCTTCACTCGAGATAGTTAATTCTCCCCCACTTGGGGTTCGAATCACTACCTGCTGTTTTTCACAATCAATGCGCGCTCCATTCCGACTAAGCCAATCTATCCCAACTACTACATTTATTTCCCTCTTCGCAATAGGAATAAGATCTATACTAAACTTCACTCCGGCTATCTCTATTACATTACCTTTATACACATCACTCACAAAACGAAACTCCTCGTCCGCTATTTCTACTTCTAGCGGACTCTCTAACTTGTCCTTTACAATAGCAAAGTCTTTACAAAACGATAAAGAAACAAAAGATTTAGTAGCTCCCGAGTCAAATAAGACAAGGGCAGGTGACGCATTAACAGGAAAAATACCTGTCACGACATCTGGCTCCTCCTTTGCTTCATCTACGGTCATCTGGAACACTCGCCCCCGAGTCCTGGGTGCGTCGTTCTTCTTTCCCAATCCACCCTCTAGCATCTTCACCGGTGCGGTTCCCGAGTTCTGGACCGACCCGGTATTCATTGGGCACTCGTCAGCAAAGTGGCCCGACTTGTAGCACTTAAAACATATCTTTGCGGTCGCCTTGCAGTCTCGACTGATATGACCCGGTTGCCCGCATTTGTAACAGGTTCCGGAGCCCATACGGCATTCTCCCGGATGCTGTCGTCCACACTTCCCACAACGGGGATGCTCTCTCTTGAACTCTTTCTTTACCTCCGGTTTATGACTCCCAGTTTTGAACCTCTTAGTCTGCTGAGGTTGAGTCTGAACCGTTTCTGCCCTTCTTGTCTTTCTTTGGCTCTCTAATTCGAGCTCTCTAGCCCGAGCCGCCTCGTGCATCTGCTGAAAATCAGTGCACCTTGCCATAACAACAAATTCTCTAATCTCCTGTTTCAAAACTCTCCCATATCTGTACATTTTGGCCTTTTCATTCCTGACATACTCAGGACAGAAAAGGGACCGCTCCAAAAACTTGTCAGTGATCTCGTTCACCGACTCCGTAGTTTGCTCCATAGATAGAAACTCATTTGTGAGTCTCTCTACCTCAATTTGGGGCACATACTGTTCCATGAACAGTTCCTTGAACTGTTCCCAAGTCATGCTATCCACTTGTTCTGGCGTCCGAGCACGAACAATAAGGTTCCACCAGTCTTTCGCTGCCTTCCTCAGAAGGTTCGATGCGTAGCGAACCTTGACTTCCTCGGTACAAAAACTGGTGCGGAAAGCACCCTCCACCTCAGCTATCCAACGAGTGCTGGTTACGGGGTCCTTCTGCCCCTCAAACTGTGGCGGCTGACAGGCCGAGAAATCTCTGTAGCTTGTCCCCCGTGGTTGTACGCCTGACAAGCCCCCTGATCCACTGGCCCTGCTGGCCACAGCTGCCTCTACCTGACTACGAATTTCATTAGCCAGTTCCTGCTTTACCTGCTCAAAGAGACTTGGGAGTAACTCGTGAAGAACCTCCCCGACCTCAGCAGCGATCACACCTCTCAGATCAGGAATTTCCTGATCCTCTTCAATAATCGGTCTCTTGCCTTGCCTTCTAGTGTTCACCATTCTGATACATAAACATGATACTTTAGAATAATTCATCTACATCCCCCCCCCCCCTGAGCAAACTCCTAGCATAGTCCAGAGGTCCTAGCTTAGTTGTCTTTCTTTCTAACATGCTCCTTAGAAACCTTATGCTTATACTCTCTTAACAAAATCCCTTTCTAGCATGTTACTACCCAACCCTCAACCTTGTCTGGTTCATAGAATTCTTTTGCAACTATATCAAGTCCCGGCATGTACAATGTAATTGCAATGGTATGGGCCCTTATACCATTATAATTACACCCTCCACGTTTAGACTCAACACCGTCACTAAGGTTCCAATTCCCAGCTTAGTTGGTACCTTTAACATATATATCACAACATTTTCCATATCTACCACTTATCATATAAACATTATAATCATATTCTAATTCACATTATGCATCAACAAAACATACTTGAAATCATAACCTTGTCACATTGACCATATCTAGCATACATAAACATAATTACTCATCCAATACAGTTATAAAACTGGCCTTTCACAAAAACTGAACATGCTTTATCATAAATCCTAATATGGAATAGTGTGCTCACCCCCGTCTTGATGCTCTGGACCGCAGCTCAGCCGTGAAAACTTTTTCTTTTAAAACACCCTTTCCTTATAAACCATTTTCTTACACGAAACAACTTTTTTTTTTAAAGGTTACTTATTTGAAAACTTGAGCACTTGGGTTTAAGTTCAAACACTCACCACTTGTGAATGCCCGAATCCCTTAAACCAAGGCTCTGATACCAACTGTAACATCCCTTATCTTTAAAACACTCATTTAACGGAAAGTAACCTTAAAATACAGCGGAAGATTTGTAATTAAAACATTTAGATAAAATCCCATAATCTTATAGAAAAGAGTACAAGTTTGCAACTTAAAACCAATAAGTTTGAGACAAACAATATTCAACTGAAAAGCTTAGAGAATCCAAAACTATCATTCATCAAAAGAAAATATAAGCTGCTGAGCTGCCGCAAATCCAAAAGCTTCAAGCTGGAGCCTTTCCTTTATTCTTCGAAGATGTACCTGCCACTAAAAGATGAATAACAACGGGGTAAGCTTTCGCTTAGTGAGCACGCACCTATACCACATATCATCATGCATACATACTCGCATAAACATAGCAATCACATACATGTAACATCCTTCCATTCCTTAAGGCACAAAGCCAATAAGGAAGGTCATAACTAGACACTGGTACCAGGCCTCTTCATACATAACATATTCCCTAGGGGTATTACTACCACCATAGGTACTCTTTCCTTTGGCAAAGCCAACATACACATAATCACACATGCAATCCAACTACATACACATAACTTACATAATATAGGTAGAGTACTCACCTGTCAAGATGTCAATTACCAAGTACTTCACAGTGTATAATAATCACCTCGTACCACCTATAACATTCATACATACACATATCATAACAAGCCCAAAAATGGAACTCTAATTCTATCCCAACTCTCATCCCGAAATGACATAGCTAGGATAGTCCAAATACCATAAAACTTTGCCAAACATCCCATTTCATACACCCCATTTCTATTGATTTCTAAACATAATACACATACCTTGCAATTCTAGACCGCGAACAACAATCCTCCTAGAACCTTTCACAACTTGAATCTCCCAAAATCACCAAATCTTTCGCCTGGAAAATACAGCAACTTCGGACACTTGGTTCTCTCTACTGGGAACTCCGATGCCAAATCCCTCCGGTCAGAATGTAGATTAGAGGGTCGTGAAGTCGCTGTCCAAATTTCACGACGATCCAACGGTTAACGAAGGAGAATCGGTCGATCTTTCACAGCAGCTCACAAGAACTCCGAAAATCCCTTTCACAGCAACTTCGGACACTTGGTTCTCTCTACTGGGAACTCCAATGCCAAATCCCTCCGGTCAGAATGTAGATTAGAGGGTCGTGAAGTCTCTGTCCAAATTTCACGACGATCCAACGGTTAACGAAGGAGAATCGGTCGGTCTTTCACAGCAGCTCACAAGAACTCCGAAAATCCCTTTCTCTTTTCTCTCTTCTTTGCTAAAGAAACAAATGGCTGCAAATGAGGGTGTTTAGGGTTTCCATCCCCTTTACATACATGCCAAAACACACCCTCATCTTACAAAATTGATAAACTGGCCCCTAGATTCCTGAACACGTACATAACGACCCAAAAATTAACTCAACCCCAAAAGAGACAGTTAAATCACGTAAATTGGGAAACAGGGTGTTACAGCCCCCTTCCTCCTCCCATCAAGATCCGACACACGTTTACGAGCCATTTCGTGGCAGTCATGATGAGTTGTGGGACTACGTCCACGGGCCTGTAGACACACGTTTAGACTATCTGGAGGCATTCGCCAGACAGTTTGGCGCTGTTCATGTTAGTGTTTAAATTAATTTGTCGGCCACGATCTTTTAGTTTGTATATTAATATTACGTTCTAAATTTGTTTTAGCTGTCGAGTACGACGCCGATCCCCGCTCCGTTCGGACAGGGGGCACATGCGACGTTTGGCACCACATCCTATCCGTCATTCCCTGAGAATGTAAGTCACACTGAGTAACCATTATAGTTATATGTTAGTTCCTAAATTTGTGGGACTAATAATGATCAATGTCACGCAGGTCGGGATGTCGGGGACAGGGGGATACACATCCCAAATGCCACCGTTTAGCAGCACATCCTATTCGTCAATCCCGGAGAGTGTAAGTCACACTGAGTAACCATTATAGTTATATGTTAGTTCCTAAATTTGTAACTCTTATAATGATCAATGTCACGCAGGTCGGGATGTCGGGGGCAGGGGGATACACATCCCAAATGCCGCCGTTCGGCACATCCTATTCGTCAATCCCGGAGAGTGTAAGTCACATTGAGTAACCATTATAGTTATATGTTAGTTCCTAAATTTGTAACTCTTATAAAGATCAATGTCACGCAGGTCGGGATGTCGGGGGCAGGGGGATACACATCCCAAAGGCCGCCGTTTGGCACCACAACATTCACGGGCCTCCTTGGCCTATCAGACGCAGATTATTACAGGCCGGAAATGCCGGGGTCGTCGTACGTCACACCGCCAGCTTCCACGCATAATGTAAGTTATTTTGGTAGTTTTGGTTTAATTGTGAACATGATGAAATTGTACTTAAAACATCTAAGAACTTAATTTTCAGTCGATGGGGTCGGGACAGCACTTCCGCCAGCCGGAAATTGTCGAGGACCACTTCTCGGAGCCGGAAGATGACCCGATGGATGTTGTAGATCCACATGCGGAGGTGGCAGACCCATCTAGGCCGGTTTGGGAGACTAAATGTTCACGCTTTTGGGGTTCCCCATGGAAACGGCAAAAAAAGACCACACTGCAACCTCAAAAGAAAGCAAAGGAAGCAGGAAAGAAAGCGGGAAAGAAGGGGGGAAAGAAGGGGGAAAGGGAAAGATGGCTTCACCGGAGCATCTTCCGGCCTCGAATATATTGAACATGTGCCAGACTGGTGACCTCCCCAGCCTGGTATTCATCCCTTTCCTCAACCTGGACATCACCCCCTCGTTTTTCAAAGTATTGCTGGCAGATGACCCTTTGGAGTCTGAATTAGAGGATGTGGTTAGTATTGACGTTTAACTATAGTCATATAATCAAATATATTTATATTACATGTCTAACCATCTATTTTTTGTGTATAGCACATCGATTGTTGGGTCGCCATTCTCCAACGTTCCCGTCTACCAGACACGAGGTGGACCGTCATGCACAGTACTTTCTTTGCGTTCATGGTCCTTCAACATCAAGGTCCCGCCTCCGTGGCTAACTCATGCAATGGCCTGGAAGGGGTGAATTGGCGGTTTCTCGATACTGTATGTAAATCGTTTTACTCTTATTTTATTTAAGTTGTTTGGTTGCTAACTAAGTTGTCTAATATTGTAATATTTCATGTGTACATCCCTATCTGCATCCATCCTAAACATTGGCTGCTCGGAGTGTTTGATCTTCCGCGTATGGTGATGACCATATATGACAGCGACGCTGCCAATCTCTACACAGACGGTTTGAATGAGCGTCTTGCCATATTTAAGAATGTGCTGCCGGAGTTCTTTAACCGGATCGGGGATGTGGACCGTCGCGAAAAGTCGGTATACTTCCGTCACAGGTTATTCAAGAATGCACCACAGCAGCAAGGGATGAATGCGGATTGCGGTGTCTGGGTATGCCATAATGCCAGCATCTTGATTTCAGACGATGTGGTAGATTTACACCTTTCCCGCACCGAAGATAAGGCCAGGGACTTTCGCGTACATATGGCGGAGACCATTTGTGCGCATTGTCAAACACAGCAACATTAGGTTGTTTATGTAACATTAAATAATTGTTATTTTTATTGTTAACTTATTTTGTTAAAGTATTGTGATTGAAGTTATAATTTTGTTTATTATTTTGTTAAAGTATTTAACTTGGAGCCTAAAAAGTGTGACAAAAACAGTAAAAACATGCAACAACACTTTACTCTCTCTTCCTATGTGGGACACATTCCCACACCCATTTGGTTTTTGCTAATTTCATCCAGTTACTCAACTTTGAGTATCGATATCTCATTCACACATACTCCGTTTTGGACGCATTATATATCGTTTCAAAGCTCTCATATAGGAGAACACAAACCTACTAAGAGTTAGTTATATATAACACACACACACACATATATATATATATATATATATATATATATATATATATATATTTAAATGTGTCCAAAGTTTAGTAAAACCCATATTTTTACTAAAATTTTCCAACACCTAGTAAGTAGGTTTATGAAACTTGCGGTAATCCTAATACATAGATTATTGGATGAACAAGCATTTATTTCTTGATTCACATGTGCATTAATCCTTAGACTACTTAAAGACTAATTTTCAGCCTAATGAAAGACCTTTATTCAAGAGCAGAATTCCTGTTACAGTCATATACAACAAACAGTGAGAAAGTTCAATAATGTGACCGCATCGAAAGGTGGTTGGTACGTGCGAAATATGTGTTTTAATCGCAGTGGGTTGCAAACTGTCCACAATGGGAAGTGCAAGTGTACACTGTCCACTATGATCGTCACAACAAGTAATAGTTGGTAAAATACCAGAATCGAATCCACAGAGACTGGACAATCAAGACAATATGGTTCTCGTGAGCTCCTTTTACAAGTTTCGATTAGAGAGGAAACAATAGTTTGGTTTTGTTGGTGAAAAGCTGCTTTTAACGATTTTACTAAGATTTTAAAAGGAGGAATGTAGGTTAGATTTTCCCTAGATTTTATACTAAATACTCGGTCATAAAAGTGATCCTTGTATTCGAGGTGGGCATTTTCGCTAGAAAAACCCGGTTACAAAATACTCACACCGTTAGATAAAAATCCTATACTCTTAGTATTTATTGTTTTGTCAATGGCAATCTCAAAATGGACCTTTTCAGGCCTCGATGGAATGTGTAGAGACAAATACTCTAAGTGTTTTTAGATACACCAACTAGCTTGCCTACTACTCCAGTGGGTTGAGATTAGCTCACTATGCCGACCTCACTTTCGTAAGTGTCAAAAGAATTCTTTCGAATCCCCTAGCATCATTCAAGCTCATGTCACTGCGTTCTACTTATTTCTAAGTTAAGAACTAGACTTTAGATCCTTGCAAGTGATCGGCTTGTTCGCATCCTTGGGTAATAATCGAGAATGAATGACCAAAACAAGAAATATTCCAAGTATAAAGATTACTCGAGCATTTTTAATAAAATCCAGGTACTTCTCATTCCTACATCCCAAAGGATGTTTAGCCCATAACTAAAGTAAAGAAAGAAAAAGAGTAGAAGTTGCACATAATTAAACTGAAAGTGACTTGAATTAAACCCACAGTGGGGAACGAGAATTTGTCCCTGTCACTGTGTAATGTGAACTACAACTGAATTAAGAAAATAAAATACAGAAATTAAATGTTAACTACTGCAGTAAAGTTTAAGGACTAAAACTTAATGAAGTACTAGAGAACTTGCAAGCAAAGATGGATGCAATAAATGAGACCCAACACCCCTATTTATACCAAGAAGGAGGTGTTGGTTTTTACACAAAATGGGTTTATCTAAGGTGTAAGGACTGAAGGATAATGCTGAAAATCAGCTCAAAGGATAACACTTCAATCCTCCATGTATAGCTCTCTTTACCCAATGGTCTTCTAGGAGTTAACCTTTGCAAGTACAATGGTACAATCATTATGCCAAGCTTTTAAGGAACCCTTTTAGCCACCACATCTCAGATTTTCCTGCCAAATGATCCTTCCAACTCCAGATTTTTATATTTCCATCCCATGGTTTTCTTTTGTTTTCTTGATCTGCTCGAAGAGTGGGAAACCGGAGTGGGCACAACAGTGGTCACTGCAGGATAAAACGTGAAAAACACCCAAATTCCACCAAATAATTTATTAAAGACTATGGTTCACTCTTTTTGCTCATTTTCGAGAATTATGCCAAGAATGGGGGTTTTAAGAAGCGGAATGGCTAAAATTGACAAAATAAAATAGAAAATAAAAGAAAATAAGAACTCTAAAAATAGAGTTATCACAACCTCAAACTTAAACCATTACTTGTCCCCAAGTAATAAAAAGAAATAAAAAAAATAATAATATATATAAAAAAAATAATGCACAAGAGCTTTCAGGGACTTACTGACTTCTCACTCTGACTGGATGTTGATCCCCCTCTACAGGTACTTCTTTCGGTTCCAAAATCAAAGCTTCACTTTTGTACTTGACGACATCTTTCCCTTGTTCACAATTGATCGATAGGACTTTTCTTGGGTTCGAAAGGTTTGTGTCTTTGAATATTTTTCCAAGGGTTTTGGCACGAAATTCCAAACGTGGACCGATGATCTCTCTTTGAGATTTTTATTTCCAGAAAGTGAGTGGTTTGGATTTTGCATGGGTATGTACGTACACTTTCAGGCTTTATTTGTGTATGGCTATTTTTGTGAGGGTGGGTATTCCGATGGTCCAGAATAGGCACACCATCTTTTTCTGGGAGTGAGCACTTTGATGGTCTAGAAAAGGCACACCATCAATTTTGTTAGTGACACTCCGATTTTCTACTGTTTTTGTATTTTTGTGTTTTTTTTGGAGGTGGGTACGGACATGGAAATATGGGATGAAGGAGGTGGTTCAAAAAGGATCGTTTTTGGATGCGAAAAACGGCCTATATCATTTTATGGTGACAAGTTGAGATTTGTACTTACAAAAGGGACCTTTTAAGTCGGAAGCCGAAAGTTGTACTTTGAAATGGAAACGAGATCAAACAAGCATTCAACTAAGAAAATCAGTTAGTAACCCAAAATAACCTACTCATCAGTAGGATTTTCATGCATCATCAAAAGTTAAAAACAGCAAATATTGTCACATGCCCAGCCATAGGCAAAATACGAGAATCATACAGAAAAATAAAATTGTTTTTGGAGCAGCAAAAGAGTGGAACCAAAGTTTTAACAAACCATTAAGGGGACGGGGTAGCTTGCGGCGACAGATCCGCATCATCTTCATCGAATTCATCTTCACTAGCATAGGTATGGCAGATATCCTCGGGAAATTCGGGGAGTTGTGCAGCTAACTCGGGATTAGCTTCTTCGAACATTTTCTTCATCACCTCATCACGTTCCCGGGTGTACATCCAAAATGATGCAGTCGCCCTGTTTTGATATTTCTGCTGGCCCTCCATTAGTTCGATTCGATAAGTGAGTTTCTTCAAAGCTTTCAGGATTTCGGACATGGGATTACTGCTACTTGTGCTTGTGGTTCCTGCAGTGGGTTGTTGGAGTGGGGTACCAGTGGTTCTCACAGTGTGCTCATCAGCGATCCTCACTGTGGGATCATCAGTGGGGATAGTGACCGCTCGTCCCATCTTTCTTATTGTTGCCACACTGATATTGCTTGTGGAAACAAGCCATTGATCTTCCGCAGCTGAGGGCACTCCAGCAGTTATTAGTAATGAAGTAATAAGACAAGGGAGGGGCAGATTTACCTTCTTTCTGGTGCGAGCTTGGTCGATGGTAGCGTACATGAGGGTCCCCAAATTGATTGGTTTACCAGTTAAGATGTAGTACAACAGGGCGCACTTGTGCATTGATAACGTAGTGTCATGAGAAGTGGGGGATATGGTTGCCCGCACAAACTGGAACCACACAGCGGCCTCAGTTGTGAGGGCATTAGCAGGAAAACATTTGCGTTGGCCATCCCTACCCCAGGGCTTTCCCTCAACTGCTAATTCGTTTAAAATCAATTCTTCATCTGCTTCGGTCATCTTTTTCAAAAATCGGACAAATTCGCAAGCAGTGGGGGTCCTTATGCCAAGAACTAGGTTGATAGCACTAGCATGATAGAATACAGTTTTACCCCGGACTTTTACACAAGGTTCTTTGAATTGAGAGGCCTCGACATAAAATTCCCGCACTAAAGAGGCATTTGTGCGACGGTTGGCAGCTGCCAATGTCGACCAATCTTGCTCGGTGATCCTATTCTTAATAAACGGATTGGCTTCTATAAAGTCGGGGTCAAAACCCCTCTCTAGGTTCAACTTCTGATTAGAAATACACTCAAAGTGGGCAGCCACAGCGGGAGTGGTGAATTGCCTGGGTACCCCACTGGGGGCATGCTCAGTCCCCACTGTGGATTGGTGTGGGTTTTCAGATGGGATTTGCATATCCCCAGTATCAGTTTCTAAAGAAGAAGAACTCAAAGAGGGTTCGAGACCCTTACCTTTTCCAGCGGTCTTCCTTGGCTTCTTAGTGGGTGTCTTCTTTGATTTGGTCACCAAGGACCTGGTGACCATTCCCTTGTTCCTCAAAGCCTTCCTCATTGGATTCTCCCCACTATGGGCAGCAGTTGTTAGCGCCTCCAAGCCAACAGCGGTTGTGGCTTGAGGGATTGTTCCAGTCTGAATATGCTCCTTACCCATTCCTTGAACTTCTTCTTCTAGCCGGATTTTGTCTTGATCTTCTTTTCTCGCCCTTTCTTCAGCCGCTTTTTTCATTGCTTCCTCAAGAAGCCTTTCATTCTCAACTCTTCTTTGCTCTTCCTCAACCTTTTTCTTCTCCTCTTCTGCCCGAAGTTTTTCTTCCTCAGCCTTTTTTCTTTCTTCCTCCTCTTTTGCCAATCTCTCGGCCTCCTCTTTCTGTTTCCGCTCCTCCTTTTCTTTTCGTGACCTTTCCTCTTCCTCTTCCTCTTGTCTCAGTCTCTCCTCCTCCTTTCGCTTTCTTTCGACTTCTTCTTTTCTCTTTCGGATGGCCGACATGCGCAGGTTGAACTCTTCTTCCAATCTTCTTTCTTCTTCTTCGGCTTGCAATGCCTCATCGTCGAGGTGGCTAGAACCAGAGTCCGCCATTTTAGATGAAGAAACAACCTTGGGACTCTCTTGTTTCGACGAACCCGTGTCTGGAACAATCGGATTTTCGCCGGATACCGGTGGCGGTTCATTTAGGTCGCCGGTGACAGTTTCCGGCGAGTGGTCCTCGGAGAGTCGGCGGCGGACGGCCGCACGAGTGAGTGCATCAGGGTTGGTGCTTAGCCTTTTGCTCCTAGCCATTGTTAGGGTTTTTGGGAATGGTTCTTTTGGTTTGTGCTCGTAAGAAGAGAAGAAGAAGAATGGTGGGTATTTTGAATATTTGGAGAGACTTTTTGAAATCTGAGATAAAAGAAAAGTTTGGAGTAATCTTTCTTTTAGATGGTACAAAAGGGCGGGTACGGTTTTCTTTGAAGAGAGAGAGAGTAGAAATGATGGTTTAATGGGGAATGATGGTTTTTATAGGAAGTGTAAAAGGTATGACAAGGTGGCAGCAAAAAGAGACTTCATGGCAGAAAAGGTGATAGCTTGTCAGCATTGGGCCCCAAAAAAAGTCTCATCTTCCGTCAGATTAAGAGTGGGGAGCGGAGTGACTTGTGCTTTCACCACTGCGAAGCATTTTTCTTGCATTTTCTTCCAAAAAGCGACAATTGCTCCTACACACATAAAAACAAACTACCATGCAGAATTAAAAAGACCAAAAATAATAAAAAGACAGCAAACAACTGAAATAAAATATTTACAAGTGGTCCCGATGTTTCTTAACCATAGTGGGGTGGAGAGTGGGATGGAATGTGGGCACTCTCGTTCAGAAAATGCTTCACCCTCTGCCCACTGACTTTGAACGTTTGACCAGACTGTGGGGACTTTAACTCCACTGTTCCAAAGGGACTCACCTTGACAATGGTGTATGGTCCCGTCCAACGTGATTTTAGCTTTCCTGGAAAGAGTTTAAGACGGGAATTGAACAATAATACCTGTTGTCCCTCCATAAACTCCCTATGGTTGATTCTTCGATCATGCCACATCTTGGTCTTTTCTTTGTACAACTTTGCGTTTTCATAAGAGTGGTAACGCAACTCTTCTAACTCATGCAATTGTAAACTTCACTTAATTCCCGCAGCATCCTCACTCATGTTAAGCTCTTTAAGGGCCCAAAATGCCTTGTGCTCCAATTCAATCGGTAAATGACAAGCTTTGCCAAAAACCAATTTAAAAGGAGACATTCCCAAGGGAGTTTTGTAGGCCGTTCGATAGGCCCAAAGAGCATCATCAAGTTTGGTTGACCAATCTTTGCGGTGCGGTTTAACAACTTTTTCCAAAATTCCTTTGATCTCACGGTTTGAAAGCTCGGCTAAACCGTTGGTTTGCGGATGGTATGCGGTGGCCACTCTATGATGTATGTCATATTTAGAAAGGACTGAGGCCATGACTTTGTTTACAAAATGGGTGCCTTCGTCACTAATCAATGCCCGTGGTGTTCCAAATCGAGTGAAAATGTTTTTATGCAAAAACTTTACCACGGTATTGGCATCATTAGAATGACACGCAATGGCTTCTTCCCATTTTGAAACATAGTCTACCGCAACCAATATATAAAAATTATTATTGGAATTTGGAAAGGGTCCCATGAAATCAATCCCCCAAACATCAAAAAGTTCTACCTCTAGAATGTTGTTAAGAGGCATCTCGTTCCTTTGCGAAATGTTCCCGGTGCGTTGACATTGCTCACAATTTTTCACAAATTCATACGAGTCTTTAAACATAGTGGGCCAAAAGAACCCACTTTGCAAGATTTTTGCAGCAGTGCGGTTTCCACCAAAGTGGCCACCGTAGTGGGATGTGTGACAACCATGGAGTATTTGATGTTGCTCACTCCCGTGGATACAACGCCTCAATATTTGGTCCGTCCCTATCTTATATAAGAAAGGGTCGTCCCAAACATATTGTCGTATATCATGTAAAAACTTTTTAAATGGTTGCTCACTTATCCCGTGGGGTTTCAGTCCACTTGCTAAAAAGTTTGCAATGTCAGCATACCAAGGAGTATTATTTTCGAGATGTTGGGCAGATAACAATTGTTCATCGGGAAAATTCTCTTTGACCGGAGTGGGATCAACAGTGCCCACTATCTTCTCGAGCCTGGACAAATGGTCAGCTATCTGATTGCTTGTTCCTTTTCTATCAATGATCTCAAGGTCAAATTCTTGCAGCAATAAGACCCACCTAATCAAGCGTGGCTTGGAATCGGCCTTGTTGATCAAGTATTTTATCGCCGCATGATCCGTGTGCACTATGACCTTCGTCCCTATCAAGTACGACCTGAAACGATCAAAAGCAAACACCACCGCAAGTAATTCTTTTTTAGTTACTGTGTAATTAATCTGAGCTTCAATCAGTGTTTTACTTGCATAATAGATGGGGTGGAAAACTTTGTTCTTTTTTCTGTCCGAGAACAGCCCCCACAGCCCACTCGCTGGCGTCACACATCACTTCGAATGGGAGTGACCAGTCAGGAGTGGTCACTATGGGTGCTGTAACTAAGGCTTGTTTGATTGTTTCAAAAGCATTTCGGCATTCTTGGGTAAAAATGAAATCTTTTTCGTGTTGTAACAGGTTGCACAAAGGTTTTGTTATTTTCGAAAAATCTTTGATGAACCTCCTATAAAAACCTGCGTGACCCAAGAAACTGCGAATGCCTTTTACAGTTGTAGGTTCGGGAAGTTGTTCTACTACCTCAAACTTGGCTTTATCAACTTCCAACCCTCTTTTTGAGACAAGATGACCTAGGACAATACCTTCTTCTACCATAAAATGGCATTTTTCCCAATTTAAAATAAGGTCGTGGGCCTCACATCTCACTAAGCTTTTCTCTAAATTTCCCAGGCAGTTGTCGAATGATGTCCCTATCACAGAAAAGTCATCCATAAAAACCTCTATGGTGTCCTCAATCATGTCGGTGAAAATGGCCATCATACAACGTTGGAAAGTGGCTGGGGCATTACACAATCCAAATGGCATCCTCCGGAATGCAAAAGTACCGTAGGGACAAGTAAAGGTGGTCTTTTCTTGGTCCTCGGGGGCGATGTGGATTTGGTTGTATCCGGAGTATCCATCTAGAAAACAATAAAATTCATTTCCCGCTAACCTATCAAGCATTTGGTCGATGAAAGGTAAGGGAAAATGGTCTTTCTTAGTGGCCAAGTTGAGTTATCTATAGTCCATGCATATTCTCCATCCCGTGACAGTCCTAGTGGGAATGAGCTCGTTTTTTCGTTCTTTACTACTGTCGTCCCTCCCTTTTTAGGGACACATTGGACGGGACTCACCCAACTACTACTGGCAATGAGATAGATAATACCGGCATCTAACCACTTCAAAACTTCTTTCTTAACTACCTCCTTCATGATGGGGTTCAACCTTCTTTGAGGTTGGACTTTTCCAGGGTGGTCACTCTCCAAGTTAATCTTATGTTGACATAAGGAGGGGCTAATACCTCTAATGTCCGCTATGGTCCAACCAATTGCTCCCTTATGCTTCATCAATAAATCGATCAGAAGTTGTTCTTGTTTCTCACTAAGTTTGGAAGAGATAATAACGAGAAGTTTATTATCCTTAGCGAGAAAAGCATACTTTAAGTGGGAAGGCAATGGTTTAAGCTCTAACTCGGGAGGTTGTTCTATTGAAGGAGGCTGAACATCTCTATCCTTAAAGTCCAGAGGTTCAAAGGCTGCTACTACTTCGTTACACTCATCCTCAAAAGTGTCGTCACTCTCAAGGTCAGAGTGCTCACTCTCACTCCCCATTGTGGGCACTGTATCAAGACTGTAGGATCCATAAATCGAACTCAAAGCAAAGCAGTCTCCGGTGTCTATATACTTAAGGGATTTAAACACATTGAATGTTACCTCTTGGTCATTAACTCTCATCGTGAGTTCTCCTTTGTGCACATCAATCAAAGTTCGTCCGGTTGCAAGAAACGGACGTCCTAAGATGATTGGGATCTCTTTATCGGCCTCATAATCTAGAACTAGAAAATCGGCAGGGAAGATAAATTTATCCACTTGGACCAAAACGTCTTCTATTTTTCCCTTTGGGTAAGCAATGGACCGGTCGGCTTGTTGTAAAGTCACGGTTGTGGGTCTAGCTTCTCCAATACCTAACTTATTAAAAATGGATAACGACATCAGGTTGACACTAGCTCCTAGATCACAGAGTGCTTGACCTACTTCTTGTCCTCCTATTGTGCATGGAATGGTGAAACTACCCGGGTCTTTCAACTTAGGTGGGATCTTGCTAGTTAGGAGGGCACTACATTCTTCGGTCAAAGCCACAGTCTCAAACTGACCCAACTTTCTTTTTTTGTTCAAAATATCCTTTAAAAACTTAACATAGCTTGGCATTTGCTCAAGAGCCTCTACCAAAGGTATGTTAATGTGAAGTTGTTTAAAAATGTCTAAGAATTTTTTAAATTGAACATCGACATTTTTTGGCTTCATTCTTTCAGGAAAAGGAATACTTTGTGGGTCAATTTGAGTTTGCTGTGGTATTGCCTTTGGAACAGTAGGTTTTGGAATAGGTCCAAGAGTGGGAAGGTCAGGGATGTCAGTCCCCACTGTGGGGATCACAGTGACTTGAGGAGTGCCCACTGTGGTGATCACAGTGGGTATTTGAGGCGAATCATCAGACTCAAAAACGATATCTTTCAGATCCTTTCCACTCCTCAGTGTTATGGACTTGACATGTTCAGGTTCTTTTCCTATCACCCTAGCTTGCTCGGTATCACTAGGTAACGTCCCTAGTGGTCTATTCTTAACTTCAACGGCTAGTTGTCCTACTTGGGTCTCTATATTCCTAATGGCTGCTTGAGTTTGATTCATAAAACCCTTGAGAATTGATTCAATCGATTGTTGAACCTCGACTGGTTGATTGGATCGTGGTTGGTATTGTTGTGAGGACCGTCCTTGGTTAAAGTTCTGTGGGGACTGCCCACTGTGATGTGGGGACTGCCCACTGTGATGTGGCTGAAATCCAGGGGGATTGTGTGGTCTTTGCTGGGCATGACTCGCCCCGTGGGGTTGGAGTTCTGGATTACCAGCCCAAGAGAAATTTGGGTGGTTTCTCCAACCTGGATTATAAGTCTGCGAGTATGGATTGTTTCTTGGGTTGGTTCCTATAACATTAACTGCTTCAGGATTTGTTGGACAATAGTCAAAAAGATGCTCTTCTCCACAGAGGGAGCAATTTTCGGCTAGATGAGTTGCAGAATTGGCTTGGCCTCTATTTTGGTTCAAAACGATTTTTGTTAAGGCCACTAACTGCGCATTCATGGTTTTGAGCGCTTCGGAATCGATGGTGTTGGTCTTTGGTACTACTGCTCTAGGATTGGACCACTCGGTATTGTTGTTGGACACTTTTTCTAAGATTTGATATCCTTCATTATAGGTTTTACTCGTGAATGTTCCACCGGTTGTTGCATCTAAGATGATTTTGGCTGCATTGGAAAGACCATTGTAAAAGGTCTCCAATTGGATGCAATGTGGGATGCCATGATGTGGGCACTTTCGAAGTAAATCTTTAAATCGTTCCCATGCATCCGAAACAGCCTCATCTTCTTCTTGCCTAAACAAAATTATATCATTTCGAAACCTTACATTCCTCGTGGGAGGAAAGTATTTTTGCAAGAATTTATCGGCAAGTTCCTCCCAAGTGGTTATCGAGTGAGGTGCATGTGAGTTCAGCCAAGCCTTAGCTTTATCCCTTAATGTAAAAGGAAAAATCCTTAGCCTTAACGCTTCATCACTCACACCTTGCAATTGAAAAGAATCAGTCATTTCCAAAAAAGATTTTAAGTGCGAGTGCGGATCCTCAGTTGGTGATCCTCCAAACTGACCCATGGCTTGGATCATTTGAAACATTACCGGTTTAAGTTCAAAATGGTTTGCTACAATGTTGGGCCTTAGAATCCCGGAGCTTAAATCACTAGCTCCGGAAGTAGCATAGTCCCGTATTTTTCGATCTTTGCTATCGGCAATCGTTATTGTGGTCTCCACGACAGGTGGTCTTTCGGCCATGTTCACAGTGGGGGTCACAGGGGGTTGTCGATTTGTTTTCTTGCTTCTTCGTGTTTTTCGCAACGTTTTTTCTATTTCAAGATCTATTGGAACCAAATGTTCGAGTTGTCGCCGTGGCATACAACACGAACAGCTTAGAAAAACGAGTTACTCGGGCTCGAACAAAAACTAATGTCTTGAGATTAAAAATCACGCCAGTCCCCGGCAACGGCGCCAAAAACTTGGTACGTGCGAAATATGTGTTTTAATCGCAGTGGGTTGCAAACTGTCCACAGTGGGAAGTGCAAGTGTACACTGTCCACTATGATCGTCACAACAAGTAATAGTTGGTAAAATACCAGAATCGAATCCACAGAGACTGGACAATCAAGACAATACGGTTCTCGTGAGCTCCTTTTCCAAGTTTCGATTAGAGAGGAAACAATAGTTTGGTTTTGTTGGTGAAAAGCTGTTTTTAACGATTTTACTAAGATTTTAAAAGGAGGAATGTAGGCTAGATTTTCCCTAGATTTTATACTAAATACTCGGTCCTAAAAGTGATCCTTGTATTCGAGGTGGGCATTTTCGCTAGAAAAACCCGGTTACAAAATACTCACACCGTTAGATAAAAATCCTATACTCTTAGTATTTATTGTTTTGTCAATGGCAATCTCAAAATGGACCTTTTTAGGCCTCGATGGAATGTGTAGAGACAAATACTCTAAGTGTTTTTAGATACACCAACTAGCTTGCCTACTACTCCAGTGGGTTGAGATTAGCTCACTATGCCGACCTCACTTTCGTAAGTGTCAAAAGAATTCTTTCGAATCCCCTATCATCATTCAAGCTCGTGTCACTGCGCTCTACTTATTTCTAAGTTAAGAACTAGACTTTAGATCCTTGCAAGTGATCGGCTTGTTCGCATTCTTGGGTAATAATCGAGAATGAATGACCAAAACAAGAAATATTCCAAGTATAAAGATTACTCGAGCATATTTAATAAAATCCAGGTACTTCTCCTTCCTACATCCCAAAGGATGTTTAGCCCATAACTAAAGTAAAGAAAGCAAAAGAGTAGAAGTTGCACATAATTAAACTGAAAGTGACTTGAATTAAACCCACAGTGGGGAACGAGAATTCGTCCCTGTCACTGTGTAATGTGAACTACAACTGAATTAAGAAAATAAAATACAGAAATTAAATGTTAACTACTGCAGTAAAATTTAAGGACTAAAACTTAATGAAGTACTAGAGAACTTGCAAGCAAAGATGGATGCAATAAATGAGACCCAACACCCCTATTTATACCAAGAAGGAGGTGTTGGTCTTTACACAAAATGGGTTTATCTAAGGTGTAAGGACTGAAGGATAATGCTGAAAATCAGCTCAAAGGATAACACTTCAATCCTCCATGTATAGCTCTCTTTACCCAATGGTCTTCTAGGAGTCAACCTTTGCAAGTACAATGGTACAATCATTATGCCAAGCTTTTAAGGAACCCTTTTAGCCACCACAACTCATATTTTCCTGCCAAATGATCCTTCCAACTCCAGATTTTTATATTTCTAGCCCATGGTTTTCTTTTGTTTTCTTGATCTGCTCGAAGAGTGGGAAACTGGAGTGGGCACAACAGTGGTCACTGCAGGATAAAACGTGAAAAACACCTAAATTCCACCAAATAATTTATTAAAGACTATGGTTCACTCTTTTTGCTCATTTTCGAGAATTATGCCAAGAATGGGGGTTTTAAGAAGCGGAATGGCTAAAATTGACAAAATAAAATAGAAAATAAAAGGAAATAATAACTCTAAAAATAGAGTTATCAGTGGTCAAGGAGATTAGGAATTGACCTCAAAGGAACTGGATGATCCATGTTTCATGCTACTGAGTGAACTCAATGAACCGGCGAAGGGGTTTTTGTTAAATGGAAGTCTTATTGTCGAAGCCGAGTTTTCTTTGGTTGGAATGCTTAAAAATTTCATCTGAAAATTGGTGTCTTCCTTGTGTGATCAACAACTCCTTCAAACAATGGCATCATCAAGAAATTGCATGGGCGAAAATGTGTTCCTCAACGTTCCCCGCTTTTTTAACTGTTGTTTGTTAACTTTCTATGTTTGACAATTATTAATTGTCTATTAAACTTGGAAGTGTTGCATTTTTTTCATTGTGATGAAAAATGCTTCGCTTCCAAATATTATGTGTGCAAGTATCACTTGATGTAGTTGCTTGTAATATTATATTGGGACTTGTATGGCGTTTACAAATAATATTTGGTAGGCTCATTCCCCAAGAATTGTTATATATTGTTCTGAAATTTCCTTGTATAGGTCTCAAAACAGTTTTACACGGTTTTTTTAAAATAACCGTGTAAAATGTGTAATCGTCTTACACGGTTATTTGAGAAAACCCGTGTAAAAAGGTCTCGAAACATTTTTACACGGTGCATTTATTTCTTGATTCACAGGCTCTTACAGGCTCTTTTGCAGACGAATATTGCAGTTACTTTTTCAGTCGAATCTTACAGGCTCTTTTCAGACGAATCTTGCAGTGAACTATTCAGACGAATCATGCAGACAACTTTTCAGACGAAATCTTTGACCATATTCACATCCCTGATGAAGAACATACATTTTCACGGCTATAAGTAGATGGCATGATGAAGTAGTAATTCACAACTTGCTATATATCTTTTATACATTCTTTTACACCGTTTACAAACATTCTCTCGCTTTTCTTAACACTATGGCTGGAGGTCCAAGATCAAGGGGGAACAGGTCGGCGAATGGGGCTGGAACTTCACGTTCGGCAGCCTACCAACCACTGAACGATGGAGCTCGCCGGAGTACCTGGAAGGTACCGGAAACAGACGAGGAGTGGAGAAACCATGGGCGAACTGCGGCCGATTATCCATTCACGGCTGAGGAGGCAGAAGACTGGGAGATGGCATGGGAGAATTACCACTTCGATAATGACAGGAAAAGCCCCCCAATGTATCATTGTACCTAGCCGACGGGTCTTCCACAAAGTCAACGAATTACTCCCTTAGTGCAAAAATCTATTGATAAGGCGAACGCCGATATCGAAAAGGTAAAAGGTATGTGGAACCATAACAGGGGGATTCAACAGGGGGAAATGGAGTATCTAGCGGAGAAGAAACGAGAACTGGCCATGGCTAGGGCTCACGTTCGGGAGGTGCAACGACAAATTAAGGAAGTAGAAGAGGAACTACAAGAAATGGAAGACGACTACACGGGAATGGAGGACGTCATCAACGAAAAGGTTAACTTCATCACCGGAATCCATGACGCATTCCAGTCATAGATTTCTTTGTTTACCTGCACTGTATCCGTTTCGGTTGGAAAGATGATTTGCAATAACTGATCTTTTAATTAATTTGCTTATTAAATAACTTAAAATGGGGGAAACATTTTCTTTAATTAACTTCTATATTAAATACATTAAAATGAAAATGAAACAATACATTAAAAACCTCAACTACATAAAATGATAACCTAAAAACTACAGGGACCAAAAATGTAAATTTTTTGCCCCAAACTTGAGGGGCCAAAAACGTAATTTCGGCTTACCGCGGGGCAGGGGCCAAAATTCTACCGAGTCCAAAGTTGGGGGGGTCCGCGGCTTCCGCGGCCAATCTTGAGGGGCCAAAAGTGTACCGCGGGCATTCTTGAGGGGCCTCTGCGGGACTTTTGGCCAAACCGTCGTGACACGTGGCCGTGGGCCCGCGATCGCGGGGCCCACCGCGGAAAATTTGGGTATTTTGGTAAAGTCGACGAAATTTTGGGTATTTTGATAAGTCAGAGTCAAACTTTGGGTATTTTAATTAATTTTTCTTCTAACAAACCACTTAATTGTTTTTCATAAAAAACATTAGATTATTAAACCTAAAATAAATTACATCATTAAATCTAGATTAAATAAAATTAAATTAAACAAATTTATACGAAAACATTATCATTTTTTTAAAATCATATAAAACTGTATTATAAAATTGACAAAAATAAAATATAAAAGAAAACATTAATATTAAAATGTATCGCACTACATTGCACGAGTACATTTCTAATTAAATTAAATATGATTAAATTTTTTAATTTTAATACTATTTTAAGAATATTGTAACGTAGTTATCGTAGATTCTCTTAGAAACTTGGTTTTTGCCCTATCATTTTTCCAATCACTTTTATTGGGAAAAATAAACTATCTATAAAAACCCCCTTCGATGCAAAACCTTTTCTAAAAATTGTTTTTAACAATAAACATTTATATAATTAAATTGTTGAAGTAGCTTCAAACGAGAACGCTAACTATTTAAGAAAACAAGAAAACAGCAAATCATGTGCAAAATCACATGTGATTTTCCATTAACTGCAAAAATTGAACACGTGCAACTTCGGCCGCAACTTAAAGTGACGGAAAAAGTCGCGTAATCATATATGATTTTGTACGTGAATCATATATGATTTTATATAGGGGTGTGCAAAACCTAAATAATCCGAAACCCAAACCCGAACCCGAACCCGAACCGGAACCGGAACCGAAAATAAGGTATTTTTGCAATACCTGAATACCCCGAAATTCGAAAATCTGAAACCCGACTTTTGGGGGAATATTTGGGTTCGGGTTGGGTTTGAGCTTTGGCCACCTGACCCGTCCGAAAACCCGAAATAATATACATATATATTTTAAATATTATATAAATATATTTATTTATCTAGTTATCTTTAGAAAATCGTAAATTATAGTCGGTCAAAATGTTTTTTAAACTTTAAACTTATTTTCGATTCCATCAATATCTCGTTAGATTGAATTCATCCTCAAAACCGATTCAATTAATATATACTTTTTGTGTTATAATAATATCCGAACCCGACCGACATTAACCCGAAACCCGACCAACCCGAACCCGAAGCAATCCGAAATCCGAAACCTAAAGTTCCGGTCTTGATTTTCATATCCAAAATCCGATCGGGTTTTCGACTTGTCCACCCGGACCGTCCGACCCGCCCGATGCACAAACGTAATTTTATACATAGCGGCTGTTTTCTTGTTTTTTTAAATAGCTAGTGTTCTCGTATGAACCCACCTCTTAGATTTTTATAACCATATATAACTTTTTTCTATCTATTTAAATTGTTTTATATAACTTTCTCTAATTTATCATTTTTAATCTCACGTCATAATTCTAGTAAATAAATACTAAACAATAACATTCAAATAAATACACACACCAATCACAAGAGTTCATATAAGCCTGAACTCAATCTTGTGCCAAACCAATCAAACAAGCTTCAGACTCGGAGACTCGGGCAGTGGCGGAGCCAGGATTTTGGTCTAGAAGGAGCAGTAATTATAAATAACGATCATATATTCTTGAAACTCCAACCTATACAATTTCAACAATGACATTTCTCATTTTTTGAAATTTATCTATGATGTTTCTATTGTCTACCTCAACAAAAACATCCTTTTCAATAAGAAATCAAGCAATTGTCCACCCATGCGCAACATATTCTTCACAATGTTCATAGCTGAAAATGCCCTTTCAATTGTTACAGTCGCGACATGTAACATCATTGCTATTTTTATAAGCAAATATAAGAGAGAAAATATTTTATCCCTTTTTGTTTCAATCATTTTTTGTGCAAGATCACTGATTTCTTTTTAAGTTAGAAAACTTTGTTGAAGTACAAGGGTTAGAACCTGGAAACTTGGAATCGACGTCTCCGCTGAAAGTTGGGATTTTAATTTGGGAGACTTCTTTTCATGTAGACTTTATTCTTTAAAAACTAATACACGTGTACGGTTAATGGGATACCTAATTAAAAATTCAACTCGATATTAAATTAATGTCTTTGTGGGCCCAAAACCCAATTAAATAGAAATAAACTCGGTCTACAATTGTATAGTATGAAAAAATTATTATATCAAATATGTTTTTGAAAATTTGAGGGTTAGCATTAGTTGCCTCCGCCCCTGGACTCGGGCTCGAGTTCGGGTTCGGGTTCGGGTTCGGGCCCCGGTTTCTTAACAAACAACAAAGAAACCTCAATGAAACGAATAAATAATCAGGATCCGCGTGTTTCTAACTTCATCTGTTTAAACTAAACCAAATCAAACAACCCAATAAATCTCACAGCAAGATGTACACAGATATTTCCTCTACGAGACCGTTTCACTTCATGTGCATAAACCAAACAAAACCAAACCCAGTAAATACCACACAAACGTAGGGTCTAAAGAACCATGTGGGTTGTGTCGCAATGGTTAAGGGTCGGGTGGACGTAGTAGAAAAATATATTGCCCGAATTCGAATTAAGGAGGTTCACTTGCGATGAATCCAGGTCATTCGTGATAGCCTGAGAATTAGTTTGCACTGTGCAAGTAAACTGACACGAATACCCACGATTATAAAAAAAATAAAAAATAAATAAGAGGTAAGGTCTAGAGAGGAAAAAGATGTACAAAGACTTTTAATGAAATTATATACATGCAAAAACGCTCATCTCCTATTCCAAAAAATAAACAAACTAATCAAATATGCAATCAGAGACTGTATGTATATAATATATATAAATATCATAGAATACCTATACCAACAAGGGGTTCATGCACATGTGAATAAACTTTATCAAATTATGTGCATAATTGTATCAAACTGTAGATACTTACTTATTCATTGATGATTCATTCGTATAGCCTGGATACGAGCCGCTAAAGAATCGTATTCAGGAAGCTTCGGATGAACATGGCTCGGTTTCTTCACATTATTCGCTTCAACCGAAGTTTCGGAACTCGGATTCGATGATTTTGACGCTTCGGTTTTAGCTGATTCCACAATCTTTCCGCGAGGATTCAGTGGTTGTTCGGAAACCTTGAGCTCTGGCATCTTTTCGAAAGCTTCTTGTTTGTTACTGTAAGAAAGCCTGCTGGATTTACGTTCTGATTCGTTGCCACTTTTTTCTGATGATTTTTGAGCGGAATCTTTCTTCGAATTCTCAGTGTAAGATTCAGTGGGCTCCACGTAACCCTTTGTCCTTCGAGATAGCCCCGAACCCAGATGAATCCTACTGGCGGATGCCGGTTTTGGAACTGGCGGAGCTTCTTCCTCGGAATCATCATTGAAAAATGCATCAGGGGGTGTGAATTGTGATCGGGTTTTAGAAGATTGAACTGTGAATTTGTCACTGTAATCATCTGAATCCGATTCAGAACTTGAGTTGGAAACGTTCGGTTTTGTCTTGTTCGATCTGCTTGTTCTTGAATTGAAAGAATTCTGGTCCGTTTTCGTCGGGATTTCTTCGACCAACTTGTTGGCTGAATGCGATGACTGAGTGGCTGAATGCGATGACTTAGTGGCTGCGGTTTTCGTGTAGGGTGGGAGCTTAAAACCACCTTTGTTTCGAAAGCCACCCGTTAAAGTTCCAAACTTTAACTCGTTTTCGGTTTCTAAATCATCGGAAATTTGTGAAGAATGTCGAGACTGCGGGTTTTTATCGTCGTCTTCAGGGGTAGAAACGAAAGAACCACTTTCGATCAAATCATACAACTCGATTGGCGGTTTCTTGAGATCTTGTTTACGAGGAGAAGTCATCTTCGTTGCTGTTTCCTTTTCACTTTCAGAATCTGGACTATCCGAAAGATCGAAATTCACTGAAGGATCCACGGGTTTTGGTGAACCGGGTTGGTGGGTTGTGTTCCTTAACGGGGTCGAAAAGTGGGTATTTTCCGATGATGAGAATTTTGACTTCACCTCATCGTCAGAATCGGTTTCATCATTTTTACGAGCATCACCATACGAGCTTGTCTTTGCACTTTTACTAAAAACGTTTCCTTGGTTTTTTTCGCTAACCTTTTTCTGGTCAGAAGTCAACACGTCAAGATCGTCATTTACCGAACTACCCTCGATTGAATCATTCCTCGGTCCTAAGGAAACGGGTCTGCTGAATCTTCCGGTAGCTTCTGGATTCATCTTTTGAGTCCGTAACTCAGGGTTTCTATCGTTGAAAGACCGATTGTATGAATCTTTGAATTCCGAAGTAGAAGAACCTTGAGGCTTTTTGTGTCGAATATGCGAGTCGTGTGACTCAGTCGAATGCCGTCGAGTAATCTTCCCCTGGCTTGAAAGGTGTGCGGCGGCTCTAGCCGCCATACTAGCACGTTCGGCAGACTCGGCCGCCGCCTGTGCGGCGGAAGTAGCATCTTTGAATTCCATAGTCCAGTTCTCCCGACCCGCAAAAGAATCATTACGATTGCTATTGAATGATTGTCTCATGTTCATCGTCTCAGATTTCGTTCCTGATTAGAAAAAGTGAAATAGCAGCACGTTTTAATCCCAATGCACAATAACATTAGAAACCAAACAAGCCCGGTATATCCCACCTGAAGGTGGGGTCCACGGAGGGGGTGAGAATATAGTAAACGAGTCGAGCTTTTAACGAGCTACTCGAGAGCTTAATAATTATCAAGCTCGAGTCGATCTCGAACTCAAAATAAAGCTTGATTAACTTAACGAGTCGATTCAAGCCGAGCCAAACCGATGTTCGGCTCGGCTCGGCTCGGCTCGTTCGAAAACTCGACTAAACTTCACGACTCGATTCGAGCCGAGCCGAGCCATTCGAGCATACACTTTTTCGAGCCAAACATTTTTATATTCTTACAAAGTATATAATCAAAATATAAAAATTATCGAGCTTAAGTTAATAAACGAGTTAATCGAGCTCGTAAAAGAGCATCTAACTCGAGCTCAAACATTAAAAAATATTCGAGCTTGAGCCCGACTTTGAAAAAGTTAATCGAGCTCGAGTCTGATATTATTTTTTCGAGCCAAGCTAAAAATAACGTGATACTCGACTCAACTCGTTTACACCTCCAGATGAGATGTACGATGTACGCTACGCAGACCTCCACCACAAAGAGTAGAGCGGTTGTTTCCGTTTTTACCCTTGACTTGTGCATAGCAACAAGTTGGCCCAATAACTTCCAATTCAAATTACAACCAGGGACGGGTCCACAAATTTTTTCAAGCGCCATTTGATTATAAGAAACAAATATAGGGATACTTTCACAAAATCATCATTGGTCTAACTGTTGGTTAGTTCGTTGTTTTTCATATGTGAGGTCATGTGTTCAAGTCTTTTATTGCGAAATTATTTCAGAAACATAATAAATCTGAAATTAAAAGCTAAAAACTAGAAAAATGACACTAATGGCATTCACACTCGGGTCTGGGGTTGTTACACAGACTACTTTTTTTATATCCACGACTTTGAGCTTATAAGGAGCTCACAAATCTATTTTTCTATCCATGTGGGACGGGTTGTTACACATAGCGTAAAGAAAAATGCAGAAAAATAACAATAAAAAAACGAGCGATAAGCAACCAAAAAATTAACAAGAAAACATGCACAATAACATTGTGACCATAAAAAGGAAATTTAGTTGATAAATATTTATTTTTATGATAAATTGTATACCTGATGGCCTCGTATCCTCATTAGTAGAAGCAGATGACTTCTGAGTATCTAGTGTGTATCTTCTATTCTGCTCGGAGAAGTTCAAAGGTACGGTCGGATTTTCATCATGGCGGTGCACATTTTGGACGTTTGGAGTTTGGATCTTCGGAGGATCGATATTTATCGTACTTATCTTCTCAAAATTTGCAGGTCCATTCTGCTCAAATTACCATAATCAGTTGAAAGAAAAGATTCATGTTTCCTATGGGGAATGTTTGTTTCAGGCAAGGAAATGAAAAATGACAATTCCCAGTTTAACCTGGAATGAAAATTTGGGCTTCCGGGGAATGGGCTCATTATATATATATATATATATATATATATATATATATATATATATATATATATAAGCCTAATCAAATGAGAACCAGTTGGTTTGGTTTGTGATAACTGTGAGATCCAATTTCAGCCACTCATTTGGAATAACTATGTATATTTATTATTTATTTATAAAAGGTTGAATTAGTAATTTAGAGATTTGGATAACAACGAAAAACATAATCACCCATTGTTATAGAAAATTTCATTATTATCCCATGCAATTAATTTTTTTAAATATCAATCTTCTTGATTCCCGTAACAAAATTTGTGTCTCTCCCAGCACAATTAAAAATGGATCACGGTGTATCATAATATGTAAAAGAATGTACCGCTAAATCCAAAAATCATGAAACCACATTGTATCACAACTTGTATCAAAGTGGAAATGTTCACAATATTCATAGAGTTTTTTGAGGATATCACAATGGTATCGTATATAAATGTGGTATGTATCACAGTGACAATGTTCATAGAGTGTATCATAGTTGTAATGCTCACATTGTTCATAGAGTTTTTTGTGGGTATCACAATGACAACGTATATAAAGTGACAATGTATCACAACATGTATCACAAGATATATGAGTTTGAAACTGGAAACATTTGATGGAGAGAGGAGAGAGAAAAGAAGATAATTACCAATATATTATCCATTAAAAATGATAATTATTGAAATATTATCCATGAATTTAAAAAGACCACTTTACCCTTAAATATTATCCATAAATTTATTTATTTTGAAAATTAATGGATAATTACTAAAACTAACATTATTAATACTAGCCATTGATTATTAATAATGAGAGGTTGAGATCGGATCTCACAGTTATCACAAATAAACTAGTTCTCCCTTGAATGGCCCCCTATATATATATATATAGATAGAGAGAGAGAGAGACAGAGAGATGGAGGTTATGGGGAAAACCTCCAAAAAAAATGAAAAACTGAGAAACACCTTGGTAACCGTTTATCTGGACGGTATGCATACAAGTAATGGAAGTTGTTATTCGGTTTTTATGCATGTGTGCATGTTATGCACATGTCCATATACACGTGTGCATGTTACACATTACTTGTATGCAAATGTGCATACCGTCCGGATAAACGGTTACCAGGGAGTTCCTTAGTTTTTCATTTTTTTGCGGTTTTCCTATGAACCTGGCCCTATATATATATATATATGTGTGTGTGTGTGTGTGTGTGCGCGCGCGAAGGATCGTGTGAGAAGTTAAGGTTAACGTGGGAAGCGTGAGAAGTGGATGTGAACTGTTGACAACTTTTAATCAAATGCCCTCTTATGAATTGCGCCATAGAACATCTTATCTCATGCATCTCATCCTAATGTGCGTCCATTTCTCATCCAACGGTTGATAACCACTTCTCACGTTAACCTCAACTTCTAACCGGAACCCAATCATATATATATATATATATTCCAATCCCATTAATTCCTGCTTAATACCTCTTACCAAACACCCCTGAATCTTTCAAATTGGGAATAAAAACATAATTATAAAACAAATTCATCTCACCAACAAGTCATCGGGAGGCTTCGATTCTTTCTCTTCAAACGAAGTTGGATCCCAATTGACGTTATGTTCTTTTGCTACAGCACTTAACACTTTCATTTTTGTCTGCACGTCAGGTGCAATTGCAGATAACTTCTCGACCAACTGAAAAATAGAAACATTACAATAATACGATAAATATTATGTTGTTCAATGGGGAAATTTAATTCAGCTGTGTTTCTAGAACCTTCTTTTCAAAATAACATACCATGCGGCTTACACCACAATCAGGACGTAACTCAATAGCTCCAGAAACGAACTCTTTTCCATATTTTGCTGTAAATTGTTTTCGTACATCTAAAAGTTCGGGTATGTCTGAACATCTAGGAGCTGCAAATATTACGCTTGTGATTGCTTCCTTCAGATCAATTGGGCATGTCCTGGGTAAATTTCACCAAAAGATTATTCAACACAAACTCATGCTAGCGATTATTACATTTTATAAGAAACTTAGGGGTCGTTTACCAAACGCCCATTGGGTAAGCACTTACTGGGTCAATTACCTTACCGGGTGAGCATAACAAGGACCAAGAATCATACCAGGTAACCGGGTGAGCATAACAAGGACCAAGAATCTTACCGGGTAAGAGGGAAGGCAAAGATCATCCATTTTGATGGCCAAGAATGTTATCCAATAAGGTAAGTGAGGGTGGTGACCGTTGCCGGTAAGCGTTTGGTAAACGACCCTTTAGGATCAATGTATCCATGTGTTTTTACCAGATTTAAGGGTCGTTTCCCAAGTCACATTACCTTATCGGATGAATATGACAAGGACCAAGAATCTTACCCGGTAAGAGCTAAGGCAAGAACCAAGAGTCTTACCCAGTAAGTGATGGCAAAGACTCTTACCGGTTACCATGGTTAGAGCTTATAGGAAAAATTGTTGCATACGATACCGTTTTGGTGGAATAAAATCTTACCCGTTAAGTAAGTGATAGTGTTGAACTTTACCGGTAAGCGCTTACCCGGATAAGTGTTTGGTAAACGGCTCCTTATTAAACTAGACAACGATGGCATTTCTCGTGATAAAGTGAAGTTGGATATCAGAAAAGACATATATAACTAGATCGATGAAGTGAAAATAACATAATTTGCAAGCTTACTTTTGTGATTCAATAATAGGCAGGCGTGCTACAATAAGTTCACAATATATTTCAACCAAATCATATGCCGACACCATCTTCTCTTCTCTGATTACATGTTCAACCTGATGCAATATTTAAAAGTTAAGAACAAAGGAAATAGAACTCCATAGTGCCAAACGAGGTCATAAAGATAATTATATCATCCAAACAACTTAGGGGCCGTTTACTAAACGCTTACGCGGTAGGTGCTTACGCAGTCACTTTACCTTGTCGAATGAACATGACAAGACTGAGAATCTTACCCAATAAGAGCGATAAAAAGGACCGAGAGTTTAAGAACTAAAATCTTACCCGGTAAGTTAAGTGAAAGTGTTGACTCTTACCGGTAAGCGCTAACAGGGTAAGCGTTGGATAAACGGCCCCTTAGATTATATAAAGAAATAAGATTATAAATGGGCAAAGTGATAACTTGTATAAAACAAACTTAAAGGCCATTACTTTCAAGTTCAATACGGAGTATATTGGATTATTGGGTGCCCAAAAAGGACTTTTTATCTTTGATATGTGAAACATGAGATGATTTGTTTTTGTTGTTGTTGTTGTAGTGAAGATTACGTAAAAGGGTGTCCTAAAATGCAATATTTGTAACAATATTGCACATCATTTGTTTGCACAATCAACTCTTGCCTCGAGTGATAGGATCCCTTGTCGCCTTAGTTATAAAGTAACCCTCTACAAGTTTCTACATGGAATTTGTATATATTTAGTTCAATGGTGAAAGAAGTAATTCTTGTGTGTGTTGGGGGGGGTGGCAGTTGGTGTTTATGTCTACGGAATGAACCATAAGGTGAGGCTAAAGAATGATGAGTTATCCAAATATCAAGATTATGCACTTCTGTAGTTCTGTGCATACGGGTGACAGTGGATCTTTCTTAATTGTAATATAAAAGTTGGGATACTCTAACAATGGATTTGAAAACAATGTAGACCTTGTATCTAAGATCTATCAATATTCACGTCCCACTAGCTTTAAAATGGCAATAGAGTCCCAGAAATAGAACTGCAGAGCAGACCATCACCACATAGATCCCCTCTAACGAAGATGAACAACATACCAACTATGGGCCCGCAAGCAGTTTAAGTTTAACCCGCTGTCCTTTAGTACAATTTCATCAACTATGAGCAAAGATGTAAATTTAATCAAGTCAAAAACACAGTTTATAAACTCTGCTGCTGATATCGCCTATGGTAGCTTGTGGATTACAACAAACTAAATGTCACATTCAGGTTACTTCCATGATCTTTTGACTTGATTAAATTTACATCTTTGCTCATAATTGATAAGATCGTAGTGAAGGACAGGAGGTTAAACCGCTTGCACGCCCATAGTTGGTATGTTGTTCATCTTCATTAGAGGGAATCCATGTGGTGGTGGTCTGCACTGCAGTTCTATTTCCGGGACTCTAATGGAATTTTAAAGCTAGTGGGACATGAATACTTATAGATCTCATATTCAACGTCTACATTGTTTCCAAATCCATTGTTAGAGTATCCCAACTTCACTAGTACAATTCAACTTACAAAAGAAGATGAAACCTAAAATTTGGATTCCTCAACCACCAACAACATGATTCAGAATTTTAATTTCTACAAATATAAGATCCTATCCATCATCAAAACAGTAACTTCCCATTTATCTTGACCTCGAAAGCGATCAATCGATCAGTCTTTGTTAATCAAATCAATGTAAACAGAATCTATCAAATCAAAATACAAATTACAAGTTAAGATAAATCAAAATTCATACTCGAATTCTTGCAGTCCGATCCTGTCCTGACTCCAACAGTTGAGCTAACTCCTTCTTCATTTGATTCATCTGTATCCCTTTCTTATTCTTCATTAACTTAATCCGAGACGTCGCTAGTTTCAACGACGTCTTACTGCATCAATCAATCAACAACAAAAAACAATCAAATCAAAGTCAACATCCACACACATAATTAGAAACAAATAGAAAGAAAAAAAATCATAAACTAACTATGATCTTACCATTTAGCGAGCTTGAATCTCTTGTTAAGCATTGTAAAATTGGATGCTGATTCTCTGTAGAATTCACTGTTGGATTGATGATGTACAAGTATAGTCAACAAATTAGGGTTTTTTATTTACGCAAAATCGTAATCAATCGGAAACGTATGATGAATTTAAGAATGAATTGAAGGAGAAAATTAGGGATTTTGAAGAATCATAAATATGGAAATTGAAGATTGTGAAATTGGCGTTTGGAAGGATGATAAAGTTTTGACGAAGGAAAAAAGTCAAAATATTAAACCTCAACGCTGATTGGCCAACGACGCGTTTGGTGGTGCACTTCTGGAAATTACGTTTTAATATTAAAAACTAGGTAACAGCATCGCGTCTTGCGCGTTGAATACAAATATTATTATAAAGATTGATATATCTCACTAAAAAATTGATCTATAAGCTGTTGTTATCATATTCAAAAACATAAAAAAAATTAAAAAACATAAATTAAAATAAGTATTGTTAGCTTACTAAAAGAAAGAATACAAACAGGTATCTTACTAAGAAAATAACAATTTAAAAGTTTTGATTTATAAGTATTGTTAACTTATCCTAAATAAATAAAAATATACTTATCAAAAAAATTGATTTATAAACATTTTTAGCTTACTAAAAGAAAAAAAATATAATAAAAATAAATAATCTATTAAAATAAATATTTAATTTATAATCATTGTTATCTATCTTAATAAAAAAAAGTTCATATAATATTAGATCAAGTAAACTGATGAAGGAAAAATAAATCAATAAACTCAATAATTATAATAAAATAACCATTATTATAAAATAATAATTATAATTTATTATAAACATTTATTGATGTATAAGCCGTTGTTATCTTACTAAAAATATAAAAAATATATATAAAAATATAATTTATTAAAATTAATATTGATTTATAAATATTGTTAACTTTACTAAAAGAAAGAATATAAACATTGGTATATATCTTACTAAAAAAATAAAACAATTTTAAAGTTTTGATTTATAATCATTGTTAACTTATTAAGAAAAACAAAAATTAAATAAATAAAAAGTATATTTTATTAAATAAGTTTTGATATATAAGTATTGTTAGGTTATCTATAAAAATGTAAATAAATAAAAAATACAATATTAATAGTATTTTTGATTTATAAGCATTGTTAACATACTAAAAGATCAAAAAAACATAATCTATTAAAATAAGTATTTGATTTATAAGCAGTGTTAACTATCTCATAAAATTATAAAATAAAAAATGAAAAGTTTTGTTAACTTATTAAGAAAATAAAACAATTTAAAAGTTTTGATTTATAATCATTGTTAACTTATTAAGAAAAACAAAAAATTATATAAATAAAAAATATATTTTATTAGATAAGTTTTTGATTTATAGGTATTGTTAGCTTATCCATAAAAGTGTATAAAAACATACAATATTAAAAATATTTTTGATTTATAAACATTGTTAGTCTACTAAAACATAAAAAAAATATTACCTATTAAAAGAAGTATTTGATTTATATTGATGTTATCTATCTTATAAAGGTATAAAATGAAAAATGAAAAATGAAAAATGAAAAGTTGTACTAATTAATGAGATCATTTAATATATGGCTTTTATTTAAAATAAATCAAAATTCTAGAAAATTAGATATAAATATGAAATTAAATAAGTTTATTTCAATTCTTTTCAAAAAGTAGTAGTCATTTTCCATTAAACACTTAAAGCATTATGAGATTTGAGTCTTAATTAAATCGTGAAATGTTGTGTCTTGTTTATCCCACATTGGTGAGAAGATGATGAAATGGAATAATGATGTGCTTATTTAAAAGAAGGTACAAAAAGAAGGTTCTTATAAAAACCTCCATTGGAGATGCTCTTAATTGTAATGCAATATATACTATATATTCAACATGAAGAAAATTTGCAACTAAAATTAACTCTTTAATCCAAAAGGGACTAAAATAAATCATAAGCCATGTAAAAAAATTGGCATTATTCTTCTTTTATAATCAACTTCATGTTCCAACATTTCAATTTTTTTTATCAATGTGGGATAGCCAAAGTAAACCACAATTCATTATTTGAGAAATCTCAATCCACATTGTCCCAAGTCATTTTTCAAGGTTTTTGCTTTAATATATATATAAAGTTTGAGATGGAAATGAGGTGACACCAAAAAGTACAAAAAGAATGTTCTTATAAGAACCTCCATTGGAGATGCTTTTAATTGTAATGCAATATATACTATATATTCAACATGAAGAAACTAAAATTAACTCTTTAATCCAAAAGGGATTAAAATAAATCATAAGTCATGTAAAAAAAGTTGGCATTATTCTCCTTTTATAATCAACTTCATATTCCAACATTTCAACTTTTTATCAATGTGGGATAGCCAAAGTAAACCACAATTCAATATTTGAGATATCCCAATCCACATTGTGCCATGTCATTTTTCATGGTTTTTGCTTTTATATATATAAAGATTGAGATGGAAATGAGGTGACATCAAAAAGTACAAAAAAGAGGTTCTTATAAGAAACTCCATTGGAGATGCTCATAATTGTAATGCAATATATACTATATATTCAACATGAAGAAACTAAAATTAACTCTTTAATCCAAAAGGGATTAAAATAAATCATAAGTCATATAAAAAAAGTTGCATTATTCTCTTTTTATAATCAAGTTCATGTTCCAACATTTCAACTTTTTATCAATGTGGGATAGCCAAAGTAAACCACAATTCAATATTTGAGAAATCTCAATCCACATTGTGCCATGTCATTTTTCATGGTTTTTGCTTTTATATATATAAAGATTGAGATTGGAATGAGGTGACACCAAAAAGTACAAAAATAATGTTCTTATATAAGGACCTCCATTGGAGATGCTCATAATTGTAATGCAATATATACTATATATTCAACATGAAGAAACTAAAATTAACTCTTTAATCCAAAAGGGATTAAAATAAATCATAAGTCATGTAAAAAAAGTTGACATTATTCTCCTTTTATAATCAACTTCATGTTCCAACATTTCAACTTTTTATCAATGTGGGATAGCCAAAGTAAACCACAATTCAATATTTGAGAAATCTCAATCCACATTGTGCCATGTCATTTTTCATGGTTTTTGCTTTTATATATATAAAGATATATATATATATATATATATATATATATATATATATTGATGATTGTTAGTCTACTAAAACATAAAAAAAAATATATTACCTATTAAAAGAAATATTTGATTTATATTGATGTTATCTATCTTATAAAAGTATAAAATGAAAAATGAAAAATGAAAAGTTGTACTAATTAATGAGATCATTTAATATATGGCTTTTATTTAAAAGAAATCAAAATTCTAGAAAATTAGATAAATGGCCTTGAAAGTCTATCATTAATCATCTCTCTAACATTCTCCTTTATATATATTAGTGTGTGGCATCACGCGTTGCGCGGTGACGAAATTTGTTTTGTTAAAAAATAGGTAACTAAGTTATGATAAAATATAATTCTTAAATCGACAGCTAATACAATGAATTGTAATCTATTGTATTGTATATTGGAACCTTTTTTTAAAAGGTCATAAGTGTATTTTTTTCATTAACATGAATTGTTTCTTCTTAATAAAGAGATTTAGTACAACTTTTTATTTTTTGTAAACGTAATAATGTTTCAATGTTAAACATTTATAAAAATGGTTAATAGTAAGTGTATATACACAATATTAACGATTATGCTTAAAATTGATCTTTCCAATGTAGCTTATAAACCTTGTTTTGCATCATAGTTTATTAAACTAATTCGTGTATATATCCTCAAAACCTCCTCTAAACAACTACATTTTTATCCAACCAAATCGTAAAATAAAAACCTTCACATTCAAATTACGAAATATCTCTTCTATTTTGTTTAACCAAATATCTAAACTTGACCCGACAAATAAGAGACATGAAATTATAAAGGTATAAGGATGTTGTAAATGGAATAAAAGATATATGATTTAAGACCTTGTAAGGTAAAACAACCTACTTAGAAAATTGAGGAGTGATCCCTCTTACCAAAGGGAGATCAATGAGATAAGGATTAACCTCTGTAACAACCCAGTCTAAATTAAGCATAACTAGCATTAATATTAAACAATTACAAAACTGGATCCATAAAATTTCTTTACATCTGACTAAACAACTTAGGTTGGCGGAAACAACCTATACACAACTGAGAATAACTATTACTAGAATATGAGTGACGATATCTCTATCTGCATCCGTGCTCTATCCTGCTCTTGCTCGACTACCTGAGCCTCATGCAATCTGCTTGCCTGAAAAGGTTTAGTTTGGAAAATGCGAGGGTTAGACCATGAGGTCTAGTGAGTCCCTCCTGACAGTCCTCAAAACTTTAAAAAAAACAGTTTCTAACTTTCAAATATCTTTGCATAAAACTTTCTCATAACTTTCAAATGTATACAAGACTTTCAATAATAAACTTTCACAAAGCTGAACAGTAAAAATCTTTCACGGATAAATCCGCTCCCGTAAATGGCACCCTGAAGTCACCCGAGGGTGACAACGAGTCAGTATCACGCTGCCTTACTGGGACTCATTCCCATGGCATAAACGGAACCTCCCCCCGACGTGAGTACTGGCGGAACCTCCCCCCGACTTAGCCAATTTACGTCTACACAATGTATGCATACATCTCACATAAAACTTTCACATAAAAGCATTCACGGAATAGGTCCGCCCCATAAATCATACACGGGATAGGCCCGCCCCATAAATCATACACAAATCTTATTTAAAACTGTAAACAACTTTCATGCAATTTAAAGCATAAGAATAAAACATGGCATTTCTCATCATGTACTTGCTTTAGAAAACATGTTAAAATCCACGCGTTTTAGTTTAGAAAACTCACCTGATGTGCTTACTTCCCTCCTACTTTGCTCTGTACTCCCCAAACGATCTACCTGGGTTAAAGGATAAACACATAAGCTGACTAACCAAACTGTTCGGATACCACTTACCGGACACTCTCACTTTCCGGACGTTTCTACTTACCGGACACTAAAATGTCCGGACACCTCTGATTTCCGGATAACCACACTTTTCCGGACAGGTTACCGGATAACCTCACTTTTCCGGATACCGAATAGTACCCGGACAACGACTCTTATCCGGACGACATAGATTTTCCGGACAACTCTATGTTCGGACACCTTCTACACTACGGTCAAGAACTTCCCGGACACTCACCCGGACACCTTCATACTTGAAGGTTTCCGGACGACTGCTGGGTGAACTAATTGGTTCGAAATCTTACTAAACACTCTGAAATCAGTAATATAATGCGACGAATCACTTACTTAAGCATCTATAACCATTTCTCCACAAACTTTACTGATTAAACTTGTTTTAATGATCCTTAACCTTCTTTAGGAGTCTTGAATGACTTTTAGCAAGAACTCACTAACATTCTAACAATCAAAACATAGCAACAAGGTAGGAATCTGGGCTTCGAATTACCTGGTTTGATTGATTGCAGAACGAAATCCAAATCTTGAATCCTTCTTCTAGTTTCAATGCTTGATGCTCCTCTCAATCCAATGCACAAAACCTTCACCAAAACCCTTTTTCTCCTCCCTTTCTCTCTAGAATCAGCCGCCAACAAACATACACAAATCAGGAAAATGGCATGTCCTCTAGGGTTTTGTGCCTTTTTATACCCCAACTCCTATTTACCAACTAGCCCCTCAACTTCTACTTCTGCTTAAAACTCCACACCAAACGCAAAACACTTCGAAAAAGGTCTGGGTCATTACAACACTCCCCCCTCAAAAGAATTCCGTCCCCCGAATTCCGTTTTCGAAAAGGTGTGGGTATCTGGACATCATATCTGATTCTACTTCCCTTGTTGTCTCTCGTCCCTTATGATATCTCCACTGAACTTTTACTAGTCAAACTTCTATGTTCCTAGTTTAGCAAACCTTACCGCTCACGATTTATATCGGGTCTTCTACGTAAGTCAACCTCCCATCTATACTGATGTCCCCTCAACGGAACAGTCACAACGACTCCTGACAAACACTTCTTTAAGACATGAAATGTCGGATGAACACTCTTTAATTCTTCTGACCAGTCTAACTTGTATGCTGCTATTCTAACTCGCTCACTAATGACAAGGTCAACTTCTTATGGCCTGCATCTCTTGCAAGGTCGCCATCATCTCACATCGGCTCTCCACAAAAGAGATGTGCATCACACTATGAATTTCTTCTCAAATTCACATCGAGTACCTCAAGATCACGCACGATCTATTCAACTTTCATGCTTCGACGAATCCGCAGACTTAGTCCACCTTACCTCTCTCTCAAACTTCAAAGCTCAAAGCCTTATATTTTTCAACCCATCCACTCTTTTCTACCCGATTGCCTTAGACCGCTCAGATGGGAAACATAACCACACCCCATACTTGAAGCCGCCCTCGGCGAGACACCACTTGCTAAATCGTGCCATCTTGCACTACCTACTTACACCCTCTTCGATCACTATACTCGCTTAAAACTACTTGATAAAACCAAGGCCAACCGCGCCTCCATTTGCTCGCCTCCGTCCACACATCGGGACTCACGGTTTTAATCACGTCTAAATAAGGTCTCTCATACATTTATACTTCCTTAAAAGAAAGAACTTGGCGGAAATTCCCGCCACAACAACGAGGATCTTCCACCAGGAAGACTCACTTACTAACAACTCGGCTCAAGGCCAACCTTGTACATCCCGACAAGCTCACTCCTAGGAGTCCTCTCCTCGATATGCCTGAAATTTCTAGGTTACTTCTTCCAACCTACATTCGTCTTATGCAGATCATACTCCTTTCCCGAATCACATCGGCTACAACTCGACAACTAATTCGTACGTTCTCACCACCTCATCATTTCACACTTAACGTGTCTAATAGTAGGAGACCTCTATAATTCCTTATTGGAGTACTCACCTATCCGAATTGCACTTATCATGAAGGCTCATAAATTTCTCGCTGCTTGCCACAAGCGTCCAGTCATATAACATAGCTTCGGTTACTCCCACTCGACTAGGAGGGGTAACCACGATCACACCCTACTATTCTCAATAGCTTACACTGACCGATCAGTTCGTTTGAACGTTTCTCACGAAGTCACTAACTTAACTCATTCAGTTGTCTTATCCACTTCTTTCCTACACGAAATCATACACAATTTCCTTCCTCAATACTCTTTCCATAAGTTCGCACATTTATCAAGGACAATCTACACAACACTACGCCTATCGGCATTACTGTCAAGTTTACTACTTCCGATTTACTTACTTATTCCAACATACTGTCTTCACCTCCCCACGTTAGTGTGGAGCACTGCCCACCAACATTACTCGTCCCTCTCTTCCGACAATTCTCAAGCTGCAAAATGATGTCTCATTACTATACATAACCAAACAGTTGCACTAAAATTCTAACTTAAGGCTTTCGACTAGATCACCTCGAACTGACACCAGAGTTCGACGTCACTATACATTCTTTAAACTCCAACTTTTACTTTCTCAGACAATTCGTTCACACATAAGCAACATCTCACATTCTTTAAGGATTTCACATCTATTCCACCACATTTTGACTAATACATCCATTCTCTTCTTTAAACTTCCAATGATCCCAAAATATGCTTACTTAGCGACTCTTACAACTAAAAACACTTGGTTTCTCCTTTGGGTAGCTACCCACCACCACTCCGTGATGCTATCTCGAACATAAACATATCACCACGTCAACTTACACCCTATGTGCTCCAACAACCTGGTTAACACTCGAACACCTCATCCGAAACTCCCAAAAAGGTTCTATCCGATGTTTCCTCTTTCCCTAACATCACATCACTACGACGCTAGCTGGCACATTTAACTTGGCAATTATTGCCACTACATAACTGTACATTCCTCACTCATAACATCACACTGCAGACCAAGACTCTCATGGCCATTCATACACAACTCAAACTTATCTTCAAGACCTCACGCATAAATAACTGAGTCTATCTCGCTACATTGTCTCTCCCCAACTCTAGTTGAACCACAACACCTGAGTTTCTGATTAATTCTATCATACTCGTTTCTTGCTAGCTCTTTGCAATACCAAACCATTACATCGACATGGCACATTTCCTCACAAATCGACATAATCTATACCCTCACTTCGCTTGTGCCAAATACTTCATTCTTTGCGAACCATCCATCACGTAAGTAAAACGCTTATCTAAAACAACAACCTTTCACTATCTTAACACCCCTACAAAGTGGTCCTTCAACTTTCAACCTTCTAATTCAAGTCTTTGATCTCATACAGCTTACACAACTGCCGACTCTGACGTCAATAGTTGACCTGTTGATACTCTGTTGATACTTCCTTAACCTATTCTTCAACAAGGGTCTCCTACAGGACCTAATCTTTCCAACACCAACCTCTTAATCAACTTCACATCCCGTCGTCCTCATTTCAAACTGACTCGCGTAATGTCAATATTACAAGATCACCTTAAACTCTTATTCAACGTCGCGGATATTTCATCTCTACTTCACCACACTACTCATAACGAGTTGCTATACCAACACCTCGATGACTTCTAGTCCTTCCCTGAACACAACCGTCTCTCGGCAACTGTACTTCCAGCCACCGCATGAGGGTACAGACCCTCATACAACCGACATTAAAGTCCACTTCTGACTCTTCCACTGCTCACCTCTCCTCTAGAACGCATCTACCAAAGCTACAAACATTCTTTCCTGATTTGTCCAACACCTCTCCACTCTAGGAGTTCTTCCTTAGCTTAAAATGTAATACTCTACGACCTATTGATTTCATAGCCTTCATGCCTGACAACGCGATAAATGAATCATTTCACACTTTTGATCATTTTAAAGAAACAACACTTGAAAACAACTTGGGTACACCCGACCCCAACATTCTCATAACTCTAATGCCCCGCACAACGATCTTGAGGATCGTTTGCATGCAATCTTTCTGTAAAACTTAATCTTACTCAACCAAAAATGTGTTGTTACGACAGAAATAAATATTGGATGAAAATCTTCCCATACGACAAAATTTGAAAGAAATTTACCGACACGAAGTAGACCAGTCGGTCCTCACACTCATTTATATAACTTCGAAATGTCAATACTCATTTTGGTTATAAAAGTTGTGCATTCAAACGTTTTCTTGGCTTATCATGAAAAGAGTGGAATATTTTGCAAATCGTAAACTCAAGACTTCATTGTACGATGTAAATGGATTTGTATTTTTTTTTCTTTAAACATACACTTGCACACGCCGACTCATATCCGATCAAATTTGATATTTACACGATTATGAAAAATCTCATGTACACGTATACGAACTCAACGCATGAAACTCTACTTGCATTTGAAGGCTACTCACTCAAACAAGGTCAATCGCTTTACTCACGCAACTTATCATAGACACTCTACTTTCGAACAGTGGTCGCCCTCTCGGTCTTGCAACGATTTGCTATGCATACATTCAACGGTCCACTTACTCAACCATTTCATACTATTTCGTTTTGACCAACTATCTCACTTTCCATTTCTACATGGTTTCATTTCACTATAGGTATCTTATTTCATTTATCCTGCTAATGGAAAGCTCAACCAAGAACCCAGGGCTCCATTGATACCTTCAAGGTTTTGACACTGACTTTTCTTACCATCCTGACTGATCTATCCCATGATTTCTAGAAATGGGACTCTCCCGAAACAAGAGTCTTACTCAAACCCAAGCATTCTTCCTCCCCGAATCCACGAAGAGCTACCTCTAGACGACTCGTAATACTCTATACAACATTTCTTCTCTTACGATGTATACGTACATCACATCACCATGACTTCTCATGAAACTTCCCCAACAAGGGTCTCAATCTACCCCTCAGGGATCTTGCTGACATTCTAAAGTACTGGAACACGACATAAACACTAGCTTTTGACTACCACTTCGGAATAATAAGGCAGGTTAAGCACATACATGTACCTGTAAGTCCGCAATTACACTGGCCAGGTGGAATCTCAAACTTACCTTACATGACAGTCCTCAGTGCCCTATTAGTCCTATCTCTGTAATAGTGTCCTCCTAACACATTTCCTGTATCCACAATAGTGCCCTCCTAACGCATTTCCTGATTCTCAGTTGTGATTTCTACTCCCGAGTTTAAGTTTAGGCCCGTCCGATCACCTAAATCCCTTAAACTATGGCTCTGATACCAATTGTAACAACCCAGTCTAAATTAAGCATAACTAGCATTAATATTAAACAATTACAAAACTGGATCCATAAAATTTCTTTACATCTGACTAAACAACATAGGTTGGCGGAAACAACCTATACACAACTGAGAATAACTATTACTAGAATATGAGTGACGATATCTCTATCTGCATCCGTGCTCTATCCTGCTCTTGCTCGACTACCTGAGCCTCATGCAATCTGCTTGCCTGAAAAGGTTTAGTTTGGAAAATGCGAGGGTTAGACCATGAGGTCTAGTGAGTCCCTCCTGACAGTCCTCAAAACTTTAAAAAAAACAGTTTCTAACTTTCAAATATCTTTGCATAAAACTTTCTCATAACTTTCAAATGTATACAAGACTTTCAATAATAAACTTTCACAAAGCTGAACAGTAAAAATCTTTCACGGATAAATCCGCTCCCGTAAATGGCACCCTGAAGTCACCCGAGGGTGACAACGAGTCAGTATCACGCTGCCTTACTGGGACTCATTCCCATGGCATAAACGGAACCTCCCCCCGACGTGAGTACTGGCGGAACCTCCCCCCGACTTAGCCAATTTACGTCTACACAATGTATGCATACATCTCACATAAAACTTTCACATAAAAGCATTCACGGAATAGGTCCGCCCCATAAATCATACACGGGATAGGCCCGCCCCATAAATCATACACAAATCTTATTTAAAACTGTAAACAACTTTCATGCAATTTAAAGCATAAGAATAAAACATGGCATTTCTCATCATGTACTTGCTTTAGAAAACATGTTAAAATCCACGCGTTTTAGTTTAGAAAACTCACCTGATGTGCTTACTTCCCTCCTACTTTGCTCTGTACTCCCCAAACGATCTACCTGGGTTAAAGGATAAACACATAAGCTGACTAACCAAACTGTTCGGATACCACTTACCGGACACTCTCACTTTCCGGACGTTTCTACTTACCGGACACTAAAATGTCCGGACACCTCTGATTTCCGGATAACCACACTTTTCCGGACAGGTTACCGGATAACCTCACTTTTCCGGATACCGAATAGTACCCGGACAACGACTCTTATCCGGACGACATAGATTTTCCGGACAACTCTATGTCCGGACACCTTCTACACTACGGTCAAGAACTTCCCGGACACTCACCCGGACACCTTCATACTTGAAGGTTTCCGGACGACTGCTGGGTGAACTAATTGGTTCGAAATCTTACTAAACACTCTGAAATCAGTAATATAATGCGACGAATCACTTACTTAAGCATCTATAACCATTTCTCCACAAACTTTACTGATTAAACTTGTTTTAATGATCCTTAACCTTCTTTAGGAGTCTTGAATGACTTTTAGCAAGAACTCACTAACATTCTAACAATCAAAACATAGCAACAAGGTAGGAATCTGGGCTTCGAATTACCTGGTTTGATTGATTGCAGAACGAAATCCAAATCTTGAATCCTTCTTCCAGTTTCAATGCTTGATGCTCCTCTCAATCCAATGCACAAAACCTTCACCAAAACCCTTTTTCTCCTCCCTTTCTCTCTAGAATCAGCCGCCAACAAACATACACAAATCAGGAAAATGGCATGTCCTCTAGGGTTTTGTGCCTTTTTATACCCCAACTCCTATTTACCAACTAGCCCCTCAACTTCTACTTCTGCTTAAAACTCCACACCAAACGCAAAACACTTCGAAAAAGGTCTGGGTCATTACAACCTCTAAGTTCGTAAGTATAAATAATATGTAGTTTACTTGTATGTAACCATAACAATTCCATAAAAGTATAATATATAAGGTGGGCTACAAATGCAGAACAAATAATTCAATTGAATTCCAATGCTATAACAATTTCAATACATTAAAATGCTAAATTTTTAAGGCATCTTTTCCTTGTTTCATTCTCAAAGAGAAGGTTTTTCGATTCCATCCATATGCATGTCAAGGTGGATACTCAACAATTGCACATGTTAGCGGGGAAAACCAAATAACTTATAATGTCGAATATTTCATGGCGGTTAAATGAATAAATACATTTTTCATGATTTGATAATGATGTCGAGGTATTTGACTACTAAATGTGCATAAATCAAGAGTAAAAAAGTGTATTACCTATTTATCTTTAATAAACATGGAACTCTTGAGCAACCAAAAGATAATCCACCAAAATCCCAACAAAATCAAAACCGATATATCAAGAATATCAACATCAGATAGAAGAATAAGGATAGGGTTCTATAAACAAATCGACGAATGCGGAAGGAAAATTTAATAGTGACGATGATTTCTTCATTGGAACCAAACATTTTTAAGTTTATTATGACAATAAAACTTACTCAATATATCAAATTCAAGAACAACTCTAGGGGATTTGGTATAAAACATAGGGTTTTTGCTTGAATTCGGTCTTGTGCGGATTACACTTGAAATCTCTATGTGGAGGTTTGAACTTTGTGGTAGGGATGATTTTGATGGCATATATTTCAAGGAATGAATAGAGTGAAAAACCGGAAGGGTGAGAATTCAAGAAGGCATGAGAAGTAAATGATAAGTTAGTCATTATGATATTAATTAATCTTTTAAAAGCAAGATGAATATAAGTTTACCAAAGAACCCCTAATCATGGTTAAACATTCATTTTCTCATTAAGGATAGAAAAGTCTTTAACAAATCATTGATTTTTGAAAATCAAAAAATCAAGAAAATTCATATGAAGAATACTACTCTAAGAGTGTGCCATGTCATTGCATATGGTTCTTCCTTTTATATATATAGATGATATATATTGATATTGATTGTTAGTCTACTAAAACATAAAAAAAAATATTACCTATTAAAAGAAGTATTTGATTTATATTGATGTTATCTATCTTATAAAAGTATAAAATGAAAAATGAAAAGTTGTACTAATTAATGAGATCATTTAATATATGGCTTTTATTTAAAATAAATCAAAATTCTAGAAAATTAGATAAATGGCCTTGAAAGTCTATCCTTAATCCTCTCTCTAACATTCTCCTTTATATATATATATATATTGATTGTTAGTATACTAAAACATAAAAAAAAATATTACCTATTAAAAGAAGCATTTGATTTATATTGATGTTATCTATCTTATAAAAGTATAAAATGAAAAATGAAAAATGAAAAATGAAAAGTTGTACTAATTAATGAGATCATTTAATATATGGCTTTTATTTAAAATAAATCAAAATTCTAGAAAATTAGATAAATGGCCTTGAAAGTCTATCCTTAATCCTCTCTCTAACATTCGCCTTTATATATATATATGTTGATATATTGATTGTTAGCTTATCCATAAAAATGTATAAAAACATACAATATTAAAAATATTTTTGATTTATAAACATTGTTAGTCTACTAAAACATAAAAAAAATATTACCTATTAAAAGAAGTATTTGATTTATATTGATGTTATCTATCTTATAAAGGTATAAAATGAAAAATGAAAAATGAAAAGTTGTACTAATTAATGAGATCATTTAATATATGACTTTTATTTAAAATAAATCAAAATTCAAGAAAATTAGATAAATGGTCTTGAAAGTCTATCCTTAATCCTCTCTCTAACATTCTCCTTTATATATATATATATATTGATTGATTGTTAGTCTACTAAAACATAAAAAAATATTACCTATTAAAAGAAGTGTTTGATTTATATTGATGTTATCTATCTTATAAAAGTATAAAATGAAAAATGAAAAGTTATACTAATTAATGAGATCATTTAATATATGGCTTTTATTTAAAATAAATCAAAATTCTAAAAAATTAGATAAATGGCTTTGAAAGTCTATCCTTAATCCTCTCTCTAACATTCTCCTTTATATATATATATATATATATATTAATGTTAACTTATTAAAAAAAACAAAAAATTATATAAATAAAAAATATATTTTATTAGATAAGTTTTTGATTTATAGGTATTGTTAGCTTATCCATAAAAATGTATAAAAACATATAATATTAAAAATATTTTTGATTTATAAACATTGTTAGTCTACTAAAACATAAAAAAAAATATAATCCTATTAAAAGAAGTATTTGATTTATATTGATGTTATCTATCTTATAAAAGTATAAAATGAAAAATGAAAAATGAAAAGTTGTACTAATTAATGAGATCATTTAATATATGACTTTTATTTAAAATAAATCAAAATTCAAGAAAATTAGATAAATGGTCTTGAAAGTCTATCCTTAATCCTCTCTCTAACATTCTCTTTTATATATATATATATATATATTGATTGATTGTTAGTCTACTAAAACATAAAAAAATATTACCTATTAAAAGAAGTGTTTGATTTATATTGATGTTATCTATCTTATAAAAGTATAAAATGAAAAATGAAAAGTTATACTAATTAATGAGATCATTTAATATATGGCTTTTATTTAAAATAAATCAAAATTCTAAAAAATTAGATAAATGGCTTTGAAAGTCTATCCTTAATCCTCTCTCTAACATTCTCCTTTATATATATATATATATATATATATATATATATTAATGTTAACTTATTAAGAAAAACAAAAAATTATATAAATAAAAAATATATTTTATTAGATAAGTTTTTGATTTATAGGTATTGTTAGCTTATCCATAAAAATGTATAAAAACATATAATATTAAAAATATTTTTGATTTATAAACATTGTTAGTCTACTAAAACATAAAAAAAAATATAATCCTATTAAAAGAAGTATTTGATTTATATTGATGTTATCTATCTTATAAAAGTATAAAATGAAAAATGAAAAATGAAAAGTTATACTAATTAATGAGATCATTTAATATATGGCTTTTATTTAAAATAAATCAAAATTCTAGAAAATTAGATAAATGGCCTTGAAAGTCTATCCTTAATCCTCTCTCTAACATTCTCCTTTATATATATATTGATTGATTGTTAGTCTACTAAAACATTAAAAAAAATATTACCTATTAAAAGAAGTATTTGATTTATATTGATGTTATCTATCTTATAAAAGTATAAAATGAAAAATGAAAAATGAAAAGTTGTACAAATTAATGAGATCATTTAATATATGGCTTTTATTTAAAATAAATTAAAATTCTAGAAAATTAGATAAATGGCCTTGAAAGTCTATCCTTAATCATCTCTCTAACATTCTCCTTTATATATATACTAGTGTTGGTCACCGCGCGTTGCGCGGTGGCGATAATTGTTTTTAAAGGAATGCATTGTAAAAAGTGATTAGTTTGCGTATCTCGACAATAGTTTTGTTACGAATAGTATAAGATACACACACACACACATATATATATATATATATATATATATGTGTGTGTGTGTGTGTACAAATTAGTTAATTAATATGCAAGATTGGGATATATGTGTATGTACCGTCCTTGTTGTGTTTTTTTATCTGTTAACACCTTATGTTAATTATTTAAGAATATGTTAAGTGTGTCTAATAACCTACAAAACATAAACTAAAAAAATTAGTAAGTGTCACATGAAAATTATTATATTAGCCTAAGGGGCTGTTTGTTTACTTCTTAATAGTTCCATTAAGAGACAACAGTTGAATCACTAAGAGGAGAATATTGTTTGGTAGAAAAAAATGTATGTCTCTTAATGGTTCTAAAACCATCCGAATGATTTTGTATCTTGGGTCTCCCTAACCATTCAATGCTCTAAATTTAATTCTGAACAGTTAGCAAACAACCATATTTCATTTTGCACTATATTATAAGATCCTCTTAATCATTCTGACGACTTAATCATCGTGCACCAAACCATTCAACAACTGCCAAATAGCTCCCAAGTGACGGCAAAAGATGATACCAACATATTAAGATTATAAAGTAATCAAAACCTAGATTGTATATAAAATTTAGCCTAATCTTATTATTTTCATAATAAATATGTGATGGTCATATGCACAAACTTCAATCATGAAATTGATACATCTTAGAACAAACTAAAAGTATATTGACGAAAATTATTAAAAACTAATGATATTACTTTATTACAATACAAATTATTAACACCTACTTATCTTATTCTTATGGATGGATTTAGAATCCTAAGTTTGATGCCCTTTTAGTCTAAACGAATTTTAGGCAAATGTGTGCGACAACTACTCATCAACATTTAAAAAAAAGTTGACAACAATCTTAAAACCATATGCTAAATTTGGTTTCCTAACTATGCTCGTCAAGTTACTCTATAAATGTTACTAATTTCTTTTTTTAGAATTCACAATTTTAATTCAACACTTATTTAAGATTGTAAAGGGACGATTTTAATTTTGTAACAAATTTAATTGAAATCTCATTTATATCTATGAAAAAGAAGAAACATTCTACTACTCTATATTTCAAGTGAAAAATAGAAGGGTGCACCAATTGTGCTGGTAGTGTAAACTCAAGACACACAATTAAGAACCACATTACCATGCTAGGATAATAGACATTCCCACATAGAAAATAAAATTAATATCAAGTGGGGTCGATGACTCACATATCAAATATTAAACAGATAAAAACAAATACACTTGTGTTTAACAAAAATGTTGAGATTCAAGAAAATGTATGCTTATCCCATTGTTGGCTCTTTATTTTTGTACTCGTATCTCTCTTGCAACTTTCATTTTATCATCCGATGTAAAGAACAATTTGAGAAAACAAATGGCATTTTCTTTTTGTATCCACCTTCCTCATGCCTTTTTCATTATCTTATCCAATGTGGGATGCAAGTAATAATGTGAGAGAATAGACGGTATGAAGATATTTTGTAAGATCCCACATTGGTTGGGGAGGGGAACAAATGTTGCCTTATAAGGGACTTGATACCTCCTCTATCAGACGCGTTTTAAAACCGTGAGTCCAGGTGTGCGGACAAAGCGGACAATATCTGGTACGGTCGGCCTGGGATGTTACAGATGGTATCAGAGCCGGGAACCGGACTGGTGTGCCAGCGAGGACGTTGGGCTCCCAAGCGGGGTGGATTGTAAGATCCCACATTGGTTGGGGAGGGGAACAAATGTTGCCTTATAAGGGACTTGATACCTCCTCTATCAGACGCGTTTTAAAACCGTGAGTCCAGGTGTGCGGACAAAGCGGACAATATTTGGTACGGTTGGCCTGGGATGTTACATATTTTTAAAAATTAAAGTTCATCTTTATGAACAACCATTCTACAATATTTGAATTGTAAATTAGAGGGTTGCGCCAAGCCTTGGTAGTAGTTTAAGACCAAGACGACGCATAAATAATCATTTCATCAAGCTAGTATAATGGGCATGCCTCATAAAAAAATACCAAGTAGGACGATGACCAAGATATTGGATATTAAACTAAACATATATTATACTTTATCTTAACCAAAAGATCGAGATTCGGGAAAGATATGTTTTTTCTATTGTTAGCCAATTCTTTTGTACTCACCTCCCTTTTGCCACTTTCATTCCATCATCCGATCTAGGATGCAAACAATATTAAGAAAAAACTTGGCCTCTTTTTTTTGTATTCATAACCCTCATGCCTCTTTCATTCTTTCATCCAATTTAGGATGCAAACAATGATATGAGAAACTAAAAACAATAAATAATATACTTGATCTTAACTAAAAGGCCGAAAACAGGGAAATGTATGTTAAACTATGAAAAACATATACTATACTTAAGCTTGACCAAAACGTTGAGAATAGAAAAAGATAGGTTTGTTCTAGCTTCCATGTTAGCCATTTCTTTTGTACTTGTCTCCCTCTTGCCACTTTCATTTCATCATCCGATGTGGATGCAAACAATATTGAGATAAAAGAGTTGATCCTTTTATTTATGTATCCACCTGCCTCATGCCTATTTCACAATTTCATTCAATGTGGGATGCAAACATAAGAAAAAATAAAATATGATTTCTATTTTTTAAAGTGTCGGAGTTGCTACCTTATTCTCTATGATTATTTTATCAATGGTTTCTCCTCATCCTTTATATACCCAACTATAACAACCTAGCCTAAAATAAGCATGCAAATTATATAAATTAGAACATCCCAAAAATGGGTCCCAAAATTTCTTACATAAGTCTCAAAAATAGGTTGGCGGAAACAACCTAAACACAACTGAGAATGAACTAGTTACTACAAGTATAAGTGGCACTGTCTCTATCTGCATCTGTCCTCTATCATGCTCTTGCTCACTTACCTGAGCCTCCTACTATCTGCTTACCTGAAAAGGTTTAGTTTGGAAAAATGCGAGGATTAGACCATGAGGTCTAGTGAGTCCCTCTTAACAGTTATCAAAGCATTTAAAACAGTTTATCATTTTCAGAACATATCATTCGTAAATCCGTTCATATAAAATCGTTCACGGATAAAGGTCTGCCCCTCGTAAATTGGCACCCTGAAGTCACCCTAAGGTGACAACGAGTCAGTCTCATGCTGCCTTATATTGGGGCCACTTCCCCTGGCATAAAGGGTCTACTCTCCCGCACGAGCACTGGCGGGTCTACTCTCCCGTCTTGGCCAGTTTACGTCTACCACAATGTATGCATACATCCCAAATCAACTTTAAACAACTTTCATGCAATTAAAGCAACAAAACAAAACATGGCATTTCTCATCATGTATTCACTTTAGAAAACACGTCAAAATCACGCATTTTAGTTAGAAAACTCACCTGGTACGTTTGCTTGCTTTTCCCTACTCTGCTCTTTACTTCCCAATTGTCTACCTGAACGAAGGGACAAATTTATAAGCTGACTAGAACTATTCGGACACTTCTCACTTGCCACCCTACTCTTTTCCGGACAGGTTACCGGGTAACCCTACTTTTCCGGACAGGTTACCGGATAACCCTACTTTTCCGGATGCTGCTAAGTACCCGGACAACAACTCTTATCCGGACGACACAGGTTTTCCGGACGACAACACTTATCCAGACGACACACTCTTTCCGGACAACACTATGTCCGGACACCTTCTACAACACGGCTAAGCAGTTTCCCGGACACTCACCCGGACAGTTTCCGCATCCGGAAACATTCAAATGAATTAAGGTGTCCAGACGTCCAGGAAGTTTTCCGGACGCCGATCTGACTCTTATTGGGTCCGAGAAATCACTGATACGATCAAGTCTTTCAGCTAAAAGGTTAGCAACAACACTAGGGTCGCTAAGCTCAACAAATAACGAAATCTTAGCTGCGAAAACACTATATGATGACTAAACTCTCTCAAATAGCTTCAAACTCAACTTTTTCAACAAAACTCCAAAAATAACTAAATCACAGTAAGAATCGAGAATTATAGATGGGAAAGAGAGATTACCTGCTTGGATCAAAGTAAATACCACCTTCCTTTCTTCTCCAATAAATTGGGATTGATTCCTCTTACTTGATCTAACACTCTCCCTTCTGTCTTCTTTCTTCTTTCTTCTTGTTCTTTCTCTCTTCTTCCTCTAACATCCGCCACACACAAAACAATAAGGGAATAAAAGGGTCACCCAGGGTTTTGTGCCCTTAAGTACTCCATCCAAAAATACCAACTAGCCCCTCAACTTCCACTTATCATCAAAACTTAACGTAAAACATAAAACCTTCCAAAATGGTCTGGGTCGTTACACCAACTCTTCTATTGATATATCAATATGGGATACAAAAAACTCAACTACAACACTTCTATTGATATATTATTTCCTACCGTTGTATATTGATATATTGATCTTTCAACATGTAGGCTAAAAATAACTATTTTTATTAAAAATGTTTTGGGGGTGGGGGGTGTTAAAAATGACATAAGTAGCAAAATGACCCTTTCAGTTTTCAAATGTTTCTCCTCGTCCTTTATATACCCAACTCTTCTATTGATATAATACCTTTTTTTAGCAATGTGGGATACTCAAAATTTAACTTCAATCTACCATTTGAGAATACTCAATTCTCATGGTGCCACCTCAACTCTTCTTGGTTTTCTCTTTTATATATAAAGAGATTGACTTTTTTTTTGCAAAAAAGTGTTAGACTCATTTGAGCCAACAACATGACTTGCTAGAAAAGAATGACTCCTCCCTTTCATATACACATTTTCATCTTTCAATTGATTTTTTATTTTGCAAAAAAAGTGTTAGACTCATTTGAGCCAACAACATGTCTTGCTAGAAAAGAATGACTCCTCCCTTTCATATACACATTTTCATCTTTCAATTTTTTTATCTCACCAATGTGGGATAAGTTAACCACATTTCAAGATTTAAAGAACGTATTTTGTAACAAAAGAGTGTTTACTCATTTGAGCCAACAACATAACTTGCTACAAAAGAATGTATTCCTCCTTTTATAAACACACTTTCAACATTCACTTTTCCTTCTTCAAACCAATGTGGGATAAGCAAACACAACTGTTGGTCCCAGCTATGGATTAGCAATGGTAAACAAGTATTGTAGAAGGGGGGGTTGAATACAATACACAAAATTTTCACTTAATTTAATTCTTTTATTGAAAAACTTCAAATAAGAATTACACACAGAAACTATTGATTGTTGCGGAACAGAACAGATAAAATCTACTCAAACAATCTAACACACAGTCACACAGAAAATGAAGAACAATTGTAACACACTAAGAAAACAAGTGAACTTCTTGAGAGAGAAAGGCCAGCACTTGAAAGCTTTAGAGAGTTTGTAAACTGGTGAGTTGCAAGGATGAAGATGATCTCCTTTTATAGTGCCTCATGCAATAAATGCAATAGACACTTGTCAAGGAGGGCTTGGAAGGCAGAACGGAAGCAGTCTTCTGAAAAGTGATTTTGTCTTTTCACTTTTGTCTTCAAGCGTTGACCTGCTTGTTGAAGCTGATGTTTCTTGAAGAAGATAAGAAGTCCAAAGAACCTTTTTCTGATCTTAGGATGATGTCTCTGTCAATGCAAGATATCCTGAATATATTCTGCAGATAAAGTTAATATACCTGCTAAAATTTCTTTGCCGAAGATGTTCCTAACATGTCTTCAAGATTTTGCCTAACATGTTATCCTCTTCAAAGATCTTGCCGAAGATATTGTCTTCAAGATTTTGATCTTCTTCAAAGTTTTGCTTCTTCAAAACATTTCATCTTCTTCAAAATTTTGCTTCTTCAAAATCTTGCCTAACATTTCATCTTCTTCAAAATTTTGCTTATTCAAAATCTTGCCTAACATTTCATCTTCTTCAAAATTTTGCTTCTTCAAAATCTTCAAGTGACCTGGCTAAGACTTTAGGAAAAGTCTTCAAGTAGCAGCTTAATCTTTGGTTGAGAAGTCTATCTTCAATCCGCTTTGAAGATATACTTCTACTTTGTTTCTTCGGTTGATCTTCGACTTCACCGAACATTTTTATACAATTAAACTGCTTGTAAAGAACCTAAAAATTATTCTAAGTATGAACTGTGAAATTGAGGGACTGAGGTCATCTTCAAATCTAAGTGACCCAACAATCTCCCCCTATTTGAGGATGACATCCAAACTTAGAATCTGAGAAGTAAACACTGAATAATTCATTTTTGACCCTTGTTTACTCTTTTGGGTTCTTTTCACATAGTCCATTCTTTTTGTTCTTTTTGGATTTTTTTTGTATCTGATATTTACAAGTAAGAAGAAATGGTAAAGTATAGCTGTACAAACAAATGAAAGAAAAAGAAAAGAAGTATAGACAATATGAACAGAACAAAAATTACTTGCATCTTTGGAGGGGCAAGTTGAAACTTGTGTCTGATTGAGGATTCTTCATTTTGATCAGAAGCCTTGAGGATTCTTTGAGGGAGGGTTGAATTTGAGTGAATCAGCCTCAGGATGCTTTTGGCCATCTCTTGCATCTTCTTTCTTTTGTTGGCATCTTCAGCTCTTCCTGTTCAGCATCATCATCCTTTGTCTTTGTTTTGCTCCCCCTCAGTTAGATCAGTCGGTCTTTGTATTTCTCCCCTCAGTTAGATCCGTCCGGACTGATGTGCTCCCCCTTGACCAGTCCGCCTATTTTCTAATTTTTTATTTTTTTTTGAGTTGGACGCTGGATATGAGTACTGAGGGTTGATGTTGCTCCCCCTCAGATGAATTCTCCCCCTCAGCGGCCGACGAAGGAAAAACACTAAGATGAAATATCGGCCATGAGGTAGAAAAATCGGCAGCTGATGCGTATTTTTTTTTTGAAGCTATAAAGTAGGATGAGAGAAAGATGGAAGATGAGAGATGTGAAGAAATGAGAGGAAAAAATATGTTGGGTAATAAGATGTAGAGAAGGTTGAGTGTGATAGGAGATAGAAGGTTTAGGGTGTAGGATGAGATGTATGGAGAATAGAAAAAGTAGGAGAGAGAATGGAGTCTAGAAAACTACCTAAAAAAAAGGAAGAGTGATTGAAAGGGTGGGTCGAGGTGGGGGAGGTGGGGTAGGGTTGCCGCAGGGGGGGGGGGGTTCGGGAAGGGGGGGGGGGTCGGGAAGAAGGGGGTGCGGGAAGGGGGGGTAGCGGCAGGGGGGTTCGGGAAGGGGGGGGTAGCGGCAGGGGGGGTTCGGGAAGGGGGGGGTAGCGGGAAGGGGGGTTAGCGGGAAGGGGGGGGTAGCGGGAAGGGGGGGGTTCGGGAAGGGGGGGTGGCAGGAAGGGGGGGTTCGGGAAGGGGGTGGCGGGAAGGCGGGGGGGTTCGGGAAGGGGGGGGTAGCGGGAAGGGGGGGAAAGGGTTTGGCGGTGGTGTGGGATGTTTGGAGTGGTTGTCTTAGTTGGTTAAGAGGGTTAGGATAGTTTGTGAGGTGAGTTGTATGATATGGGTGTTAGGAAAATTTATAGGAGAAAAGAGATGGTAAGGAGAATGTAGGAAAAATGTTGAAGGTAAGGTAGAAGAAGGTTGTTTTAGTTGGGATGAGGTGTAGGCTTTCTTGAGTTTGGTTCAAAGGAAAGAACCAACCAAGATCTTTAGGCAAAGAGACAGATAAAAATATCTGCAAAAGATATAACTGCTATAAAACTAACATTTTTTTTTCTCTCTCTCTCTCTCTCTCTTTTTTTATTTTTATTTTTGATTTTTTTTTTTTGATTTTTTTTTGTATCTCTCTCTCTCTCTCTCTTTTTTGGAAGATTTTGACTATGATTTTCGAAAGATTTAAGGAAAGCAAACATCTTCAATCTTCAAGAGTAATCTTCAGATGTGGGTCTTCAAGTCATCTTCAAGAGTGATCTTCAAGACCAGGAGGTTGATTCACATAGACCTCTTTCAAATTGAGAGAGTTCTTCTTTCATTACAGTGACCCAACATGGATCGGCCAAGCCTTCTTCAAATTTCTTTGGGTTTTATAAAAGACAAAAGATTCACATAGAAGGGAGAGAAGGGAATATTTGGTGAGTGTGAATATTTAGTGGGATGGAGGAGGGAGGTAGGGTGGGAGGTATGATGGGAAGTTAGGGAAGTTGGTAAAAGGTATGGGAAAAGAGAAGAATAGGAGAGAAAAGTCTGTAGGCAAAGTCGGTAGGCAAGAATTGGTAGGCAAAGAGATAGGCAAGGTGTTAGGCAAGGAGAGGAGTAGGTAGGAAAGAAGTTAGGATGAGGAAGATACCTGAAAGATGTAGGAGGGGATGATGGTAGTCTGTTAATTCTGTGAAGAGGAGGAGAAGCACTTAGCTGATATAAGAGCAGTTGAGGAGATGTGGCCTTCTGGATCCATGTCATTTATCTTGGCCATGAAACAGACATTTGAGGTGTCCTTCTCGCTTTCAGATGTGGGTTCATCTGCCAGATCATGAGTTTTAGCAGGCAAACTATAACATCCCTTAATCCCAACATACAAGTTTCATATAATTCACCACAAAATAACATATCATAATCCAAATATGGTCCCTTAAATTCTACAATTAGGTCTTTCAGTACAAACTTTTTCGAATAAAGTAAAATACATAACAACTACTAATTATAACTGAAATCTTCATAATCATTCAACATCCACAAAAGCTAACATGATAAATCCTATCATTGTCTCTTGTTTGCTCCATGACCTGGAATACATATTTTAAAACAAGAAATGAGGGTTAGACCTTGAGGTCTAGTGAGAAAAATCCCCGTTAGTAAAAGAAAACATTTGCACATAATTCACGTAAGAATACCAAATATGACTCATGCATCATGTATCTTTCCATCTCTATCTCTTTTCTTTTCCTTGGCCATATTAATTGGTAGCAAGCCAATTAATTAATTTACACCGATGTACTAAATACAGCCAACACCACTGTCCCTTTGTACAGCCAACTTTCACCGGTCCTAAGCCCGGCCAACTAGTACTCATACAATGTAATATTCATATAAACACTATATGCACCATATTACATTAAATCACATATATGTATTCCATTTGAAAACATTTCAAATAAAAACTCACCTCGTGCGTTATTACAAAAACTCTTTCAAGGTAATTCACGTAAGTCGCCCCTTCACCGAATCTGAAATCACAAAATACCAAATATTTCTCTTAACACTAAACTCACGAAATCCTCAACCCAAGTCGCAACCCAAAAAGACATGAAATCGCAATGAACAGTACAAAGTCGCAACCTCTTACTGCGACTTCACCCCTGAAATCGCAACCCACTTTTGCGACTTCACCCTAAGTCGCAATCCACTACTGCGATTCCACCCTGGAGTCGCAACCTACTATTGCGATCCCAAACCCGAATCGCAATCAACTACTGCGATTCCAAGCCAAGTCGCAAACGACCATTGCGACTTCATACCCAAGTCGCAACCAACCATTGCGACTCCGATGAATGTCGTAGTCGTCCATTGCGACTTCGATGAATATTAACCTACTGCGACTTCGATGAATGTCTCAGTCTACTGTTTCATCCTAAAACCCAGATTTTTACAGTTTTATTCTATGCATGATGCTATAAAGATGCAGTTATGATTAAGACTATAAACATAACCTAACCTTAAGCTCAGATTTCCCAAAACATTCCCTTTTTAACAAAACCCACCAAGAACTTAAACTAGAAAATTTAAGAACACTATGAGGAATTAAAACACAAAAGGTATGGATTGTTTACCTGGGTTACTTCAGCTTTGTTGGTGCAAGTGTACCACATCTCTATATATTTTATATATTTATTTTGATGATTACAAACACACCGTATTATTGTTTTTCTAACAATTTTATCCAAGTGTGCAGTTAATTGGACAACATGCAGATTTTATCTGAAGAGTCCAAGACTGGTGTTTACGTCATCATATATCTCATAATAATAAACACCCTAAAATAATATACCACTTGGATATTTCAAAAACCTAACCCAACACTATTTTTAAACTAAACTAAATCTTTGATTTAAATTAATTTAGAAATGTTTTGAATTTAAAATTGAATTATTTAATTTTAAGCCAAAAGAATAATTGTTGACTCTTTTGGAATAATGCAAAAAGAATTCAGATACTATTTTTAGCTATGGTCTTTCAACAATCGATGTGACTCCTCTCTGGCGCCGAGCTACTTTTTCAGGCGGTATACCGCGTGGTGTATGGCGGTATACCGCGGCTCTGTTACGTATGGCAGGTTCTTGCAGGTTGACCTTCCTGCTGTCAGCCACTTTTTCAGGCGGTATACCGCGTGGTGTATGGCGGTATACCGCGGCTCTGCTGCAAGTGCTGCAGGTTACTTTTGCAGGTTGACTTCTTTATGTCAGCTTTTTCTGGGCGGTATACCGCGCCCATATAGGCGGTATACCGCGGCACCCTCTCGACCGTTGCTGCTTCAAGTATATATATCATGCAGCTTTCTCAACTCCACGCAAGAATTGAATACCCATCTTTTGGAGAAACTCTCAGCTACATCCACTCATTTAAATCACTTATTCAATATATTTTTTGAGTGATCAAACCCTCAAAAATCCAAGTGTTATACTTATACAAGAGTGATTAATATTGTGAGATATATTCTCTTGTAAGTATTTGAATAGTGTGAGTGATTCACGTTCTCGAGCAAAAGCAAGAGATTTTATTATCATTGTATCAAGGTTTGTGTTCTACCATAAAGAACACTTATAGTGAATCAGTGTGTCGAGAAGTGTCTCGGCAAGTGGACTAGCCAGCCAGTTGGTGGTGAACCACTTTAAATCTCGGTGTCGGTATCAATATTCTCTACCCTTATCTCTTTATATTCCCGTTGTGCACTTAATTTTATTTATATTTTTGTTGTGCATGCAATATTTGTTGTTGATTTTGATAAGAGAATTTTATTTGTGAAATATTTTTTTAAATACAACCTTTACCCCCCTAAGGTTGTCCTAACAAGCTTGTTAATAGCAATTCTAGCAGAAATTATAAACTTTCCTTCTTCCTCTTCTTAGCCTTCTTGAATTCTTCTTCCTCTCTCTCAAAAACCGAAAACACACACACACACACCTAGGATATTTAGATATTTTGGTTAAGAAGGAGACATCATTTGCCAAATGAAGTACTAAAGGCGGTGGAGGTGGTGATTAGTTTTAGTGATAAGACCAATTTTACCCTCAACTTCTCCTATATGGCAAAACTTACCCCCAAACTTCCAAGTAACAAGTAAAACTTATCCCTTATCTCCTAATTCCATAAAATACTAACATAAAGACTTATAAAATTCCAAATTTAACTTAGATAAAATACCTGGTTATTACAACATCTCCTCCTTAAAAGAATTCCGTCACGGAATTCGATTAAGTGAACAGATGAGGGTATTTGGCTCTCATCTCCGCCTCCGATTCCCATGTTGCATCCTGACCCCTATGATGTTTCCACTGGACCTTTACTTGCTTGATCTCCTTATTCCTTAATACTTTAACCTTGTGATCAACTATAGCTTCCGGTTCTTCCACATAGTTTAGCTTTTCATCAATCTGGATATCCGGTAGAGGGACTGCCTGGTCTGGCGTGACTAAACATTTCCGAAAATTCGACACATGAAACGCGTTGTGAATCCTGCTCAATTCCAACGGAAGATCCAATCTGTATGCTACTTCACCGATTCTTTCTGTAATTTCAAATGGCCCAATATACCGCGGACTGAGTTTACCTTGCTTCCCAAAACGTATGACTCCTTTCCAAGGTGAAACTTTTAACATCACAAATTCCCCAACCTGAAATTCTAACGGTTTCCGGCGTCGATCTGCATAACTTTTCTGTCTGTCTTGTGCCGTTTTCAATCTATCCCGGATCTGAGTAATCTTATCTGCTGTTAACTGTACTATTTCTGGCCCTGCTAACTGCTTTTCCCCCACTTCATTCCAACACAAAGGCGTTCGGCATTTCCTACCATACAATACTTCAAACGGTGCCGCCTGAATACTAGAATGATAACTGTTGTTGTAAGCGAACTCTATCAAAGGCAAATGTTTATCCCATGATCCTCCAAAATCAACTATACAAGCCCGAAGCATATCTTCTAACGTATGAATTGTTCTTTCACTTTGTCCATCAGTCTATGGATGATATGCTGTACTCAACTTGATTTGTGTTCCCATCTCTTTTTGAAAGCTTCTCCAAAATCTAGAAGTAAAACGACTATCTCGATCAGAAATAATCGAAATTGGTACTCCATGTCGAGTTACTATTTCATTAATGTACAGTTTGGCCAAACGTTCCAAAGAATCGGTTTCTTTTATCGGCAAGAAATGAGCAGACTTCGTCAACCTATCCACAATCACCCAAATAGAATCGAATCCTTTTGAAGTTCTTGGTAACATGGTAATGAAATCAGTTGTGATCTGATCCCATTTCCACACTGGAATATCTAAGCGTTGTAACTGACCAAACGGTTTCTGATGCTCAATCTTTACTTTCTTGCAGGTAATGCAGTCTTCCACATGCTTAGCAATACTTCTTTTCATCCCCGGCCACCAATAGAATTGTTTCAAATCCCTATACATTTTATTTGTACCTGGATGAATGGAGAATCGAGATTGATGAGCTTCTTGTAGTACACGATCACGTAATCCACCCAAACGAGGTACCCAAATCCTATTCCCCAAACACAACAACCCACGGTTATCTTTCCCAAGCAATGCTGATATCCCAACCAACCGTTCAGATTTCAAACTTTCTTCTTGATAAGCATCTAATTGGCACTTCAGTAATTCGTCAAAAATGTTTGGAAGAAGTTCAGCTCTTAAAGATATCGCCTTTATCGTTCCACTTCTTTCTTGTCGACTTAGTGCATCTGCCACCACATTCGCTTTTCCTGGGTGATAAAGGATTTCACAATCATAATCATTCACTAACTCTAGCCACCTTCTTTGCCTCATATTCAGTTCCTTTTAATCAAAAAGATGTTGGAGACTCTTATGATCAGTAAAAATTTGACATTTGGAACCATACAGATAATGTCTCCAAATCTTCAATGCAAAGACAACCGCTGCAAGTTCCATATCGTGGGTAGGATATTGCCTTTCATGGTACTTTAATTGACGAGAAGCATAGGCAATTACTTTTCCACGTTGCATGAGTACACATCCCAAACCTAACTTAGAAGCATCGCTGTAGACCACAAAATCATCCGAACCTTCTGGCAATGCTAATATCGGCGCGCTGCAGAGTTTCTCCTTTAATATCCTGAATGCCTTGTCCTGTTCTGCCTTCCATTCGAACTTCAGATTCTTCCGAGTCAGCTTCGTCAAAGGTGTGGCAATACGAGAGAAATCTTTTATAAACTTTCGGTAGTAGCCGGCCAAACCCAGAAAACTTCGTACTTCTGTTGCTGTCTTTGGCGGTTCCCATTTTTCAACTGCTTCCACTTTCATCGGATCGACTTGTATACCCTTTTCAGAAACTATATGCCCTAAAACTGAACTTCCCTTAACCAGAATTCACACTTTGAAAATTTCGCATACAACTTTTCTTTCTTCAATAGTTCTAAAATCAAACGAAGGTGTTGCGCGTGCTCTTCCTTGGATCGGGAATAAATAAGTATATCATCAATAAACACAATAACGAATTTATCAAGATACGGCTTACATACCCGATTCATTAAATCCATGAAAGCAGCTGGAGCATTCGTCAATCCAAATGGCATTACTAGAAACTCATAGTGACCGTACCTGGTGCGAAAAGCAGTTTTCAATACGTCTTCTTCTTTGACCTTCAACTGATGATAACCGGATCTTAAATCAATCTTGGAGAAACAACAAGCTCCAACTAATTGATCGAAGAGGTCATCAATTCTAGGTAGAGGATACTTGTTTTTGATCGTGCGCTTATTCAATTCTCTGTAGTCGATACACATTCTCATCGAATCATCCTTCTTTTTCACAAATAAGACTGGTGCTCCCCACGGTGAAGAACTTGGTCTGATGAAACCCTTATCGGATAGATCTTGCAGTTGTGCCATCATTTCTTTCATTTCTGGAGGCGCCAAACGATACGGTGCACGGGCTACAGGGGTGGCTCCAGGAATTAGATCTATACCGAACTCTACCTGTCTAACGGGCGGAAGACTGTTCAAGTCTTCAGGAAATACCTCTGGAAAATCACTAACAATTGGAATGTCTTCCAACTTACTCTTCTCTAGCTTAGTATCTATTACATAAGCTAAGTAACTCTGACAACCTTTACTAACACACTTACGGGCTTTTATCATGCTAATAAGATTATACTGATAATTCCTACGATCGCCATAAATCACTACCGGCCCTTTTTCAGGTAACACAACGTTTATTAACTTCTTATCACAATTTATATTAGCTTGGTTCTCGGCTAACCAGTCCATTCCCACTACCACATCAAACTCTACCAGGGCTATTGGAAATAACTGGATCGGTACTCCGCACCCTTCTATATCTATCACGCAACTATCAAATACTTCTTTAACTGATACTTGATTTTCATTTGCCGTATCTACCAATAAAGCATGATCTAACACTTTCGGCTTTAAACGCATGTAAGCAGCAAATGAAGGAGACACAAACGATCGGTTTGCACCGGAATCAAATAACACCTTAGCACGTGTAGAATTTATTAAGAATGTACCTGTAACCACGTCCGGAGTTTCCTCCGCTTCTTTTGCTGTCATTTGAAATGAACGGCCTCTTGCTCTTGCTGGCTCTAACCTCAGTGCTGTTGGTCTAACACCCGATGCTCTTGTTGACGTGCCACCCGATGGTATTCTTCCCAATGGACAATCTGATTGAAGATGATCTGGCGAATTGCATGAATAACAAAATCTAACCACCCTACAATCTTTAGCAATGTGTCCAAACTTCCCGCACTTATAACAGTTTCTAGGATCTATTTGACAGTTTCCTTGGTGGAAACGGTGGCACTTTGGGCAAGGTCTTTCAGCTGCTCTAAAAGGTGGACGACTATCAAATCGCTGAAATCCAGACTTCTTCACATCGTGTGGTGGTCCTTCCCATTTTCTCTTTCCCGCACTCTTATCCCCAACATCCCTCTTATTGTCCCGCTCCACATTTTCCGCAGCATTGACTGCTTCTGAAAAAGTATTAGGTCTTGCTGCAGTTACCAACTTTCTAATCTCCGAATTCAGTCCGAATACATACCTTTCCATCTTCATCTTTTCTGTGGCAACGTAATATTCTCCGAAACGCGACTTTTCCAGGAAACGGGCTGTGTAGTCTCTTACCGATAAATTTCCTTGCTGTAGGCTCAGGAATTCCTCTTCCAACTGTCTAACTGCGGCTTGCGGGCAAAACTGTTCCTTAAATGCTCTCGAGAATTCGCCCCAAGTAAAAGTTGAATATACCTCAGGTCCTTCAGAGTCAATAAGGGCTTCCCACCAATACAAGGCGTCTGCTTTCAACATTGCTGTTCCATATAACACTTTATCTTCTTCCGCGCATTTACTGGTCTTAAATACAGCTTCAACCTCCTTCAGCCATCGCATTGCTTTTACTGGATCTCTGTCCCCTCCATAAGTGGGTGGTTTACAGCTTAAAAACATTTTATAATCACACTTTCTTGGTACTGATGTGACAATAGGTGCGATAGGCACTTCGTTTTCAAGGTTAGGGTCTGGTATTGCTGTTTCCGTATGATGAGTCTGGTTAAACATGGCTTGAATATTTGCCTGAAGTCTTCCCATTTCAACCGCTAGATCGTCTCTCGTAACAAACTCCGTGCCTCGCCCCTGTACACTGCCCCCTGTCCTACCTTTGCCTCTTTCTCCCCCTCTTCCCCTTCCTCTGGCTGTTTGTCTCGTTCCACTTGCCATTCTGTTGATTCAAACAAGGTTAATATACACATAAGCACATACCCCATATAATAAAGTATTCTGGTTCAAACATGTACCTGTAAGATCATAATTACACTGGCCAGGTGTAATCTGAAATTACCTTACATGATGTTCCTTCTACCTTTTTATATTTATCATCCCAAGGTTCTAAAATAACAAGGACATCCTACTTCGCATGCAGTTTAAGTCTAGGTACAGATACTAATACCTAAATCTCTTAAACTAAGGCTCTGATACCATTTGTAACATCCCTTAATCCCAACATACAAGTTTCATATAATTCACCACAAAATAACATATCATAATCCAAATATGGTCCCTTAAATTCTACAATTAGGTCTTTCAGTACAAACTTTTTCGAATAAAGTAAAATACATAACAACTACTAATTATAACTGAAATCTTCATAATCATTCAACATCCACAAAAGCTAACATGATAAATCCTATCATTGTCTCTTGTTTGCTCCATGATCTGGAATACATATTTTAAAACAAGAAATGAGGGTTAGACCTTGAGGTCTAGTGAGAAAAATCCCCGTTAGTAAAAGAAAACATTTGCACATAATTCACGTAAGAATACCAAATATGACTCATGCATCATGTATCTTTCCATCTCTATCTCTTTTCTTTTCCTTGGCCATATTAATTGGTAGCAAGCCAATTAATTAATTTACACCGATGTACTAAATACAGCCAACACCACTGTCCCTTTGTACAGCCAACTTTCACCGGTCCTAAGCCCGGCCAACTAGTACTCATACAATGTAATCTTCATATAAACACTATATGCACCATATTACATTAAATCACATATATGTATTCCATTTGAAAACATTTCAAATAAAAACTCACCTCGTGCGTTATTACAAAAACTCTTTCAAGGTAATTCACGTAAGTCGCCCCTTCACCGAATCTGAAATCACAAAATACCAACTATTTCTCTTAACACTAAACTCACGAAATCCTCAACCCAAGTCGCAACCCAAAAAGACATGAAATCGCAATGAACAGTATAAAGTCGCAACCTCTTACTGCGACTTCACCCCTGAAATCGCAACCCACTATTGCGACTTCACCCTAAGTCGCAATCCACTACTGCGATTCCACCCTGGAGTCACAACCTACTATTGCGATCCCAAACCCGATCGCAATCAACTACTGCGATTCCAAGCCAAGTCGCAAACGACCATTGCGACTTCATACCCAAGTCGCAACCAACCATTGCGACTCCGATGAATGTCGCAGTCGTCCATTGCGACTTCGATGAATATTAACCTACTGCGACTTCGATGAATGTCTCAGTCTACTGTTTCATCCTAAAACCCAGATTTTTACAGTTTTATTCTATGCATGATGCTATAAAGATGTAGTTATGATTAAGACTATAAACATAACCTAACCTTAAGCTCAGATTTCCCAAAACATTCCCTTTTTAACAAAACCCACCAAGAACTTAAACTAGAAAATTTAAGAACACTATGAGGAATTAAAACACAAAAGGTATGGATTGTTTACCTGGGTTACTTCAGCTTGTTAATAGCAATTCTAGCAGAAATTATAAACTTTCCTTCTTCCTCTTCTTAGCCTTCTTGAATTCTTCTTCCTCTCTCTCAAAAACCGAAAACACACACACACACACCTAGGATATTTAGATATTTTGGTTAAGAAGGAGACATCATTTGCCAAATGAAGTACTAAAGGCGGTGGAGGTGGTGATTAGTTTTAGTGATAAGACCAATTTAACCCTCAACTTCTCCTATATGGCAAAACTTACCCCCAAACTTCCAAGTAACAAGTAAAACTTATCCCTTATCTCCTAATTCCATAAAATACTAACATAAAGACTTATAAAATTCCAAATTTAACTTAGATAAAATACCTGGTTATTACACAAACCCTTTGCCTTTCTGATTAGCCTTTCATTTCTTTCCTTTTCTCTCTTGTATTTTTCTTTGTATCTTTCAGCCCGGTCATAATCATATTTGGATCTTCCCGGTTTTGAAGAATATCGGCCTGAGGAAGAAGTTCTGGGTTTTTCAAAATGTTTACTCCTGCACTCAGAGGAAAAATGACCCTTTTTACCACAGTTAAAACATTCCTCGTTTGATTTGTCTGAGGAGGAGTGTTTGGAGAGAGAAGATGAGGGTTTTCGACTAAACTTAGATTTTTCAGAAGAAAAGTGAGATTTTGATTTAGAATACCCATCCATCCTGGCCATTCCATCTGATAATTTGTCAATAGAAGTTTCCTCACATTCATCATCAGCATCACTAAGATATGCTTCTGAATGCTCATTTGGGATCTCCTTGACTATCATGGTCAGAGTCAGATGGGTAGGTGATTCTTGGAGTACACATAGTTCTTTTGGAAGAGTCACTTAAGAGAGCTATAGAAGAGCCCTTTATATCTGTGATGATAGACTTCCTTTGCAGCTTACTCTGCTCATAGTTGAAGAGAGTTCCATAAAGAGCAGTGAGAGGCATGTGATCAAGATCCTTGGTTGTCTTTATACAAGTACAGATGTTTTCCCAAAAATCAGGAAGACAATCCATAAACTTGCATAGGACTTCCTCATTATCATACATGCGACCCAACAGTTTAAGTTCATTAAGAAGACTGTTAAAGCGATTATAGTAGCCTGAAATAGATTCTCCTTTCTCATAAGAGAAGAGTTCATATTTTCTAACAAGAGCAATTTTTCTGCTGTTTTTCACTTCAGACGTACCTTCATAGAGAACACACAGAGTGGACCACATTTCCTTACCAGTAGAAAAGTTTGCAAGAGAATGATAAACCTCATCAGGCAAAGAGAGGGCAATGATGGCTCTGACTTTAGTGTCAAGAGCTACAAAACGTTTATCTTTATCATTGTATTTACTGGGGTCCTTTACAATGTATCTCCCAGTAGCAGGTGTTCGTTCTTCCTCATCAGAAGAAGACTCATCACCATCCTCATGTTTATTTTTGGCATTAAAACGATCCCAAACTCTAGGGACAAGAGGTCCTTCATGGAGTATGGTAGGATATCTGCTGTCAACTCCTTCTAGGAAGAGCATCATACGACTTTTCCACAAAGAGAAGTTATTGGGGTTAAACTTTGGTGGTTTGGCTATGGAGCCATTGTCGTATGATCCAGCAATAGAGTTGTGAGAAGAAACATTTTTTAAGGAAGAAGATGAAGCCATTGCAGATCAAGTTTATTAGATTAAACTGGCCTGCTCTGATACCACTTGTTGGTCCCAGCTATGGATTAGCAATGGTAAACAAGTATTGTAGAAGGGGGGTTGAATACAATACACAAAATTTTTCACTTAATTTAATTCTTTTATTGAAAAACTTCAAATAAGAATTACACACAGAAACTATTGATTGTTGCGGAACAGAACAGATAAAATCTACTCAAACAATCTAACACACAGTCACACAGAAAATGAAGAACAATTGTAACACACTAAGAAAACAAGTGAACTTCTTGAGAGAGAAAGGCCAGCACTTGAAAGCTTTAGAGAGTTTGTAAACTGGTGAGTTGCAAGGATGAAGATGATCTCCTTTTATAGTGCCTCATGCAATAAATGCAATGGACACTTGTCAAGGAGGGCTTGGAAGGCAGAACGGAAGCAGTCTTCTGAAAAGTGATTTTGTCTTTTCACTTTTGTCTTCAAGCGTTGACCTGCTTGTTGAAGCTGATGTTTCTTGAAGAAGATAAGAAGTCAAAAGAACCTTTTTCTGATCTTAGGATGATGTCTCTGTCAATGCAAGATATCCTGAATATATTCTGCAGATAAAGTTAATATACCTGCTAAAATTTCTTTGCCGAAGATGTTCCTAACATGTCTTCAAGATTTTGCCTAACATGTTATCCTCTTCAAAGATCTTGCCGAAGATATTGTCTTCAAGATTTTGATCTTCTTCAAAGTTTTGCTTCTTCAAAACATTTCATCTTCTTCAAAATTTTGCTTCTTCAAAATCTTCAAGTGACCTGGCTAAGACTTTAGGAAAAGTCTTCAAGTAGCAGCTTAATCTTTGGTTGAGAAGTCTATCTTCAATCCGCTTTGAAGATATACTTCTACTTTGTTTCTTCGGTTGATCTTCGACTTCACCGAACATTTTTATACAATTAAACTGCTTGTAAAGAACCTAAAAATTATTCTAAGTATGAACTGTGAAATTTAGGGACTGAGGTCATCTTCAAATCTAAGTGACCCAACAACAACCACATTTCAATGTTTGAGGGATACACAAAATCATATTGTAAAGCCCGTGTCCCGATATGGTTATTTCTTTATCATTCATTGTTTTAATATTTTCCTCTTAGTGTTTTTTTTAACAAAGCTTAACGGGCGTTAGCAAGGTTGACCAAAACGTTGTTAATAATAAGACTTTAGGTGGTTTTGCAAAGTTGTGGAAAAACCAGGGACCAAAGTTGTCTTTGTAGGAAACTTGCATGGGGATCGGCCTTATAGGACCGACCCCCTCCCTTCTTCTCGTTTTTTTTTCTTGCGAAGCACACAACAACCCTGCGAAACCCTAATTCCTTCTCCTTGCCTTCATCACCGAACCCATCCCCCCCCCCGCTTTCCCCTTGATGCCGCCGTTGGCCACCGTTCGCCGGTGCCATCGCTACAGGTTCAGCCGGCGAGAGAGGAGTGCTGCGTGGGTGTGATCGAGAGAGGAAGTAACGAGAGAGGGAGAGAGAGAGGGAGAGCCGACGAGTGGGTGGAAGAAGGAGTGGGGTTGTGTTGTAGTCGCTACCAGGTTGTCGTCGGGAGGTAAGCCCCTTCTCGTTCTTTCTTTTTGCTTTCTGTTCGTCGTCGCCGCGAAACCGCCGCCGGCGCAGCCATGGCTGCCGCCGGTGTTGCCGCCATGCACCGCCGGTGTGGTGGCCGTGATGGCGACTATGCGGCTATTGGTTTATGTGTGAGTGCGTGCGGCCCGAACTTTGTTGGTTGGAACGTTCGTTGTTGTCTCGACGGTTTCAAGTACCGAACCACCACCGCCGGCGGTGGCTGCCGCCGCCGCCAACCACCACTGCCGGAGGTGGCAGTGGGTGGTGCGTGGGTTGTCCAGCCCTGGTTGCAAACCCTAAAGACCTTAAACTCAATGACGAAACCGTAACCCGAATCGCTTAAACCTTAATCGAAAACCAAGGTTATCATTTTATGTGAAAAACGCCTTTTCTGCTGCTGTTTTGTTTCGTCCATAACTTTTCCATCGTAGCTCGGTTTGAGGCGAAATCGGTGCCCACGGTTCACATTCTGTGTCGGGAATACTTTTCGTGTTTTAGAAAAAAACCTGGTTAGGCCTCTAACTAGGTGCAAAGTGGGCGTTTTTGCAGCAGGTCCGAATCTGCCAGCTTTACGTTTCAATCTTAGAATAATTGTATAAAATTATAGGAAAATCGTTAGAACGCGTATAATATGTCCTTGGAAAGCTAGGACCTAAACCCTCCTGTTTGTGGGACTTAATCTCTGGATTAGTGGGTCTAGAGGGGGATAAGCAGGTCCCGAACAGACCTGCAGTTTAGACCGAAAAGCTGAAATGTCACTCTTTTAGTCTTATGTTTATTTTTGAGGGTTGGGGCTTCGTGTTGACACTTGGTAGCACTTCTTTAGGTGGAAAGAAGTGAGTTGGAGTGGCAGGCTTGTATTGCTGTTTGTGGATATATGCGTTGCTTATCGAGGTGAGTTCTCTCACTGCGTAGAATAGGGATTATATGTACATTACGGTAGTTTGTGTGTATTAGCTGAATTGTTGTGTGTACTAGCTGGATTATGGTGTGTAGTACTAGGTTGAATTAATGCCTAGTATAAACGAGTGTTATATAGTACTCGGTGGGACCGAGGGCTCGATGGGACCGAGAAATTGTGTACAAGTGTTGTGTGAACTCGGTGGGACCGAGGGATTGTGTACAAGTGTGGGATGAACTCGGGGAGACCGAGGGATGCCTACACGAGTGTTGTATGAACTCGGGGAGACCGATGGTTTTATACATGTACAGTTGTTGTTGTATGAGTTGCCTGTTTAGGATATGTTCTTGAACTGGCATGTGTGGATTAATTGTATTTATCTGTGGTTAGGGGTAATGTTCATATGATTGCTATCCTATGTTGGTGTTTGAATTCACTAAGCTTCGTGCTTATCCTTTCTCTATAAAATTATTGTTTCAGGTGCGAGTGGCAGTAAGGCGTGACGGTACACACTGGCGCGTTGAGAAGACCTTCGTAATTATTTATTCTTGAACTTAGTACAGTTCCGCTGTTTTATTTGAGATGATCGTTTAACTTAACGAGGTTTTGTTTAAACGTTTATTTGGAGTTAAACGCTTGTGATTTAATCTATTAAAAATGGTATTTTAAAAGTTCAAATTTATTGTAATTTTTGGGACGTTACAACTTGGTATCAGAGCACAGCTTGAGCGAATCGAACACATTTCGGTGTGTTTGAACTCAAGTTTGCGGCTCGGGATTTTCTTTTCCTTTAAAATTTTGAGAAAGTAAAAGAAAGGGAAGGTACGTTTGAGAAACGGTGACCGAAGGCGCAGTGTGTACAGTCAGCCAATGCCAAGGGAAAAGATAAAGTATTTAGTGTAATTTACTGCTTTCTAGATCATAGGGTATGCATGCTAGATTGCTTGTGTTGTTTACACTGTACTGTATGGTTATTGCTTGCTAATAGGAATTACTGCTAATCATATTAGGTTGTTAAGTGAATGCCCCATAGGTTGTATGCAGTAAGAATCACATAGCCTTAGAATATTGATTTAGTTCTATTGCGCAGCTCTTGTTTGAGTCCAACCGTTCTAGGATAGAATCATGTATTCGAATGTCTATTTGTTTCGGGCGGCATGCGACTGGGTATTCGCGAGACAACTCGCTATGGTTAGTAGGGATTCAGTGGTAGCAAGGGTAGTGTTTTGGGATGGAATTCCTAGGGAGCTAGGAAGAGTGTGTACATATGCCGGTGCGGGCATATGTGTATAGTTTTCGGCGAGAAACTACTTGGACACTTCGGGATGGGACTCGGAACGGGCAATGATAGGTGTGGATGGTAGTAGTAGTAGTAGAGCTCCTACTACCGGAAGCACAGGATCAATGCTCGAGTCGGGGAAAGTCACGAGGAATCCAAGGAGTTGAGTGTGAGCGTTGTAGTGTGAGTTATTATGTACTAATAACTCGTTGTAATTTCTACCCCAGAATAGCCATCACAAGGAGGAACAACAACAGTGAACCTACTAGTACAGGTGTGTACTTGAATTGCTTTGATGTGATGATCGTTGGGGTAGTAATGAAGGTTCTAATCTAGTAGTCGTTGGAATAGAAGGACGATTCTAGTATTAATCACTTGGAGTGACGATAAGGATGATGTTTGTTTTAAGTAGACCATTTCGGGCCAAGATGGATGATTGTGCTAGAATCATAGGTTTATAGAGCCGATTTTGATTTGAGGAAAAATCGTAGGGATTATTTGACGTAATTTCCCAACTTGCCCTAAGAGGTTTAAATGTCCGGAGGACGATAATGGACCGGAGAGGTATGGAGGAGTATGAGTCGAAACGTTGAATGCCGACTAAGTCATGTGCAAGGTTTATTTTGAAAATAAAAATTAACTATTCTTGTGTTTCCAACCCTTTTATGGATGTTGTTTTGGAATTTTGGGAAATGCTCAGCACGCACACAAGATTTTGAATTATGGTTTTGAAAGTGCATGAAATCGTTTTATCACGGGAGTTGCAAACTTTGTTTGAAATTGTTTCATTCTGTTATTTTCCAACGGTTCTTTCGGATAAGATGATATCCGTGTTTTGTGGTGTTTAAAATGTTGGGCAAGTGACTACGGCTTGTGACTTTAACATTGGAACTCCTCCACATATGTTAGAGTTAAGACGAAAAGTTACATTCCACGATGTCTGTATAAAACTATTTTTTGGTGATTTGTTTAATATGAGTTTGTTAAAACAATGTTGTTTTATGGTTTTACCGTGGAAAGAGATTTTGGGATTTTGGCGTCTCATTCATGATTTTGCTTTTAGCAATTTGACTTTGGGGGCACAATATATGGTGCTATTTTATTGACGTAGGGTCATTGAATTCATTGAGGTTCATGAGTTATGTTGGGCATTTGGTTCCACTCGAGATTTATTGAGAAAAGTAATTTTATGCCATAAGGCGACTAAAAAGAAATAAGTTTGGAACTCTAGTGTCGCTTAACTTTTCTTTCAAAAGTTTGTGTTACTAAGTATTTTATTGCAAATAGTTCAGTGTATGGATTGATTTATACGTGATTTAAGTGATGCATGGAAGAATATTTTGGTAACATTTCATAATGAGTTGTTTGGTGCACTTTTAGTCAGTTAAATGTTTTATTATCATTTCCATGAAAATGCGCTTTATCGACTTAGGGGTATGCATATTTGGGTAACCTTTGTTCTTGACATTTGATAAACGAGTCGTGCATGAAAATGTTTTAGTTCCTTCTTGTCGGAATGAAAGACCATTTGGTCAAAGGAGTGTTTTAGTGTTGTGAATATCATGCATACGTTTACAATGTGTTATATTTTGAAAATATAAATGCGTAGATTGTTGACATTCGGTTAATTTAGAATTGCCGACTATTTTTTTTTTGAAAATTAAAAACTTTTGCTTTGGAGGGAACGAGTATTTTGAGCATTTTTGACAAATACATTTTAAACTTTGGTGTTTTGACGTTATATGTCCCAAGTACGAAATTCTTCGTGTTGAAGATTTTAGAAAATTCCTTATGGAAGTGTTACCAGTTTGCATGCCTACCCCGATTTAAGGTTTTATAATGTTGTAGTCGATATTTTCAAATGATGGAAACGAATTAGTTTTGTCTTTAAACTTGGAACTTACACAAGTTATTTTGTGTTTTGATTGAGGTGTAATTACGAATCGTTTCCTTGTTTTGTATAATAAACTGACGCGCACAAATTTTGATTGGTAAACTTTGTTCCATACCATTTGGATGGTCAGAAAATAATTTTGAGTAAATTGCCGTTTGGACTTCTTTTGAAGTACGTGTGAAAATTGTTGCACACCGTTTGAATTGAGCAGTTACCTTGCATGCATGACATGAGTCAATCCATACCGGAACCATAGTGGTTCATTTTAAAGAAATTATTTATTACGCTTTGCGTTTTGTGAGTACACTGAACTGCAATAGAATGATTTTTAACATGATTTTCATAAGTAGGGACGAGCGTGTCCCTTTGTGCGTAACTACCGAACTGATAATAGTAGTTTTATTGTATACGAGCTATTTGGGATGAAAAATCTTGGTGTTGAAAATATTTTGTAAATGATTTTTGTAAACCATTTGGGAAATGCACTTTTAAGTGTTATGTGTCATTTTGAGAATTATAAGGGTGTGAGTCCTTTGGGAAACCCTTTTGTTTAACCCGTGTTGAGTTTTGGGGTTAATGTTGATTTAGAGTATTGCTTGCTTAAACATTGTTTAAACGTATTTTTTTTACCAACCTCTGGGTTTATCAAGCGTGGACCATTTTGCTCGGTTTTGGACTTTGAGACAGTCATGGGTCAATTGCCCGATTTTAATGGCTCGGTGTAGAGTCTTATTGATGGTTTGCTTTTGTTGCACTGTTTTGCATTTATTGCACGTTGAGTATTTACATGCTTGGGTGAGTGAGTCATCCCGGGATAGGCATGTTGTTGGTAGACTGTATTGCATTGGGTCCATAGGCATAATAGTCAGCTGTTAGTAATGGTCGGTTGGGTATCTCGGGGTGGGACCCCGGTATTTATGTTTTATGACCTTGACTTTCCAGTAGGCACTAGGAGGATATAGTCTTGGGCACTTACCTGGGAGGTAGTTCCGATGTGTCGGGCCTTGAGGCGTTACATGGGAGGTAGACGTCGAGGTGTATCCTCGATACGGTGTAACTTGGCTTCGTAGAGCGAGTGTGGAAGATACGTCGACGGTGGAAGGTTGGGTATTCCACGCGTGTTGGTACTGTAGGTCGAATAGTATCGGTTAAGGGAATGATGCCCTTTGTAATTAAGAGAATAAATGCGCAGTAACCTTTGTGAGGTAAGTGGTATATTTAGGTGTCGACTTTTGGGCTTGAGGCCAAACACCTTTAGTGTAATCGGAGAATTGTAGCCGATTTTAAGGTAATTATGGTGATGGTAGTAGTAACTCTGGAATGCTCACTTGTGATGAATGGCTATGGTGGAATGACCTTCGTGGGTGATTATAAATTTACTGGTTTGATGATTCGTGAGAAATAAATTTTGGGAGTCTATTAGAACTCGTGAAAGTTAATCGACAGTTAATGGTAGGAATGATCGGATTCGAGTATCCTGTAGGGTATATTGGTGAGCACCTTTAGAATGGTTAGAGCTTGAAATTTGAATCGGGATGTATGGAATATCTAAGGTTGGGAGACAACCGAAGTCGTTTGACTAGGAATGATTCCAGTTGTTGGAGTGTTCTTCCGATCGTAATTTCAGTGTTCTTGAAAGAGTTTTATTGGTAAGAAAAGTATTCGAGAAATTTTTAGACGGTGTGAGAAATTTAGATTCCAGTTAGTGAAAGTCCAGTGGCAGCACCGAAAGGCTTCCGAGTGGACTTGGGAACCCGAGGTTGAGATGCGGGAGAACTATCCGGAGCTATTTGCGGACGTAGACTTCGAGGACGAAGTCTAATTCAAGCGGGGGAGAGTTGTAACGTTCGTGTCCCGGTATGGTTATTTCTTTATCATTCATTGTTTTTATATTTTCCTCTTAGTGTTTTTTTTAACAAAGCTTAACGGGCGTTAGCAAGGTTGACCAAAACGTTGTTAATAATAAGAATTTAGGTGGTTTTGCAAAGTTGTGGAAAAACCAGGGACCAAAGTTGTGTTTGTAGGAAACTTGCATGGGGATCGGCCTTATAGGACCGACCCCCTCCCTTCTTCTCGTTTTTTTTCTTGCGAAGCACACAACAACCCTACGAAACCCTAAACGCTTGTGATTTAATCTATTAAAAATTGTATTTTAAAAGTTCAAATTTATTGTAATTTTTGGGACGTTACAACTTGGTATCAGAGCACAGCTTGAGCGAATCGAACACATTTCGGTGTGTTTGAACTCAAGTTTGCGGCTCGGGGTTTTCTTTTCCTTTAAAATTTTGAGAAAATAAAAGAAAGGGAAGGTACGTTTGAGAAACGGTGACCGAAGGCGCAGTGTGTACAGTCAGTCGATGCCAAGGGAAAAGGTAAAGTACTTAGTGTAATTTACTGCTTTCTAGATCATAAGGTATGCATGCTAGATTGCTTGTGTTGTTTACACTGTACTGTATGGTTATTGCTTGCTAATAGGAATTACTGCTAATCATATTAGGTTGTTAAGTGAATGCCCCATAGGTTGTATGCAGTAAGAATCACATAGCCTTAGAATATTGATTTAGTTCTATTGCGCAACTCTTGTTTGAGTCCAATCGTTCTAGGATAGAATCATGTATTCGAATGTCTATTTGTTTCGCGCGACATGCGACTGGCTATTCTCGAGACAACTCGCTATGGTTAGTAGGGATTCAGTGGTAGCAAGGGTAGTGTTTTGGGATGGAATTCCTAGGGAGCTAGGAAGAGTGTGTACATATGCCGGTGCGGGCATATGTGTATAGTTTTCGGCGAGAAACTACTTGGACACTTCGGGATGGGACTCGGAACGGGCAATGATAGGTGTGGATGGTAGTAGTAGAGCTCCTACTACCGGAAGCACAGGATCAATGCTCGAGTCGGGGAAAGTCACGAGGAATCCAAGGAGTTGAGTGTGAGCGTTGTAGTGTGAGTTATTATGTACTAATAACTCGTTGTAATTTCTACCCCAGAATAGCCATCACAAGGAGGAACAACAACAGTGAACCTACTAGCACAGGTGTGTACTTGAATTGCTTTGATGTGATGATCGTTGGGGTAGTAATGAAGGTTCTAATCTAGTAGTCGTTGGAATAGAAGGACGATTCTAGTATTAATCACTTGGAGTGACGATAAGGATGATGTTTGTTTTAAGTAGACCATTTCGGGCCAAGATGGATGATTGTGCTAGAATCATAGGCTTATAGAGCCGACTTTGATTTGAGGAAAAATCGTAGGGATTATTTGACGTAATTTCCCAACTTGCCCTAAGAGGTTTAAATGTCCGGAGGACGATAATGGACCGGAGAGGTATGGAGGAGTATGAGTCGAAACGTTGAATGCCGACTAAGTCATGTGCAAGGTTTATTTTGAAAATAAAAATTAACTATTCTTGTGTTTCCAACCCTTTTATGGATGTTGTTTTGGAATTTTGGGAAATGCTCAGCACGCACACAAGATTTTGAATTATGGTTTTGAAAGTGCATGAAATCGTTTTATCACGGGAGTTGCAAACTTTGTTTGAAATTGTTTCATTCTGTTATTTTCCAACGGTTCTTTCGGATAAGATGACATCCGTGTTTTGTGGTGTTTAAAATGTTGGGCAAGTGACTACGGCTTGTGACTTTAACATTGGAACTCCTCCACATATGTTAGAGTTAAGACGAAAAGTTACATTCCACGATGTCTGTATAAAACTATTTTTTGGTGATTTGTTTAATATGAGTTTGTTAAAACAATGTTGTTTTATGGTTTTACCGTGGAAAGAGATTTTGGGATTTTGGCGTCTCATTCATGATTTTGCTTTTAGCAATTTGACTTTGGGGGCACAATATATGGTGCTATTTTATTGACGTAGGGTCATTGAGTTCATTGAGGTTCATGAGTTATGTTGGCCATTTGGTTCCACTCGAGATTTATTGAGAAAAGTAATTTTATGCCATAAGGCGACTAAAAAGAAATAAGTTTGGAACTCTAGTGCCGCTTAACTTTTCTTTCAAAAGTTTGTGTTACTAAGTATTTTATTGCAAATAGTTCAGTGTATGGATTGATTTATACGTGATTTAAGTGATGCATGGAAGAATATTTTGGTAACATTTCATAATGAGTTGTTTGGTGCGCTTTTAGTCAGTTAAATGTTTTATTATCATTTCCATGAAAATGCGCTTTATCGACTTAGGGGTATGCATACTTGGGTAACCTTTGTTCTTGACATTTGATAAACGAGTCGTGCATGAAAATGTTTTAGTTCCTTCTTGTCGGAATGAAAGACCATTTGGTCAAAGGAGTGTTTTAGTGTTGTGAATATCATGCATACGTTTACAATGTGTTATATTTTGAAAATATAAATGCGTAGATTGTTGACATTCGGTTAATTTAGAATTGCCGACTATTTTTTTTTGAAAATTAAAAACTTTTGCTTTGGAGGGAACGAGTATTTTGAGCATTTTTGACAAATACATTTTAAACTTTGGTGTTTTGACGTTATATGTCCCAAGTACGAAATGTTGAGGAAATGCTTCGTGTTGAAGATTTTAGAAAATTCCTTATGGAAGTGTTACCAGTTTGCATGCCTACCCGATTTAAGGTTTTATAATGTTGTAGTCGATATTTTCAAATGATGGAAACGAATTAGTTTTGTCTTTAAACTTGGAACTTACACAAGTTATTTTGTGTTTTGATTGAGGTGTAATTACGAATCGTTTCCTTGTTTTGTATAATAAACTGACGCGCACAAATTTTGATTGGTAAACTTTGTTCCATACCATTTGGATGGTCAGAAAATAATTTTGAGTAAATTGCCGTTTGGGCTTCTTTTGAAGTACGTGTGAAAATTGTTGCACACCGTTTGAATTGAGCAGTTACCTTGCATGCATGACATGAGTCAATCCATACCGGAACCATAGTGGTTCATTTTAAAGAAATTATTTATTACGCTTTGCGTTTTGTGAGTACTCTGAACTGCAATAGAATGATTTTTAACATGATTTTCATAAGTAGGGACGAGCGTGTCCCTTTGTACGTAACTACCGAACTGATAATAGTAGTTTTATTGTATACGAGCTATTTGGGATGAAAAATCTTGGTGTTGAAAATATTTTGTAAATGATTTTTGTAAACCATTTGGGAAATGCATTTTTAAGTGTTATGTGTCATTTTGAGAATTATAAGGGTGTGAGTCCTTTGGGAAACCCTTTTGTTTAACCCGTGTTGAGTTTTGGGGTTAATGTTGATTTAGAGTATTGCTTGCTTAAACATTGTTTAAACGTATTTTTTTTACCAACCTATGGGTTTATCAAGCGTGGACCATTTTGCTCGGTTTTGGACTTTGAGACAGTCATGGGTCAATTGCCCGGTTTTAATGGCTCGGTGTAGAGTCTTGTTGATGGGTTGATTTTGTTGCACTGTTTTGCATTTATTGCACGTTGAGTATTTACATGCTTGGGTGAGTGAGTCATCCCGGGATAGGCATGTTGTTGGTAGACTGTATTGCATTGGGTCCATAGGCATAATAGTCAGTTGTTAGTAATGGTCGGTTGGGTATCTCGGGGTGGGACCCCGGTATTTATGTTTTATGACCTTGACTTTCCAGTAGGCACTAGGAGGATATAGTCTTGGGCACTTACCTGGGAGGTAGTTCCGATGTGTCGGGCCTTGAGGCGTTACATGGGAGGTAGACGTCGAGGTGTATCCTCGATACGGTGTAACTTGGCTTCGTAGAGCGAGTGTGGAAGATACGTCGACGGTGGAAGGTTGGGTATTCCACGCGTGTTGGTACTGTAGGTCGAATAGTATCGGTTAAGGGAATGATGCCCTTTGTAATTAAGAGAATAAATGCGCAGTAACCTTTGTGAGGTAAGTGGTATATTTAGGTGTCGACTTTTGGGCTTGAGGCCAAACACCTTTAGTGTAATCGGAGAATTGTAGCCGATTTTAAGGTAATTATGGTGATGGTAGTAGTAACTCTGGAATGCTCACTTGTGATGAATGGCTATGGTGGAATGACCTTCGTGGGTGATTATAAATTTACTGGTTTGATGATTCGTGAGAAATAAATTTTGGGAGTCTATTAGAACTCGTGAAAGTTAATCGACAGTTAATGGTAGGAATGATCGGATTCGAGTATCCTGTAGGGTATATTGGTGAGCACCTTTAGAATGGTTAGAGCTTGAAATTTGAATCGGGATGTATGGAATATCTAAGGTTGGGAGACAACCGAAGTCGTTTGACTAGGAATGATTCCAGTTGTTGGAGTGTTCTTCCGATCGTAATTTCAGTGTTCTTGAAAGAGTTTTATTGGTAAGAAAAGTATTCGAGAAATTTTTAGACGGTGTGAGAAATTTAGATTCCAGTTAGTGAAAGTCCAGTGGCAGCACCGAAAGGGTTCCGAGTGGACTTGGGAACCCGAGGTTGAGATGCGGGAGAACTATCCGGAGCTATTTGCGGACGTAGACTTCGAGGACGAAGTCTAATTCAAGCGGGGGAGAGTTGTAAAGCCCGTGTCCCGGTATGGTTATTTCTTTATCATTCATTGTTTTAATATTTTCCTCTTAGTGTTTTTTTTAACAAAGCTTAGCGGGCGTTAGCAAGGTTGACCAAAACGTTATTAATAATAAGACTTTAGGTGGTTTTGCAAAGTTGTGGAAAAACCAGGGACCAAAGTTGTGTTTGTAGGAAACTTGCATGGGGATCCGCCTTATAGGACCGACCCCCTCCTGTAACACCCTAAAATTTGGAAAGAGCAACTAATTAAAAATTTCGATAATACCTTCACGATAATAGAATTTATCCCAAAAAAACAAACAGTGGAAACACCTCAATCTAAAGTTTACGATTGACCTCAACAAATGATGACTTCAAATTTAATTACAAATACTAAAACCACATAGGGTGTTACTCAATCCAAGTATAAGTTGTTAATTCCAAAAGATGAATGCGGAACATCACTTAAGTTATTCACCTCACAAGCACTATAGTAGTACACGACCTTCCCACGTGTCACTAGAACTACTCCCAACCTGAGACCTGTTGCACATGCCGACAATTAAAAAGGGTTAGGCTTACGCCTAGTGAGTTCAATCATTTTATCATGACTATATAAAATCATAAGCCGGAAATTAGTAATTATAGTCATGATTCAAATAAATCTTTAAATGGAAGTTTGCGGCAAAGACTATCATTTCCAACAAGAGTTTATGAAAGGATGTAAACGACTCATTTTCCAACGCACACAAAATCTCTGAGAAAAGTTCCCACAACGTATAAAGCATTTTCTAAAATGAATTACAATCCCAACTTACTCAAAACGTATTTTGACATTAAATAACCCAATGAATATAAATGTGGACAAAACTCCAATATTTAAAACATCCAAATAGGATGAGGCATAGAACTTTGCCAATAAACCATGAATACATTTCCTATAAATAAAATTCGTCACCGAAAATATGGATAAAAACATATACCCAAAACAACACCTTTCGGTGACGGGGGAGACCCGATTCCATCGAAAGTGACAGGCACACAAAGTTAGGTCACTTAGGATGTTACTGGATTACGCAAGCCTCAAGCCAAAACGTAAGCTCCTTTGATGAAGTTTGCATCCTCAAGCCAAAACTTCCAAAACCTAGATTTATAAGTTTCCAACTATAAATGCCCAAGTTTAACCATAAGAAATCATCATCCAACCGTAATACACCAAAATACCCATTTCTAACAAAACCCTAGCTTCATAAATAAAGAGGAGAGGAGATTACCTTAACCACACTTGAATCCACCAACCAAAACATCTCTAGAACCACCGAAACAAACCACAACTCCTAATCTTCAATGAGAGTGGAAAGGGTTGGGTAAAACCCTAGAAAATTGTGGAGAAGGTGAAGTGGGAGGTTTCTTTTGAAATGGTTAAGGTTAAACAACAATGGTGGTGTTTGATTTGGGGAAGAAGATTGAGAGGAGAGGGGAGGTTTAGGGTTTTCTTGAGAGAAAACGAGTTTAGAGAGAGATGGGTGAAATAATAAATGAAAGGGAGTTGAAATCGTGGGTTTAAAACACCCTGGAGGCCGACGGCGATAGTGACATGTGATAGTGACACTGTCACTATCGCCGGGGCACAATCGCCCACCCTCAATCCACTCTCGGTACAAACCCGGCGATAATGACACCGCGATAGTGACCAGGTCACAATCGCCGGGCACTATCGCCCCTGAGGCACCGAGGCTCAATTTTCGTCCCGAATGAACCCGATTTGCTGAGCTTCTTTCGCACACCTCTTCCCAACGATAAACCTTCACTTTGATAAAATTCCGGGTGTTACAATCCTCCCAACCTTAGAATGATTTCGTCCTCGAAATCTACATCCCTTACAATCTACGGCTAACCGATTTAACACCGGTCATAATTTATCAGCTCCCTTCGAAATCTAAATTTCTCCCACACAGACTGTCATGACATGCCAAATCTCAAGCAAGGCTCTAACTAACAATGCCCTCCTAGGCACATTGCTCTTATGACCGGGAGAACACTCCAGCCACCAAAAATTTCTAGTCAGACAGCTTCGGTTGTCTCCCAACCTCAGATGATCCATACATCCCGATTACGGTTCAGACTCTACGTGAACTCAAGGCCTATTTAATACTGAGACCAACCAAATCCCTAGTTTCAATTATTCCTATCGTTAACGGCCATCCACATCCAACAAGTTCTAATAGACCCCAAAATCCATCTCAAACATTAGTCATCAAACCGACAGGTTCATTAACCACACTCGAAGGTTATCCCATCAAAACCGCTCTTCACAATTGAACATCTTAAGGTTACTACCACCATTACCAATATTCTTTTAAAAATCGGCTACAAACCCCCGTTTACACTAACGGTTTCCGATCTCAAGACCACAAGGTTGACACCCAGTTTTACCACCAAACTCAGAACTCTAACAGGACTCCATACACGAGTTCCGTTTATCGAGTGTTTCCACAAAACTAAGACTGTCAACAAAACGGCTATACCAACCTCGAAATATGTTACTGCAAGTCTAACTCTTCAATTACCCCAAACTCATTTACTTTGTTACCGATATCATTCGGCCCATAATACCAACACGTGTGGAATACTCAATCTTCCACCGTCGAGGTGCTACACGCACTTACCCTTAACTGGGTTACTTACTCTTTCTAAGATCCTAACGAGTTCAAGGTTTTCGAGTGCGTTATTCAATAAATATGCCAATTAATCAAAACCATTCACAAAATATTTTCAACACTAAGATTTTCATATTAAATAAACCGTACGCACAAAACTGCTACTATTAGTTCGGTAGTTACGCAAAACTGGACACACTCGTCCCACATATAAAAATCATGTTGAAAATCATTTCATTGTAGTTCAGTTTACCCACAACACACAAAAGCGTAATAGACAACTTCTTTTAAAAAGAACCGACACGGTTCTAGTATGGATTGACTCATGACATGCACGTAAAGTAATTACCCGACTTAAACAGGGTGCAACAAAAAAATGTGCACGTATTTAAAAAAAAGTCCAAACTCATTTGACTCCAATATTTCCTTGCCAACCATAAAACGACATGATACATGGGTTACCAACAAAATTTTGTGCGCGTCAGTTTCTTGTACAAAATGATGACACGATTTGCACATACACTTTAGTCAACACAAAATGACTTGTGTAAATTTCATATTTAAAACAAAACTCATACATTTCTATCACTTGAAAATATCGACTAAAACATCTCAAAATCTCACTTTGGGGTAGGCATACAAACTTGTAACACTTTTTAGAAATTCCATATAATAACACATATGCATCAAATAAGTCACGCCAAAATTTCAAAAGATGAAATTCTTTAAATTGATTTCCAAAGATTTTTCAAATGGTCACATAACGACAAACGAGCAAAATGTTTCTGATAAAACTACACACAACCATGTACTTTCTAAAAACTAGGGGGAAATAAATGCTAGTATGTGGTTGACACCAAAAAGGGTCAAACTAACTTCAAATCTCGAATTGCACCAACGGTGCGCGTCAATGTTCAAGACATAAGAAATTACACGCAACATAGTTTTATACAAACAATTTTCTAAAATCTTCATCACGAAGCATTTTCTCAAAATTTCGTACTTGGAACGTAAAACGTCAAAACGTCATTATTTAAAATGTATTTGTCAAAATACTTAAAATACACATTTCCTCCAAACCAAAAAGGTTTTCAATTTTCCAAGATACTCGGCAAAATCAAAATTGACCAATGTCAATGACTCGTACCTTTGTGTTTTCAAAATGTCATGTATCGTAAATCATTCGTGATCCCCACACTACTAAAACTTGCTTTGACCAAATGATCTCTCATTTAAACAAGGAGTTAAGAAAACATTTTCATGCACGACTCGCTTAACAAAGTGTCAAGAAACAATAGTTACCAAGCTATGCATACCCCTAAGTCGATATAACACGTTTTACATCAAATGATAATAAACATTTAACTGACCAAAAGCGCGCCAAGCAAATTATTATGAAGTGTCACCAAAAATGTTCTTTCATGCATCACTTAAGCCACGTCTAAATCAATCCATACACCGAACTATTTGCAACAAAATGCTTAATAACACAAACTCTTGAAAGAAAAGTTACGCGACACTACAGTTCCAAACACCATTTCTTCTTAGTCTCCTTACGGCATAAAATTAACTTTTCTCAACAAAACTCGAGTGGGACCAAATGCCCAACATAACTCGTAAACTTTTCACATAAGTAAATAGAGTAAGCACATTGTAAAATTGTACCCACACGACACAAAACGTCGTACACAAAACTCCATGAAATTCGACGAACTCAATGACTCCAAGTCAACGAAATAGCACCAAACATTGTGCCTCCACTAGTCAAATTGCATTAATCAAAATCATGGCTAAATGCCAAATTCCAAAATCTCTCCTATGGTAATACCACATAAACAACATTGTTTAAAAACTCGTATTAAACAGATTCTCCAAAATAATCTTACACAGACATCATAGAAGATAACTTTCCGTCCAAACTTTAACATATGTGGAGGAGATCCAATGTTAAAGTTACAAGCCGTAGTTACTTGTCCAATATCTTAAACGTCATAGAAATATGATTATCATTATATCCAAAACAAATGTTGAACAACAATGAAATAGAACGAAACAAGTTCCGGTGGAGTTTGCAATTCCCGCAATAAAATGGTTTCACACACTTTCAAAACCATGATTTGAAATCTTGTGCGTGTGCTAAACATTTCTCAAAATTCATAACACAATCCACATGAGGATTGGGAGACAAAAGAAATAGTTGATACAATTTATTTTCAAAATAAACTTTGTGCATGACTTAGCCGGCATTCAACGTCTCAACTCATACTCCTCCAAATCATTCCGGTCATACTACCGTCATCCGGATGTTCAAACCTCTTAAGGCAAGTTGGGAAATACATCAATTAACTTTACAGTTTTTCCTCAAATCAAAGTCAGCTCAATAAGCCTATGGTTCTAATCCAACCATCAATCTCGACCCGGAACGGTCTACTTAAAGCAATTATCATGCTTATCGTCACTCTAAGTGACTAATACTAGAATCGTCCATCTATTTCAACGACTACTAGTTTAGAACCTCCTTCACTACCCCAACGATCATCACATGAAAGCAATTCAAGCATGCACATGTACTAGTAGGTTCACCATGACACTGGCCAGGTGTCACTATGAACGAATCGTACATGATTATCCTTGCCACTCTCGACGTGATTCTCGTTTCTAACAACATCCATTGATCCTAAAACATCCTATCTTAAAGTGCCTAAAGGTGAATTTCACTCTCATTTACTAAAACAAACGTTAGTTTGAGTCTAGGTATCCAAAATCAACATCTAAATCTCTCAAACTTATGCTCTGATACCAACTTGTAACACCCTAAAATTTGGAAAAAGCAACTAATTAAAAATTTTGATAATACCTTCACGATAATAGAATTTATCCCAAAAAAACAAACAGGGGAAACACCTCAATCTAAAGTTTACGATTGACCTCAACAAATGATGACTTCAAATTTAATTACAAATACTAAAACCACATAGGGTGTTACTCAATCCAAGTATAAGTTGTTAATTCCAAAAGATGAATGCGGAACATCACTTAAGTTATTCACCTCACAAGCACTATAGTAGTACACGACCTTCCCACGTGACACTAGAACTACTCCCAACCTGAGACCTGTTGCACATGCCGACAATTAAAAAGGGTTAGGCTTACGCCTAGTGAGTTCAATCATTTTATCATGACTATATAAAATCATAAGCCGGAAATTAGTAATTATAGTCATGATTCAAATAAATCTTTAAATGGAAGTTTGCGGCAAAGACTATCATTTCCAACAAGAGTTTATGAAAGGGTGTAAACGACTCATTTTCCAACGCACACAAAATCTCTGAGAAAAGTTCCCACAACGTATAAAGCATTTTCTAAAATGAATTACAATCCCAACTCACTCAAAACGTATTTTGACATTAAATAACCCAATGAATATAAATGTGGACAAAACTCCAATATTTAAAACATCCAAATAGGATGAGGCATAGAACTTTGCCAATAAACCATGAATACATTTCCTATAAATAAAATGCGTCACCGAAAATATGGATTAAAACATATACCCAAAAACAACACCTTTCGGTGACGGGGGAGACCCGATTCCATCGAAAGTGACAGGCACACAAAGTTAGGTCACTTAGGATGTTACTGGATTACGCAAGCCCCGGCCATTACTTCCATGCCATAAAGACATCATCAGACCAAAAATAACTTGCCTAATGTTGCATACCCCGCAGAGTTATGCTCAAGGACATACAGGGGGTCCCATTGCGTATCCAGTCTAGACGAGTTACACCTCAAGCCCCGGTCTTAGTTCCCATGCCATATAGACATCACAACCTCAAACCATAAATAGATTGCCTTTATTGCATACCCCATAGAGTTACACCTCAAGGACTTACAGGCGACCTTATTGCATACTCGCTAGTGGCCCCCACGGCCTACGCATATAACCATGCGTACCCATAGTCCACTCCTTGTGCACAAAGAGATAGACCATTAAATAAAGACTGACACACTTGCCTATGGATCCAATGCAACACAGTCTACAAAACATGTTCAACCCAAAATGACAGAAGTACCCAAGCGTGTAAATAACAATGATGAGCAATAAAATGCATCAAGTTGCAATAAATGCAAACCATAAATAAGACTCCACATTGAGCCATTTTAAAACCGGACAAATATCCCCAAAACTCAATACGGTTAAACAAAAAGGGTTTTCCCAAATGACACACACCCTTATAATTCTCAAAATAACACCTAACACTTAAAAGTGCATTTTCCAAATGATTTGTTAAAATCAAATACGCTATCATGATTAAACCATTAAATAAACCTCATTTTGAGCAATTAATCTTTTAAAGACAAAATATGGTTCCTAACCATCCAAATATCCAAAAGCCCCAAATATGGGTGTTTCACACATTTATGAAGATAAACATTTCAAAAAGAGTTAAACTATCCAAATAACTCAACCATAAACATTTTCAAGTAAAATACACAATTATTTGTAAAATACTCATTTTGGCATGTACAAAGTTTTCGTAAAGTAACTTGAACTCACCTTGCTAGATTTAGCTAAATCTAGAGTTTCTCCAACGTAAGCTCCTTTGATGAAGTTTGCATCCTCAAGCCAAAACTTCCAAAACCTAGATTTATAAGTTTCCAACTATAAATGCCCAAGTTTAACCATAAGAAATCATCATCCAGCCGTAATACACCAAAATACCCATTTCTAACAAAACCCTAGCTTCATAAATAAAGAGGAGAGGAGATTACCTTAACCACACTTGAATCCACCAACCAAAGCATCTCTAGAACCACCGAAACAAACCACAACTCCTAATCTTCAATGAGAGTGGAAAGAGTTGGGTAAAACCCTAGAAAATTGTGGAGAAGGTGAAGTGGGAGGTTTCTTTTGAAATGGTTAAGGTTAAACAACAATGGTGGTGTTTGATTTGGGGAAGAAGATTGAGATGAGAGGGGAGGTTTAGGGTTTTCTTGAGAGAAAACGAGTTTAGAGAGAGATGGGTGAAATAATAAATGAAAGGGAGTTGAAGTCGTGGGTTTTAAACACCCTGGAGGCCGACGGCGATAGTGACACTGTCACTATCGCCGGGGCACAATCGCCCACCCTCAATCCACTCTCGGTACAAACCCGGCGATAATGACACCGCGATAGTGACCAGGTCACAATCGCCGGGCACTATCGCCCCTGAGGCACCGAGGCTCAATTTTCGTCCCGAATGAACCCGATTTGCTGAGCTTCTTTCGCACACCTCTTCCCAACGATAAACCTTCACTTTGATAAAATTTCGGGTGTTACACCTCCCTTCTTCTCATTTTTTTAATTGCGAAGCACACAACAACCCTACGAAACCCTAATTCCTTCTCCTTGCCTTCATCACCGAACCCATCCCCCCCCCCTTCCCCTTGTTGCCGCCGTTGGCCACCGTTCGCCGGTGCCATCGCTACAGGTTCAGCCGACGAGAGAGGAGTGTTGCGTGGGTGTGATCGAGAGAGGAAGTAATGAGAGAGGGAGAGAGAGAGGTAGATCCGACGAGTGGGTGGAAGAAGGAGCGGGGTTGTGTTGTAGTCGCTACCGGGTTGTCGTCGGGAGGTAAGCCCCTTCTCGCTCTTTCTTTTTGCTTTCTGTTCGTCGTCGCCGCGAAACCGCCGCCGGCGCAGCCATGGCTGCCGCCGTGCACCGCCGGTGTGGTGGCCGTGATGGCGACTATGCGGCTGTTGGTTTATGTGTGAGTGCGTGCGGACCGAACTTTGTTGGTTGGAACGTTCGTTGTTGTCTCGACGGTTTCAAGTACCGAACCACCACCGCCGGCGGTGGCTGCCGCCGCCGCCAACCACCACTGCCGGAGGTGGCAGTGGGTGGTGCGTGGGTTGTCCAGCCCTGGTTGCAAACCCTAAAGACCTTAAACTCAATGACGAAACCGTAACCCGAATCGCTTAAACCTTAATCGAAAACCAAGGTTATCATTTTATGTGAAAAATTCCTTTTCTGCCGCTGTTTTGTTTCGTCCATAACTTTTCCATCGTAGCTCGGTTTGAGGCGAAATCGGTGCCCACGGTTCACATTCTGTGTCGGGAATACTTTTCGTGTTTTAGCAAAAACCTGGTTAGGCCTATAACTAGGTGCAAAGTGGGCGTTTTTGCAGCAGGTCCGAATCTGCCAGCTTTACGTTTCAATATTAGAATAATTGTATAAAATTATAGGAAAATCGTTAGAACGCGTATAATATGTCCTTGGAAAGCTAGGACCTAAACCCTCCTGTTTGTGGGACTTAATATCTGGATTAGTGGGTCTAGAGGGGGATAAGCAGGTCCCGAACAGACCTGCAGTTTAGACCGAAAAGCTGAAATGTCACTCTTTTAGTCTTATGTTTATTTTTGAGGGTTGGGGCTTCGTGTTGACACTTGGTAGCACTTCTTTAGGTGGAAAGAAGTGAGTTGGAGTGGCGGGCTCGTATTGCTGTTTGTGGATATCTGCGTTGCTTATCGAGGTGAGTTCTCTCACTGCATAGAATAGGGATTATATGTACATTACGGTACTTTGTGTGTATTAGCTGAATTGTTGTGTGTACTAGCTGGATTGTGGTGCGTAGTACTAGGTTGAATTAATGCCTAGTATAAACGAGTGTTATATAGTACTCGGTGGGACCGAGGAATTGTGTACAAGTGTTGTGTGAACTCGGTGGGACCGAGGGATTGTGTACAAGTGTGGGATGAACTCGGGGAGACCGAGGGATGCCTACACGAGTGTTGTATGAACTCGGGGAGACCAATGGTTTTATACATGTACAGTTGTTGTTGTATGAGTTGCTTGTTTAGGATATGTTCTTGAACTGGCATGTGTGGATTAATTGTATTTATCTGTGGTTAGGGGTAGTGTTCATATGATTGCTATCCTATGTTGGTGTTTGAATTCACTAAGCTTCGTGCTTATCCTTTCCCTATAAAATTACTGTTTCAGGTGCGTGTGGCAGTAAGGCGTGACGGTACACACTGGCGCGTTGAGAAGACCTTCGTAATTATTTATTCTTGAACTTAGTACAGTTCCGTTGTTTTATTTGAGATGATCGTTTAACTTAACGAGGTTTTGTTTAAACGTTTATTTGGAGTTAAACGCTTGTGATTTAATCTATTAAAAATGGTATTTTAAAAGTTCATATTTATTGTAATTTTTGGGACGTTACACATATGAAGCCAAGTCATTTTTCTTGGTTTTTCTTTTAATATAAAATATTGGAGAGTTGGCCAACATGAACCAACAACATAAGTTTTAGAGGATTAGCCAAGAGGTCCCAACCCAAGAGTTGAAACATAGACATCTCAACCTCCTTTCATATACCTGACATCAATTGTCAATTTTCCATCTCTCCATCAATGTGGGATAGACAAAAACCATTCTCCATCCAACAAATATAGAATACTCAAATCTTAGAGTGCCACATCATTATCATTGGATCTTACTTTTATATATATAAAGATATATATTGATGATTGTTAGTTTACTAAAACATAAAAAAAAATATTACCTATTAAAAGAAGTATTTGATTTATATTGATGTTATCTATCTTATAAAAGTATAAAATGAAAAATGAAAAATGAAAAGTTGTACTAATTAATGAGATCATTTAATATATGGCTTTTATTTAAAATAAATCAAAATTCTAGAAAATTAGATAAATGGCCTTGAAAGTCTATCCTTAATCCTCTCTCTAACATTCTCCTTTATATATATATATATATATATATATATATATATATTGATTGTTAGTCTACTAAAACATAAAAAAAATATTACCTATTAAAAGAAGTATTTGATTTATATTGATGTTATCTATCTTATAAAGGTATAAAATGAAAAATAAAAAATGAAAAGTTGTACTAATTAATGAGATCATTTAATATGTGGCTTTTATTTAAAATAAATCAAAATTCTAGAAAATTAGATAAATGGCCTTGTGTAACAACCCAAATTCTAGTGGGTTTTAGAGTTTGGTGGTCAAAGTGAAATAAATGAAAGTATTGTTAAGGGACTTGTTTGTCATTTGGTGAAAGAGGTGTAGGGCACAAATCCCTAGAGCAGCCCTCACTTCACAAATCAATATTTGGTGTTGGTGTTGGCGGCTAAGAGAGAACAAGAGAAAGAAAGAAGGGTTTGAGAAGAAATCAAGAGAAAAGGAGGAATCAAGGAAGAATCTGCAAGGTAATACTTTCTGAATCCGTTCTCCTGATCATTGTAGTACTTTTCTTTCTTATTGGTATGGATTCCTAAGATTTTCTGGATGATTCTTTGAGTTTTCACCATATTTCCTTTAAAATGGGTTTTATGGGTTTTTTGGCTTGGTAATCGATTTAAGGGAGTAAAAGATGGAATAAGTGGATGTTTAGATTGGTGAATGAACCCTTAGGGTTGTCTAATCGAATTTATGGTAGAAATTGGAGTTAACGATCACTTTTAGTTTGCTAATTTCGAACAGCAGTCGTATCCTGACACCATCAGTTCGTGATGATCATGGTAGTTTCCGGATACGGATGCTAGTTTCCGGGTGAAGTTTTATGGTAGTTTCCGGATACGGATGGTAGTTCCCGGGTGGGTATTTTCCGGGTAGGTTGAGTTACCGGGTGCAGTATCCGGAAAGAAGGTGTATCCGGGAAGTCTTGGTATCCGGATAGTATGGGTATCCGGATAGTATGGGTATCCGGACAGTCTTGGTATCCGGATAGTATGGGTATCCGGACAGTGTTGGTATCCCGATAGTATGGGTATCCGGACAGTCTTGGTGTCCGGACAGGTTGGTACCCGGAAAGTGTGTGCTGGACAGTAGGTGTAACGTCCCAAATTCTTAAACACGCAATATCATAAAATAAGCATTTGAATTACATAATTAATCTTGTCTTTATGTCATTACAAAAACATACTAAGCAAACAATGACAGCGGAAGTCTCTAAACCCACAGCCGAGTACTAACTATACGCATCATAAGCAAAAATCTGGAGTTGCTCTAATCTCCAAGTCTTTCTTGTCGTCTTTCCTAGTTCTTACTAGAAGAACCGATTGTGCGCTTACCTGAAAATGGTTTAGTTTTGAAAGCGAGGGTTAGACCGAAAGGTCTAGTGAATTCCCTCCGAAAACAACATGTAAAACAGTTGGAAAACATTTATCAATAAACTATAATGCATCATCATTCATGGTACTGCACTGTGTGTGGATCACATAAACATTCCGCGATCAGGGTTCCATTAGGTTCCCTTCTCGCCCTCCTTGGAGCCCACTCGGACTCCCCTCTACCGGATAGGAGGGAAACAAATTCCAACCTACCGGCCTGTCATACATATCCAAGGGATCCTCAGATCCCGAGGACCTTTCTCTGACCCCACAGTGCAGACCGACACCACATAGCATACAAGTACGTTCATGAAAACATGTAAGTTAAAATATTCACACGTCATGTCTTTCATTTCTTCATGCCAAACATTTCATTTAATAAAACAGATACGTTCGTGAAAATCATGCAATCAGTTCATAACATTTCATGCTCGGTAAAACCATAATCCGTTAAAACATTTATCACTTTGCGTCGAAAAAGGGTTTAGGGAACTCACCTGATAGCAAATTCTTTCCTTAACTTGTAGTCTTGCACCGACCGTTCACCTAATAATTAATTTATAAATTTATTAGGTTTAACTCAATATCTGATTCTACGTTCTCCTCTTAACCCTAACTTAAATAAATAATCAAGATTATCCTCTTCATATTGGGCCTTAAATCTTTTAACCCAAAACAAACCTAAGCCCAAATCAACCACGCGGCCCAACTATCAGATCGGCCCAACACTGGAACAACCAAGGTTTGCGCCACCCAAAGATTTGCGCCAGCGCCTATGGCGCAAACTGGACTTTGCGCCGACCTGGTTTCTTTCTCACTGTTCATACGCAGGTCTTAGAATAGGGGCAAAATACTCTGGTTCAGTTGGTTCAAATGCTAAACTAACTCTTTATCAAACATTTACCCATAACAACTAACATTAAACTTAACTTGAATTCCATTTATCCCTTTAACCTTCTTAATCTGTGCTCTTCCCATCGAAATGGTTAGCAAAGATTTACAACTCTCAAAACCCAGCTATTAGAATATGAAGAACACATAGAAATTTAATCTACGCATCTGTTTAATTCTCCTTTCATTCTTAAATCGTTTTCCAAAAGAAGAAGAAGTTTGCCATAACCTAAATAACATAAATGGAATGATTACCTGAATGAATCCTTGACACCAAATGAGAAGTTCCAAGCTGAGCTCTTCTTCTTCCTTTCTTCTTCTCGCCGCCGCACACACACCAGACCCAACACTGATTTTGGGAACAATGGAGGCTGCCCTAGGGAAATGTGCCCTTTTATACCCCCTTAAATTGCAAATAGGTCCTTACTAAAACTTTCCTTCTTCACAGATTTTCCACAAGACTCTCATATTTATAAAAGAGAAACCGGGTTGTTACAAATTTGTAATTGATAATTATTTGAAGATGTCTTTTTTGGTCATTTTACATGCTTATAAACTACTTTTGCCAAACGTCACTTTTTCATCAGCTAGCTTATCAGTCAACAGTTAGCTTATCAGCCACCAGCTAGCTTATCAGCTAGTTTGCCAAACATAGAAAAAAATATATAAATGAGGAAAAGGATAATTACAAAAGTTTTAGGATTTGTTTGATAGTAGTTTAATGAGTATAATATGATTTATAATTTATTTGTGTTGGGTCACCAAAGATTTGAAATTGACCCACCGATTTTACTCCCAAAATCTTACTTAGAATATTTTACTGTGGTTCTTTATGATGACTTAAACAAGACAACAAAAATTCGGTGAAGTCGAAGATCAACCGAAATCAAGCTTGAAGATGTTCTCATTGTGGAAGTGAAAGACACTCTTCTCAACAAAAATCTAAGTCATAGTCCACCGAAATTCCTCATGAAAATTGGTGGACACTCCAACCGATCCTCCCTCATAATCGGTCAAGTGATCTCTCTGATACTCACTTTCAGTCTTGCATCTCACCGATCTCACAGCACAAATCGGTGAGATCCTCTTTTGGAAGCCAACTTGAAAAGATCATTTATTATGGGACAATATCCATTGTCAGAAAAAAAATGATTATTTGTCGTTTTATCCAATCTGAGATATTGTCTCAATCAAGCATGGGCATCCTTCCTGGTACTGAGCAAAAAGGTGGAAAAGGACATATCAACTTTCAGAGTCAACCCCTATGTTTGAATCTCCTGATGACAAGTGTCATAAGCATTTAATGTTACATGCACTATATAAAGAGGAAGGAGCTCCCCATGCAAGGTTACGCTTTCTTGAAGAATTTCTCAGTGCAAAAATATTTCATCTCCTTAGAACTTTATAGCTTTGAATCTTAGTGTGTTAAAGTTGTTTTGTTTTTCAGTTTGCTTTGTGAAGATTGTTAGAATAGTTTATTTGTTCTTTTCTGTGTGTAATTCTTAGTTGAAGTTTTCAATAAAAGAATAAAATTAAATGAATTTTTGTGTATTGTGTTCACCCCCCCCCCCTTCTACAATACTTGTTTAAGCCATCTGGGACTAAAAAATTGGTTAATTATATACTAGAAGTCTATTCGTGTAATGCAGCATGATATATCTCTATTTTAATGTTCTAGTTTATTTTAATGTGTGGTTTGAGAAAACAATTAAAGTTTTTTTTATAAATTTGTTTAAAGAATGACATTTTTTTAGAAGTTCATGATTTGAGGATTTGAAAATTGTTAGAGATAAGTATTAATCAAATAATTAGCATTAAAAATGGTACATAAAGCTTTATTAGTTATTTTTAAGAGATTTTAAATAATTAGCATTAAAAGTGGTACATGAAGCTTTAGGGGTTGTTTTTAAGAGTTTTTCATAAATGATTTATAATATAGTATAGATAATGTAGTGCTTTAATGATACTTGTGATTTATTCAGTAAGTTTCTAGCTTTACGTATAAAATCAAGTTTTTTCAATTATGTTCTTTCCAATTCAAAACATGTTCATTTCATCGATAAAAAAATCCTAAAAGATCTATATAGACAGATTAATCCAAACAGACTGTTTTTTCCATACAAGACTTTATGAAAAAATCAAACAAACAACCCTTTAAGTTATTAGAACATTGCATTAGTTTTTCTTAAACAAAAAGTACGTCTTACAAGTTACAAGAACTGAGAAGTCGTTTACCAAACGTTTACCGAGTAAGCTCTTACTAGCAATAAGAATTACTTTCACTTATCTTATTATGTTACATTATCAAACATCAAAACAGATTGGGTTAGTAAGTGTGTTTTAAACCCGGTAAACACTTATCGAGTAAGAATATTTTTCTTCACTTACAGAGTAAAACTCTCAATCACTGTTATACCTCTTACCGGGCAAGATTATTGATAAATAATATCAGTAAACACTTATCAGGTAAACATTTAAGGGCCGTTTACTAAACACTTATCCGGTAAGCGCTTACCGGTAAAATTTAACAATATTCTTTACTTACCAAGTAAGATTTTTAGTCCACTAAACCGTCATCGTAGGCAACAATTTACCCGGTAAACGCTAATTGTGGTAAGAGTCATCGTTTACACTTACCGTGTAAGATCCTTGGTCCTTGTACTGCTCTTATCGGTAACATTATTGGTTCTTACTATATTCACCAAATAAAATAATATCAGTTGATAAACGTTTGGTAAATGACCCCATAGTAATTAGTCTCGAACATCATAAGAAATTTATATAAGAACCTCTCCCTTTTTAACTAAAGGTGTAATTTACAAAAATATTAAATAAAATACTTTATAATAGTAAAAAAATGATGACTTATAAATTTTAAAAAATGAGGTGTAATTTTAATTGCAAATACGGTGTAGTGTCGTGGTAGGTGGTTATTGAGTTGACCAAGCCGGAATACACTCGTGGTCGTGGGTCAAGGGGTTGAGAATACGAGCACGTGTGGGCCCATCCTACTCAATTATTACCATTTTTCAATTTAGCTTATTAGGCCATCCGTAGCCGGTGCGGGATGGGGCTCGGGATGGGCTCGGGGTCCTGCGGGGTGGGCTACGGGGCGAGCGGGGAAAGCGGGGCGGGGATGAATCCGGGGATGGGATCCCGGATCATCCCGAAGCTTTTTAAAAAAAAATTAAATTAAATTTTTAAAAATATATAACCGTTGAACGGCTCTATTATTAAAAAAAAATTATTTTTCTTAATTTAATCTCACTATATATTTAACCCTCAACCTCTTATTTCTCACACCTCTCAACCTCTTATTTTTCACACTATCAAATTCTCTTATTTCTCACACCTCTCAACCTCTTATTTCTCAACCTCTTATTTTTCACACTATCAAATCGAACGAGATAAACGATTTGAGAAAGACTTCGAGTATTTCATAACCCCGCATGATCACCTTACGGGAAACGCTTTGAGGGCTACTTTAGCGAGAAAAGAGCAAATCCAAAAATTTCATAATTTGTAGTGTTTTGTATTTTGTAATTTTTATTTTTAATGAATGATATGAATTTTAATTTTAATTATTTATCTTATTTTTATTTATTAAAAAATATATAAATATTTTTATTTTGTTAAATAATTAAATGTATAAATAAAAGAATTAAAATAAATGAGGTGGCAAAAGGGTTTGAGGGAATGGGGTACGGGTGTTTAGGGATCGAGTGAGGGATGGAAGAAAAGCTGATGTGGCGCTGATGTGGACATGGAATCTTTGAAAGATGCTGTTATGGGGTACGGATGGCCTTATGAGTAGGAGTAAAGAGTAAAGTTTACTTTTCGTTCTTATGGCACGTAGAAACGTAGAAAAGATGGAACATGACAGAACAGTTGTTCAGTGTATGATAGATAGAACTGAACAAAATAGAACAAATAATATTAGATAAAATAAAATAAATAAAATTTAAAGAATAAATAAAATATAAGATAGAACGTGTATTTGATGTTTTAGAAGAGAATTAGATTTTATTTTGAGGTTATATTGGTAAAACATAAGTTTGTTCCAACTTGTTCTATGGAGTGAGGGTGGAACAGGCTTGTTCCAGCTTGTTTACTCTGTTCCTGTCTATTCCACATAAAAGTCCTGCTAAACATGAGACAGTGATCTCTATTCTGCTTTGTTCTGTCATGTCCAGTGTACCAAACGCACCCTAACTTCGATTTGATTTCTCATATTCTTAATTATTTTGGTTTATTTGTTTAATGATCGTTAACTCTTTTGTTAACTTTTTTCATTAAGCTCAGTTAAATAAAAATATATTAATTATTTTCATTATTTTTCTAACTTTATATTAAAATTAAAAAGGCATATTATAATTTTAATTTTAAATTGTAAAAATACGAGAAAATACAATTTGTTTTAATCGGAAGAACGACACTAAGATTAACATATAAAATAATTGTAAAATTTTGTTTCGTAATTATCAAGCTTGTCTCGTCTCCCTATTTTTTGTTCCATGTATTTTGGTTGGAAAAAAATTACTTTTTTGTCTGACTCAATTCTATCTAGTTCTAGGGGCTGTTTGTTTACCTCTTAATGGTTACATTAAGAGGTAACCTCTGAATCGGTCAGAAGTATAGGTTGTTTGGTAAAAAAAAATTGACCTCTTAATGGTTACAAGAACCTCTGAGCGATTTTGACTCTCACCCTACACTCAACCATTCAGAGTTGCACTTCTTCCACTTTTGTCCTTCTCACTTCTCTCGCCTTCTCTCGCTGCTCCAACAATCTGCCCTACCACCGCCAAAGAAGAAGAACCACCACCGCCAGTGATTTGAAAATCGATATCCCACCACCTCCAATCACTCACCTCCGCCACCCCTGACGCCCTTCTCGACTCTTACACCACCACCTACGGGAATCGATGTCTGCACAACCACCACCGCCAGTGATTTGAAGCTATGTTTCCTTCTCGCAAAGTAATTGAAAGAGTGCAGCAAAAGTAATTGAAGCTGTATCAAGAGTTGTTGATTTTTCAGGTCAATTTTCCTTTTTTCTCATTACCCTTTTGACTTTTCAAGTCAATTTTCCCTTTCTTGTGCTTTGTTGTTGATTTAGGAAATGTGATTGTTCAGGCTACTAGTTGTTTATATGTGATTGCTTGGTAGGAAATCTGATTGGGTAATGCTACTGTGATTTGTTGTTGATTTGTCTAAAGGGTTAAAATGGTAATTTGTTGTCATTCAGAGTTACCATTCAGAACAGTTACCAAACAACCAAATTTCATTCTGCACTCAATCATACAAAGCCTCTCAACCATTCTGCACTAAACCATTCAGCAACTGCCAAACAGCCCCCTAGTCTAAATTGTCACACCAAACACGGAAATCAAGCTTTTATTATGTCCAGAAATCCTGAAATGTATATTGATCTAAGAGTGTAAACAATTCGAGCTTTTAACGAGCTATTCAAGATCAAGCTTAATAATAATCGAACTCGAGTCGATCTCGCACAAAGTAAAACTCGTTTAACTAAACGAGTCAAACCTCATAACACCAATGTTCGACTCGACTCGTTCGAACTCAATTAATTTTTTCGAGTCGGTGCAAGCTTTGCGAGCATAGCCAATAAACGAGATAATCGATCTGAAGTTCAAGTCCATAAGCAACCATTGAGCTCGAGCTCGATAATTCAAAAAGTATGTGATAATTAGTTGTCCCAAACATGCAGATTATTAATGCAACTTGCAACTGATTTTCTCAGCTTCAAAAATTTCCAAAAAAAAAGAATGTCGGAATTATAGGATTTCGTGATCGTAAATCACGACACAGGAAGAAAAAAAAGACGGCCTTACGATTTTCTCTTCGGAAACAAACGTTATGAACCAAAACGGGTTGCAAACTCATCAGACGTAGTAACCGGTGAACGTGAACCCCCTTCCAACGATCTCACCAGCACAAAACCACGCAAAGCATTCGAGCCCAAACAAAGCTGCAATCCCGGCCTGCTCAACGTGCATATCTTGCTTATTCTTCCATAAAGTTTTCACGTGATCGAGTTCCTTCCAGAATGCCTCGTTACGGGTAGGAAGACTGCAACAACCAAGCTAAAAAGGTCAACCGCTAGCGGCATCTGGGTTACCGGTACACACCAACCTTCAGTAAGACCATCTCCAATGGGGTCACTAAATTTTACACCAAACACTAAATTTGGTGTAAAAGACACTATTCACTTCTCCAATGGGGTCTCTATTTTCCACACTAAATTTGGTGTAATGAATAGTATTACACTATATTTGGTGTAACACTATTCATTTACACTACTTTTCCATCACTTTTAAAAAATAGTGTTACCCATTGGAGATGATTTACTATTAACACTAAAATTTACACTACTTTTTACACTATTTTTGAAATTTGGTGTAAAATATAGTGCGACCCATTGGAGATGCCCTAAGGGGTCCAAGCCTCACCATTGGTGCGTAGTGTGTGCAAGTTTTACCAAAGATAAATATTAGAGTAAATTACGTTTTTCGTCCCAATAGTTTGTTAAAAATTGCGGATTTCGTCGCTATGGTTTCGAAATTTCGGTTTTCATCCCTATGGTTTGCAATTCATCTCTATTTTTGTCTTTGGGGCCTAAACACTACTTTTTAAGTACGAAGGACTAAAATAGAAATGAATCAACCATAGGGCTGAAAAAAGTAACAAAAATTAAATCACAAGGACGAAAAAGGTAATGAATTATAAACCATAAAGATGAAAATTGTAATTTCAAAATCACAAGGACAAAAATAGAAATTTTCAACGAACCACATGGACTAAAAACGTAATTTACTCTAGATATTATATATTTAAAAAAAAAGACAACTAACAATGTTAACAAGTAGAGCATTTAACGAGGTACTTGAGCTCGAGCTCGAGTAGATCTCGAGCACACACTAAAACTCGTTTAACTTAACGAGTCGAGCTCCATAACACCAATGTTCGGCTAGGCTCGTTCGAAAGCTCGATCAAAAGTTTTCAGAACCGAGTCATTCGTGCATACACTTTATTCGAGCCAAACATGTTCATATATTCATAAACCATATTATCGAAGTTTAAAAGTTATCGAGGTCGAGCCAATAAACGAGCTAATCGATCTCGAGTTCGGTTTTTGGAGTTCGGTTTTTGGAACAGAGAACCGAATCCTGAAATTGTAGAAAATCGGGAACCAACAACCGAACCGAATAAAGTGGCACAAATACAAATCTTAGGCCACAATTTGAAAGAAATCTAGAAAGATAATAGAGCATAGCTTAATTAGAATGTCTTCCAAATTCACATTTTGACAAAAACCAAAACCAGACGAGCCCAGTATATCCCACCAAAGGTGGGGGAGGTAGGGGTGTAAACGAGTCTAGCTTTTAACGAGCTACTCGAGCCTAATAATATCGAGTTCGAGTCGATCTCGAACATTAACTTAACGAGTCGAGCTCCATAACACCAATGTTCGACTCGACTCGCACGAAAGCTCGATTAAGCTTTACGAGTCGGGTCGAGCCGTCTCGAGCAATTTGAACATACACTTTTTCGAGCCAGACATATTTATATGTTTATAAATTATAAAATCAAAATATAAAAATCATCGAGTTTGAGTAAATAAACAAGTTAATCGATCTTGAATTCGAGCTCACAAACGAGCATCAAGCTCAAGAATTGAAAATATATTAAAGCTTGAGCTCGAGCCCGACTTTGAAAAAAGTTAATCGAGCTCGAGTCGAGCTCGAGCTTGATATTATTTTTTCGAGCTCGACTCGACTCGGCTCGTCTACACCCCTAGACTCTCACCCATTGACACCACCATTGTAGGACATAATGGGCTCGTTAGACATTGGTTTTGTTAAGAGCCCCATATCGGCTAGATTTTGAGCATTTCTGCTCGATATATGTTGGAACCTCCCTTTTCTCCTGAAGGGCTCTTTTAGACAGTAATCTAATGACATTCTCACATGGTATCAGAGCCAAGGTCTACTTGACACGCTGAGGGTATACGTACTCGTCTAGCGGTCTAGCCCCCTCTCAACACCACCATTGTAGGACATAATGGACAACCGTCTAGCCTCCATTGAAGGGGCGTGTTAGGGTCCTACATCAGCCAGACTTGGACCATTTCTCCTCAAGGGCTCTTTTAAAGATTAATCTGACGAGGTTTCATTTATTGTCACAGGTTTAAAATGGGATTTTGAAAATAGAAACTTCTGGACACCTAATTAAAAAATTACAACTATCATAAATCCAACCAGAAAGTAAGGGGCTGTTTGGTTGCTTTTAAACAAGTCCTATATGGATAAAGTTGTCTGTGTGGATTAATCCGACTGTATAGATTGGGAAGATTTTCGGTTGGGAGGTTTTTTCATAGATGATACAAGCGTGTGTTTTTTAATTAGAAGGCTTACTTGATAAGCCACTTTCTATATCATTAAGCCACTACCAAACAGACATGTATAGCTAACCGAATAAGCTGTGAGTCCCATTAAGCTCATTAAGCTGCTAACAAATAGACCATAAACGATAAACCTAACGCTTACTAACAAAATCCACATGAATTCCAAGTGTGAAAAAACAGTCATTAAGACACGAAATAAGATCAAATGGTTAACCTTGCAAGACGAGTGTAGAACAACTGTTTGGACAACTCATTGCATTTATCAACAGTGGCCGGCTGCTGAATATATTGCTTATTCTGCTCCATCAATTCCTTGTAATAAGTGGTTCCATGCTTGGACAGGAACGCTGAAGCTTGGCACGCCTTTGATTGCAATTGCTTCAATTTCGATGCCATTCTATCTGCAATCAACGCCTATCAGTGATTTTGAGGATCCAAATATGAATAACAATCATACTAAGGGGATGTTTGGCAGTTGCTGAATGGTTTGGTGCAGAATAATTAAGTGGTCAGAATGATTAAGAGGCTCTTATGATATAGTGCAAAATGAAATATGGTTGTTTGGTAATTGTTAAGGATGAAATCGGGGCGCTGAATGGTTAAGGGGGACCCAAGTTGCTGAACGGTTTGGTGCAGAATAATTAAGTGGTCACAATGATTAAGAGGCTCTTATCATATAGTGCAAAATGAAATATGGTTGTTTGTTAATTGTTCATGATGAAATCAGGGCGTTGAATGGTTAAGAGAGACCATGATACAAAATCATTCAGAGGATTTTAGAATCATTAAGAGGCAGACTTTTTTTTGCCAAACAAAATTTACCTCTTAACAATTCAGAGGTTACCTCTTAATGGAACTATTAAGAGGTAAACAAACAGCCCTATTATAAAATTTCAGCTCATAATTAACATATCATCTGATGAACAAAAGCTGCAGCTATCAAATTACGAAACCACTAGTTGAGATACTAAAAATCAAACATATTTTTTAAGATTAAAGTTATGTTTTCAAATGTAGCTAAATCCTTTTAACACTATGTTCATACCATTCAATTTAGCCCCAAAAATACAATTTGAGATTCAAAAAAAAATGACCAGAATCAAAACCCTAAAACGAAGACAAGAAGCCGCCACCAAAATCGGTTGGCAAAATCAAGAGATTGACAAAGTTCATACATCTAGGAATCATAATAACTGTAAAATACAAAGATCTATGAATCCGAATCGGAAAACTTCACACAAAAAAACGCAAATCGAAAAGGGGGTAAAGATAAGAGTGCTAAAATGCCAGATGAAGAACAAAGGAAAGAAGAAGAAAATTACCCTAAATTCTTGAAGTGGTGAGAAGAAAGCTTGGCTTCTCTCGGCGATCGGAACCTTTTGCTTTCCCAACAGAGAGAAGCTTTGGACTTCCGTGAGTTGCGAGTTGAGTGATTTTATGCTCGTTTTTCACTATAGAATGGTTCGTGAAGTTTACATATATGATCTTCAAGAAAAAAATGTTTGATTTTTATTTCTAATTTCTATTGGGTTAACTTTTACCATGGTTAATTTTCGCTAGGGTTGTGCCCGACCCGAATGATTCGAAGCTTGAATTCAAATCCGAACCGAAAATAAAGTATTTGTATAAAACCATGATGTCCCGAAATTGGAAAACCGAAGCCTGATTTTTGAAAGCTATTTGGGTTTAGATTGCTGTTTACTTTTTGTCACTTGCCCTGCCAGAAAACCCGACATATACATACATATATATATATAGAGAGAGAGAGAGGTTCAAGGAAAAACCCCAAATAAATGGAAAACTAAAAAACACTTTATCAATCGTTAGATTAGATGATCTGATTGATGTGATTAGTCGGGCGGTTACAACAATGTTAATTAAATTAAAAAACCTCAACCCCCTATTTTTTAATCGAAAAATAAACAAAATTCGAACGAAATAAATTACACCAAATAAACGATCATATTTTTCTCGTTAATTTGACATCCATATTGGTATACTTTTTCCTCCGTATTTTCGTGGTTTTCCGGTTTTCCAGTTATTTAGGGTTTTCCCTTGAACCTGACCCATACCTTGATTGTCAGAGAGAGAAAACATACTTTGATATCAGCTTAACCAAGTTTATTCAGAGAGAAGATGATTGAATAGGTTAAAGAAATTTATTTTATCCAAAGTGTAGTAGTATCGCTGATCTAATGTGAATCGCTGAAGATTTTATCCTTCAAAGTTCAGCATTCCAAGCTCGCTGATGAGAAAGTTGAATCTTGTCTCATCAAGAGGTTTGGTAAACAAATCAGCTAACTGAAAATCAGTTGGAATAAAATGAAGTTCTATATCACCATTCATCACATGATCTCTGATAAAATGATATCTGATTTCTATGTGTTTGGTCTTTGAATGTAGTACTGGATTGTTTGCTATAGCGATGGCACTTGTGCTGTCGCAATAGATTGGAATTTTAGAGAGCTGAAGATCATAGTCTAGTAGCTGATTTCTCATCCACAAGACTTGAGAACAACAGCTTCCAGCAGCTACATATTCAGCTTCAGCTGTGGAAGTGGACACTGAATTTTGCTTTTTACTTGTCCAACTTACCAGCTTTCCACCCAGGAGCTGACATCCTCCTGTGGTGCTTTTCCTATCCAATTTGCAGCCTGCAAAATCACTATCTGAATAGGCGGTTAAATCGAATCCTGAGTCTTTGGGATACCAAAGACCTAGGTTCGCTGTACCCTTAAGGTATTGAAAGATTCGCTTTACAGCTTTCATATGAGATAGCATAGGTTCAGCTTGATATCGTGCACACAAACATGTTGCATACATAATATCGGTCGGCTAGCTATAAGATACAAAAGAGAGCCGATCATCCCACGGTACAGCGTGACATTAACAGGTATTCCCTTTAAATCCTTGTCAAGTGTCAGCGGTGGTGCCATAGGGGTTTTCATAGCTGAACTATGAGTTAAATCAAATTTCTTCAGCATATCTTTAACATATTTTCCCTGATTAATAAAAGTTCCTTTTTCAGTTTGCTTAATCTGAAGACCAAGGAAATATGTTAGTTCACCCATCATGCTCATTTTATACTCATCTTTCATTCTATCAGCGAAACGAGTACATAGCTCAGGGTTAGTATAACCAAATATAATGTCATCAACATATATTTGAACTAGAATGATATGACCTTTCACTTTTCTAAAAAATAGAGTTTTGTCAATTTTACCTCGCTCAAATTTTTCAATATGGAGATAAGTAGAAAGAGTGTCATACCATGCACGAGGAGCTTGCTTCAAGCCATAAAGTGCCTTATCCAGTTTATAAACATAACCTGGACGCTTAGAATCTGAGAATCCTGGAGGTTGTTCCACATACACTTCTTCATTCAGCTTTCCATTCATAAACGCTGACTTAACATCCATCTGATGTACTTTGAAGTTTTTGTGTACAGCATATGCTAAGAATAGACGAATAGATTCAAGTCTTGCTACTGGAGCAAATGTTTCGTCATAATCTATACCTTCCTCTTGTCTGTATCCCTGAGCAACAAGACGAGCTTTGTTGCGGGTTACAGTACCATGTTCGTCCAACTTGTTTCGATAGACCCATTTAGTGTCTATTACTGTTTTATCAGTTGGTCTCCGAACAAGTTTCCAAACTTTGTTTCTTTCGAATTCAGTCAGCTCTTCTTGCATGGCGCTGACCCAGTTTGGATCTTTGAGGGCATCGTCTATTTTCTTTGGTTCAGTTAGAGAAATAAAGTTAACAAATAAACAAATATTACCTGCACTTCGTTGGGTCTGAACACCAGCGTTTGGATCACCAAGAATTTGATCAATTGGGTGATTTACGGTCCATCGCTGAGCCAGACTGACTCATCTTGAACTGGAGGAGCTGAAGATGAGGCTTCAGCTACTTCTGGAGTTTCAGCTAAGAGAGGAATACTTGCATTTGTCATTTCATTTATTGATTGCTGGGAGATAGATGGAATGTCTGAGACATTTGGATCAACGATAGGTATAGTGTTTATAGGAACAGCTGAGACCCATGATGTTTCAGCTTCACTATTCTGCATGTTTGGAATGATAGTGGGACTATCATCTTCTACTGGATGAGCATGAGGAGTGGGAATATCTTCTGAATCACCAAGATGAGAAAACATCCATCGATTCAGTTCTTCAGTATCAGCGGACGGTTTAGAGTTCGCTGAACGGGATTCGTCAAACGTGACGTGAATAGTTTCTTCTACAATTTGTCTTCTACGATTGAAGACTCTGAAGGCTTTGGAAACTGAGGAGTATCCAAGAAAGATTCCATCATCAGCCTTAGGATCAAACTTTCCAAGGGCATAATTGTTGTTCAGTATGAAACACTGACATCCAAAGATGTGAAGAAAGCTAATTGAAGGCTTTCTCCCATGAAAGAGTTCATAGGCTGTCTTTTTGAATCTTTTAACTATCAGCGACCTGTTTTGCGTAAAACAAGCAGTGTTGACAGCTTCTGCCCAAAACTGAGTAGGCAGGTGAGAATCGCTGAGCATTGAACGTGCAGCTTCAATAATTGTTCTATTTCTTCTTTCAGCGACTCCATTTTGTTGCGGTGTTCTCACTGAAGAGAAGTTGTGAGAAATACCCTTACTCTAAAGGAAGGAATCAAGAGAATTGTTTTTGAATTCATTCCCATGATCACTCCTTATTGAGCGAACGGTCAGATTGTTCAGGGTTTCCATCTTCCGAACAAAGGTGATGAGTTCTTCAGGAGTGTCACTCTTAGAACGGAGAAACATTACCCAAGTGAAGCGAGAGAATTCATCAACTATGACCAGCGTATATTTCTTTCCAGCGATGGATTGTTTGTTAACGGGGCCAAACAAATCCATATGGAGTAGTTGTAGAGGAGATGACACTGAGGAAACTTGCTTTGATTTAAAGCTTGCTTTGGTCTGCTTCCCTTTTTCACACGCTGAACATAAAGACTCTTTGGCATATGAATGTTGAGGTAGACCAGTGACCAACTCTTTTGAAGAAAGAGTGTTCAGTGTCTTGAAATTTAGATGAGATAGCCTCTTATGCCATAGCCAGTTGACATCAGATGAGGCCTTTGAGAAGAAACAAGAGTTCTCAGTGGTTGTTGAGTCCATGTTTATTACATAAACATTTTCCAAACGATAACCGCTGAGAGCTATCTTCTCCTTTTTGTCAGCGACAAAGCAGGATTCTTTAGTAAAGATTACTCTGTTATCCATGTCGCAAAGCTGACTGATGCTTAGAAGATTATGCTTCAGTCCTTCAACATATGCGACTCTTATGAAGGAGGTTGTACCATTTGAAAGTACACCATACCCTCGGGTATGTCCTTTTCCATTTCCACCGAAAGTCACAGAGGGACCCTTCTCTTCCTTGTATTCAGCGAGCAGGTTTTTCTTTCCAGTCATGTGTCTAGAGCATCCGCTATCGAGATACCAGATACCATTCTTAACCTGAAATACAAAGAGAGATTAGTTTTTCTTGGGTACCCACTTAACCATGTATACACATTTGTCAGTGGAGCTAGTTGGAATGGAAGATTCAGCAGTCTTCGCAGCATTTGAAGATTCAGCTTTGTCTTTCTTCACTTTGGTTAATTTCTTAACCTCAGTGGTAGGATTCACCTTGACCTGATTTGTACCAGGGTTGGTCTTCTTTGCCTTGGGGGCAATCTTCACCTTAGCTATCTTTTCAGCTTTGGTGGCTGTGGGGCACTTACTAGCAATATGATCGGTAAGTCCACAGTGATAACATTTCCTATAACTAAAAGTAGTTATAGGACCATTTGAATGCTGAGCTTTTAATTTCGAATTAGAAGTGCCAACACCAAGTAAACTATTGGCTTTAGAAATGGGACGAACATTCAGTTCTTCAGATTTCTTACCAAGGACATCCACTCTGAGTCTAGGAGTAGATCGCTGAATAGATCCAGAGATCTGCTTACTTGATCCAGAGGGATGAGTCGCTGAAGCTTTAGAAGCATTCAGCTTTGGTACTAAGGTACCCTTCTGAGGATTCTGGTAAATAACAATTCATTTACCTTTGTCTTTAGAGACAGAGGTAGGTTTTGAATAAACCATTTTCTCCTTACCTTTTTAGGTAGGAGTTTCCTCAGGGATTGGTGTATTGGACGAGGAGCACTGAGAAGATAAAGTATCAGCGACTGAGGATACGAACGTTCCAAATTTAAGCATTGATCGCTCAGTGGTTGGTTTTGGAGTATCATATTTGTAACCCAGACCACGTTTATCACTCAGGGGAATCTGAGACTTTATTATCTCAGTGATCTTTGTTGAAGAATTACACCATCCTTCAACAGTAGCTTTTTCAGCTTTTAATGCAGCGATAGCTTCTGCTCGTTCGATTTTGACTAGCTGATTTAAATAAACTTGATCTTTAAAATCTTCTTCAATTTTAGAAAGCTTTTCTATTTGAAGGTGACAGTTTTTAAGCTGTTCAGCGAGATCAAGATTTTGGTTTTCAACCAGAGTTTTGCCGTTCATGGCTTCGTATAAACTTCTAGTCAAGAGATCGATCTTACGGAGACTATCAGCTTCATCAATATTTGCAATATTGGTAAAGAAAGAAGGCGATACCTGAATAGCAGAGGTTGAAGTGGAGGGAATGTCTGAACTTTCTTCCTCATCTTCAATCTTAGCCATAAGGCAGAGATTGGCTTCATCATCTTCAGAGTCAGATGATGATTCTTCTTTATCAGAATCAGCCCAATCATAGTTGGCCATAAAGCCTTTGCCTTTCTTCTTAAAGCTTTTCAGCTTTGCATACTTCTCCTTCAGCTTTGCGTATTTGTCATCTTTATTTCTTGGAACAAAGGTTTTCTTTGGGAAAGCTGAAGGTCTAGTGACTTTCTTTGACCTGCACTCATTAGCGAAATGTCCTGTCTTTTCGCAGTTGAAACAAGTAGCGGTAGCCTTATCAACAAAAGCTGATGATTTAGGCTTGTCAGTTATGGAAAGAGGTTTGTTCTTTCTAAACATTTTCTTTTTGGCAAATCTCCTGAACTTTTTAGTTAGGAGAGCCAAAGATTCATCATCATCTGAAGAATCAGAATCTGATGACCTTTTAGAGTTACTTTCTAACTCAGTGATAGTGACCGAGGGTCGCTGAGTAGAAGGTTCCTCTGAGATTAAAGCAACATGGGTGCTTTTGGAATCTTTTACAAGATTCTTCTTAAGATGGCTCGATTGCTCATGATTCAGCAACGTGCCATATAAGGTTGAAAGGGTCATTGATTTTAGATCCTTTGATAGCTTGAGACACATAGAATAATTGTCCCAGCTTTCAGGTAAACATTCTAGAAACTTTGTCAGCACTTCAAAGTTAGAATATTCCTTACCAACAGTTTTCAGATCTATAATTAAATAATTAAAACGTTGGTGAACTTCAGAGAGAGATTCATTCTTACCAGAAATGAAGCTTTCGTATTGTCTTACCAGGTTGATCTTTCTTGAGTCCTGGACTTCAGACGTTCCTTCATACTGAACACATATTGTGTCCCACATGGCTTTTGATGTTTTCAGATTCATGACAGAATGGTAGACTTCGTCAGGAAGAGCCATGGATAGTATGGATCTGGCTTTTGTATCTATAGCCACTTTCTTCTTATCTTCGTCAGTCCATTGAAAGATTTCCTTAGGGACCAGCCTTTCAGGAATAGCGGGTCTATTCTCAGCGGCTGGAACTGCAACATCAATTCTTACAGGGATGAATGGACTATTCTCGAGATAGTAAGGCATAGTAGGGTCTACACCTTCTAAGAAGAGTATCATCCTATTTTTCCATAGGTTGAAGTTATCTCTGGAAAATCTAGGGGGTTTAGCAAGAGAATCATTGTCTATATAATTTGTGTTTGTGTTGGTGGCCATTTTCAGATAATAGCAAAGAAGAGAAATATCTTAGATTAGATCTTGTTTATGAGATTAAACAAATCCGCTCTGATACCACTTGTTGGTCCCGAAGGCCTATACAAGTTTGTAGAAGGGGGGGTTGAATACAAACACACAGATTTTACTTTTCTAAATTGTTTATTGATAAATCATTAACAATTTACAGCTTGTTGCGGAAACAAGATTAAGGATAAACCTAAATCTAAACAAGTTGGAACACTAAGGTTTCTTGCACTAAGAGAGATAAGGAAATTACTAATAATAACCTATCTTGAGATAAGAGATTGAACTTGTCCAGAGTTAGCAAGTTACTTCAAATGAAGTGGGTTCATCTCTTTATATACTGCATGCATTTAATGCAAGTCAGTATACACTTTACACGTGTCATCAGCTGGTTGGTTGCATGTCATTGACCTTTGATGACAACCTTAGTAGCCGCATGTATGAACAGTGTAGTATCAGAGTGGTTGTACGATTTCAGACAGTCGGAGGTTCTTTTCTGACATTTCGTACGGAGTCGTGCAAGGATGGTTAAGACAAAAGTACTTTGTACGGAGGACTTCATGATCAGCTTTCGTTGATTCAGAGCATTATCATTTTCTATTCAGCGAATGATAAAGTTCAGCGATAACTGAAGTCTTGTACTTGATACTTCACGTTGAGTGGACAAATCTGAGTCTTCACTGATCCGCATCAGTTCGTTAGGAGACTTGTCGCTGGTTCTTGAGCTTGATCTTCGACTTCAACGTAGAACCTATGTTGACGTGAAACTTGTCTTCAGGGATCACAAGTAAACAACTAACTTATCAGCGATCACCATAAGTACTGAACAGACTCAGAGTATTATGGTGAACAGTTTCGCTGAATGTTTAATCTAAAGAGCGAGAGTTCCTATCAGCGGTACTGTAAAGTCTTAGTACTTATCAGCGATAGTGAAACTCTGATACATATTGTTTACTTACAATTTTCACTAAGTATTAAAGAGAGGGTCATTATCAAATCACTGAGGGTTTGGATCAACAGAAATATTGAAGCTCTTAGACGCCGACATGATCTACCCAATATCCGACAGCAAGTGGGTAAGCCCGGTCCAGGTAGTCCCTAAGAAATCCGGCATTACTGTGGTAGAGAATGCCGAAGGTGAGTTGGTGCCCACTCGTGTTCAAAACGGGTGGATGGTATGTATTGATTATCGTAAATTGAATGCATCAACTAGGAAAGATCACTTCCTGCTTCCTTTCATAGACCAAATGTTAGAAAGATTAGCCGGTCGTACTCACTATTGTTTTTTGGATGGTTATTCAGGTTTCCATCAAATACTGGTGGCAAGAGAGGACCAAGAAAAGACCACGTTCACATGCCCCTTCGGTACATTCGCTTACTGAAGGATGCCTTTCAGTCTTTGCAATGCGCCGGCGACCTTCCAAAGATGTATGGTGAGCATTTTTTTTGACTATGTTGAGAATATTATTGAGGTTTTTATGGATGACTTCACAGTATATGGTGATTCGTTTAGTGTGTGTTTAGATAACTTGACCAAAATTTTGAAAAGGTGCATTGAAACTAATTTGGTTTTAAATTTTGAGAAATGCCACTTTATGGTAAATCAAGGTATAGTACTTGGTCATGTTATCTCGGAAAGGGGTATAGAGGTTGACAAGGCAAAGATCGATGTCATAAAATCCTTGCCTTACCCCTCGAGTGTTAGAGAGGTCCGTTCTTTTCTTGGCCACGCAGGTTTCTACCGGCGTTTCATCAAAGACTTTTCCAAGATCACTCGACCCCTATGTGAGCTTTTACAAAAAGAGGTAGACTTTTACTTCAACGAGGTATGTAAAAGTTCATTTGATTTGTTGAAAGACATGCTCACTTCTGCCCCTATCATCCAACCGCCCAATTGGCAATTACCATTTGAGATCATGTGCGATGCTAGCAATCACGCGGTTGGGGTGGTATTGGGACAGAAGGATGGTAAGAACTCTCATGTTATTTACTATGCATCACGATCACTTGACAGTGCACAATGCAACTACTCGACCACCGAGAAAGAGTTGCTAGCAGTTGTTTTTGCTCTAGAAAAGTTTAGATCTTATTTGCTAGGCACTAAATTGATTGTGTTTTCTGACCATGCAGCTTTGAAGTACTTGCTCAAAAAGAAGGATGCAAAGTCGCGATTGATTAGGTGGATTCTCTTACTCCAAGAGTTCAACTTGGAGATAAGGGATAAGAGTGGAGCCGAGAATCTTGTAGCCGACCACCTTAGCCGGCTAGTGTTGGATGGAGAGACAAAACCGATCACTGATGAGTTTCCCGACGAGCACCTTTTCTCCATCTCGGGAGAAACCCCCTGGTATGCCGACATCGTTAATTACTTGGTCTCAAAGACCTTTCCAGGTGAGTTGTCTAGACCCAAGAGAGAGAAAATCAAGAGAGAGGCTCGTCTCTACATGTGGGACGAACCATATTTGTGGAAACATTGTCTGGACCAAGTGATCCGGCGAAGTGTGCCCCAAGGGGAGTTTCAATCTATTTTACAGTTTTGTCACTCCGAGGCTTGTGGGGGCCACTTCGGCCATAAACGGACTTTTAGAAAAGTCCTTGAGTGTGGTTTATATTGGCCATCCCTTATGCGATATTGCTTTCGTTTTTGTAAGAGTTGCACGAGATGCCAAATGACGGGAAACATTAGTACCCGGAATCAAATGCCCCAATTTCCTATGTTAGTTTGTGAGATTTTCGATGTATGGGGCATAGATTTCATGGGACCGTTTCCCGCATCATGTGGTAATTTATATATTCTTTTGGCCGTCGATTATGTTTCTAAATGGGTAGAGGCAAAGGCCACCCGTACTGACGATTCACGCGTTGTTGCAGATTTTATCAAATCTCACATCTTTTCCAGGTATGGGACGCCTAAGGCCATCATTAGCGATAGAGGTACACATTTTTGCAATCGAATCATCGGCGTGCTACTAAAGAAGTATGGAGTCATCCACCACATCTCCACCGCCTATCACCCACAATCAAATGGACAAGCGGAAGTGTCAAACCGAGAGATAAAGTCCATCTTGGAAAAGACGGTGAGTCCTAGCCGAAAAGACTGGAGTTTAAGGCTTAATGACGCCTTGTGGGCCTATCGCTCGGCCTACAAGACACCCATAGGAATGTCACCCTTTCGGTTAGTTTACGGTAAGCCTTGCCACCTCCCGGTGGAATTGGAGCATAAGGCTTATTGGGCGGTGAAGACGTGCAATATGGATTTGGATGAGGCGGGGTCGCATCGGAAGCTACAAATTCAAGAGTTGGAGGAGATAAGGAATGACGCCTACGAGAACGCTCGCATTTATAAAGCAAAGGCTAAGGCGTTCCATGATTTGCGCATATCACGTAAGTCATTCACTAAAGGTCAGAAAGTTCTCCTTTACCACTCTAGATTGAAATTATTTCCCGGTAAGTTAAGGTCCAGATGGATAGGACCTTTTGTGGTTGTTAATGTTTTTGATCATGGTGCAGTCGAGATCCAAAGTCTATCTACATGGCAGATTTTCAAAGTTAATGGCCATAGACTGAAGCCGTTCTATGAGGGCTTTGATGGAGGGGATTTAGAGAGAGTAACCTTGGACACGCCAAGCTACACGGATTGAACTGAGTATGGTCTAGCCAAAGACCTAAAAGAAAGGCGTTGTGTGGGAAGCAACCCACGGATTTCAGTTTCTTGTTTTTATTGCTTTATGTTATTTAGTTGTTTTTGTTAGATTCTCCAATTTCACTCCTATTTGTATTTGTGCTCTCTTGTTCTCAGGTTCCGCCCGATTATTGGAAGCTTAAAAGGATGTACCTATCGTCATAAATTCATGCATTGGAGGATCACTCACTAAATCAGGGGAGTTTTCTGTTTTCCCTCTTCTTTTCATGTTTAGAGTGTCCTCTACTAATTGAATACATTGAGGACAATGTGTGAATTAAGTGTGGGGGTGGGGTCATTTGCATGATTTGGGCCTGTTTTGGTATATAAATGCTTTTTGGGGTAAATTTTTACAAAATTTTGTGCTTAAATGTGGATTGTTGTCCGTTTTGGAAATGTGTTAGCATGTTTTAATGAGATTAAATGATTGATGATGATGAGTTTTGATGCATGTATAGCATGATTGAGTTTGATTGATAGCACTTAGAGTCGATCAGTGGTATTATGCCGGTCAAAGTTAGACATTTGCTAATCTCTTAAACAAGCTTAACCTTGTGAGACTTTGAGCCTATTAGACTAAACACTTGATATTAGTCTCGATTTCATTTCTTGTGTGATCACGTCATGCCTAGTTATGCACCTCTAGAACTTGACTTGTCTCTCCTTAAGATTACATGACACTACATGCTAATAAATATGATAAAGGCCATCGTTTTCTCATTTTTATTTTAGCCAATTAGCCTTTAGCCTACCTTTATGTTATTACTACCTTTTTGAACGCCACTTTGAGCCTTAGCCTATTTCTTTTGTCACCCACGTCATGAACCAATCCAAACACGACCCACCCGACCAATCACCAATGGAGTGTCTCGGTGCCCCTATGTGCTCGAAAGTAAACATATATGTTGGGAAAGAAAAAGAGAGAGTGAAAAGAAATTCAAAAAGAAATACGAAAAAATAGATCAAAAAAAATGTCGTAAAAAATAATAATAATAATAATAACGACGGAAATGATGATATGGTTGTTTATAAAAGTTTCATCCTTATTCCGTATCATCCAAAGGGAAATGTGCTTCAAAGATAAAGATGTTAAACCCCTTGTTGAAAGAAAGTCAAATGCTTGAATAACCGGGTTTCCCATTTGGTGTACGGTCCTTATCCACTCTTCCCAAATATATCATACCTTACCCAAAGCCTTATTTTACATTACACCTAATAAAGACCTTTTGATTTATATGCATGTATGTTATCCAAGTAGTGGAGGGTGAGAGATTTTTCAAGCTTATGGTAGGTACGTGCTAGTGTAGAGACGCTTTGAGCGATATACTTTAACCCCAAGGAGTGAATTGAGTGTATTATTTTAATTATCCCATTAGTGAGAGTTCATGAGATTAGCTTGTGTCTACTTGATTGTGTGTGTGTTCATTAATTGATGCTAAGTTGCAAATCTCAAGCTCATCATATGCTATATATGTTAACACTCTCGTTTGATTCGTTTTGATCACTACATGCTAATGTAAGTCATTGCCGGGACGGACAATGATCTAAGTGTGAGGGAATTTGATATGTGCCGATTTTTACACATATTTATATCGAATTTACCATAAATTAGACGCTTAAATTACTCTTAATATTATGTTTTAGTATTTTGTTATTTGTAAATAAATAAAAAAGAGAAAACAAAAGAAAAGAAAAGAAAAATAAAATAAATAAAAACTTAATAATATTTTTTGGTCGTTGTGTTGCTTCCAGGTTTCCAGCAGAAAGCAAAAAGATAAAAAAAAATTGAATTACATTTGTTGGTCCTTGTGTGTGGCGGCCCACTAAGGAATTAAAAGAGAGAGATGGCCCAGCAGATCAAACAAGCAGTCCAGAAAAGAACAAAACCCAGCAACGCCTTTCTCTCTCTCGTCGGCCATAAAATCGCAGCAGCAAAATCAATTGAACAAATAGAGACATACGCGGTCTCCACCGCGGCTTCAGGCCACACCCCATCCCGCGTATGCCTCTGTTCGATTCGAGGCTCACACGACCCCGCGGCTTCTCCCGCGGTTTTCAAGCCGCGCACCAAACCGCGCGGTTCTGAGAATCAGTGTGTGTGTGCATTTTTTGGCGGTTCCTTCTCCTTTGGGGTTTAAAAGCTAGGGAGAAACTGTCATTAGGGGAAATCAACTGGAGAACGATTTTTAGAGAGAAGATTCACAGAGGAGACGACTTTCAGCTTTTGGGTGTGGATTTGGAGAAAATTTCTAGGGTTTTTCATCAGTTTTCTACATTGCAATCTTTTTGTAAGTATTTATGCATTTTAATTATGAGTAGCTAGTTTTCTTATTTCTAGCAATGGGTATGTGATTACTTTGAGTTTGGATTTGTTGAGACTGGTTTGAACTTAAGTTTCATTTGAATGTCATTTATGCAATTTTAGACTTGAATGTTTATCGATTCTTGAATTGGGCATTTTGAGTAGGATCCCTTAATGTGTTTGATTCAATTTCGAATTGTTAGATGAATCGAAAGATCCGTAATTGTCTTTTGGTTTGTCAAAGTAGCATACAACACACAATTGACAATTGTGTTAATTGTTGGTTTTGTAAAATTGCATAATCTAACTTAAACAATCGGCGCTCGATTGTTGGTTAGTCTTGGTGTTCGTTTATCTTTAATGCGGTTGGCAATCGAATTCTAAGTTCGTGACTAGGTTCGATTAGCTAATTAGAGACTAGTTGTAGAGTGTTCAAGGCTAGTCAAGCTTTTGTGCGAACGAAGCATTAACGCGTGTTGATGTTTCAACCAATTTGATTTCTTTTGAGAAAACGGTGAACGAGTCGATGATACGTAATCCAAATGATTAGTTAATTAATGCTCATTGCTAGTCTCGTTTATTATTTCTCAACACTCTAAATTATTATCGTTTTGCATGTTTAGTTTAATTATAAAGCATATACCCCCCTCCATTTTCACTAAATGTTTTTGACACACTTGCACGAGATCACGTCTTGGACTCATGGTTAACACCGAGTCCCTGAGGAGACGACCCTACTTATCACTATCGCATTTAATTGTGTTTAGAGGAAATAGGTTAATTATATAAATCTTATTATTTGCCGGACTCGACACCCGTCAAGTCCCACAAATTTAGGAACTAACATATAACTATAATGGTTACTCAATGTGACTTACACTCTTCGGGATTGACGAATAGGATGTGGTGACAAACAGTGGCATTTGGGATGTGTACCCCCCTGCACTCGACATCCCGACCTGCGTGACATTGATCATTATTAGTCCCACAAATTTAGGAACTAACATATAACTATAATGGTTACTCAGTGTGACTTACACTCTCCGGGATTGACGAATAGGATGTGGTGACAAACGGTGGCATTTGGGATGTGTATCCCCCTGCCCCCCGACATCCCGACCTGCGTGACATTGATCATTATTAGTCCCACAAATTTAGGAACTAACATATAACTATAATGGTTACTTAGTGTGACTTACACTCTCCGGGATTGACGAATAGGATGTGGTGATAAACGGTGGCATTTGGTATGTGTACCCCCTGCCCCCGACATCCCGACCTGCGTGACATTGATCATTATTAGTCCCACAAATTTAGGAACTAACATTTTTTTTATAAAAAACACTCTTAACTTCTTTTTTTATAAAAAACACTCTTAACATCTTTTTTTATAAAAAACACTCTTAACATCTTTTTTTATAAAAAACACTCTTAACATCTTTTTTATAAAAAACACTCTTAACATTTATTTTTATAAAAAACACATCTTTTTATAAATAAACACTCATTTTTTTATAAAAAAACACTCTTAACATCTTTTTTTTAATAAAAAACACTCTTAACATGTATTTTTATAAAAAACACTCTTAACATTTATTTTTATAAAAAAACTCTTAACATTTATTTGTATAAAAAAACTCATTTTTTTATAAAAAAACACTAACATTTTTTTATAAAAAAAAACACTAACATATGTTTTTATAAAAAACACTCTAACATCTTAAAAAAAACCACTATAACATCTTTTAAAAAAAAAACCCTAACATCTATAATAAAGACAACATTATAACATACAAATAACACATTCAAACATACAACAAACTTAAAAACACTCTAACAACATACATTGTAACGACCCAGACCTTTTTCGAAATGTTTTGCGTTTGGTGTGGAGTTTTAAGCAAAAGTAGAAGTTGAGGGGCCAGTTTGTAAATATGAGATATGGTATATATGGGCACAAAACCCTAGAAGAAACTTTCCATTTACTGAATTTGATTGTTGTTGACGGCTGGGTTTGGTGAGAAAGGAGGAAAGGGTTTTCTTGAGGGTTTTTGTGCATTTGGAGGAGAAGAGTCTTCAAGTCTCGAAATCAGAAGGAAGAGAAGGATTTGGAATTCGTTTCTGCGAGAATCATACCAGGTAATCTTTAATCCATAACTCCATTTAGGATTTGGCAGATGATTATTGAAGTAGTTGAGAGTTTTCTTTGGTTAAAGCCATTTGAGGCCAAATAGAGGGATTTAATCACCTTTAATTATGTTTTGATAATGATAACTGATGGGAAATCGATTACAGATCATTTATTGACAGTTTATTAGCTTATCTTGAGGATTAAGAGGCATGTATTAGGATTTTCAACCATTAAACTCGTCCAGCGCTCGTCCGGACACCTTCAAGCATGAGAGTGTCCGGGTGAGTGTCCGGATAGCTTCTTGGTCGGGTTGTGGAGGTGTCCGGATATTGTGTTGTCCGGATGAATTAATCGTCCGGAAAAGTGTGGTTGTCCGGAAAAGTGTGGTTGTCCGGAATTGAGTAGAGTGGCAAGTGAGAAGTGTCCGGATAGTTCTAGTCAGCTTATAAATCTGTCCCTTCGTTCATGTAGGCAATTTGGGAGTAAAGAGCAGAGTAGGAAAAAGCAAGCAAACGTATCAGGTGAGTTTTCTAAACTAAAACGTGTGGATTTTAACATGTTTTCTAAAGCAAGTACATGATGAGAAATGCCATGTTTTATTCTTATGTTTTAAGGGATTTAGGTGACCGGACGGGCCTAAACTTAAACTTGGGAGTAGAAATCACAACTGAGAATCAGGAAATGCGTTAGGAGGACACTATTATAGAGATAGGACTAATAGGGTACTGAGAACTGTCATGTAAGGTAAGTTTGAGATTCCACCTGGCCAGCGTAATTGCGAACTTACAGGTACATGTATGTGCTTAACCTGCCTTATTATTCCGAAGTGGTAGTCATAAGCTAGTGTTTATGTCGTGTTCCAGTACTTTAGAATGTCAGCAAGATCCCTGAGGGGTAGACTGAGACCCCCTGTTGGGGAAGTTTCATGAGAAGTCGTGGTGATGTAATGTACGTATACATCGTAGAGAAGAAATGTTGTATAGAGTATTACGAGTCGTCTAAAGGTAGCTTTTCGTGGATTCGGAGAGGAAGAATGCTTGAGTTTGAGTAAGACTCCTGTTTCGAAAGAGTCCCAATTCTAGAAATCATGGGATAGATCAGTCAGGATGGTAAGGAAAGTCAGTGTCAAAACCTTGAAAAGCAGTGATGTCCGGAAAAGTGTGGTTGTCCGGAAAAGTAGTGATGTCCGGAATTGAGTAGAGTGGCAAGTGAGAAGTGTCCGGATAGTTCTAGTCAGCTTATAAATCTGTCCCTTCGTTCATGTAGGCAATTTGGGAGTAAAGAGCAGAGTAGGAAAAAGCAAGCAAACGTATCAGGTGAGTTTTCTAAACTAAAACGTGTGGATTTTAACATGTTTTCTAAAGCAAGTACATGATGAGAAATGCCATGTTTTATTCTTATGCTTTAAATTGCATGAAAGTTGTTTACAGTTTTAAATAAGATTTGTGTATGATTTATGGGGCGGGCCTATCCCGTGTATGATTTATGGGGCGGGCCTATCCCGTGTATGATTTATGGGGGCAGACCTATTCCGTGAATGCTTTTATGTGAAAGTTTTATGTGAGATGTATGCATACATTGTGTAGACGTAAATTGGCTAAGTCGGGGGGAGGTTCCGCCAGTACTCACGTCGGGGGGAGGTTCCGTTTATGCCATGGGAATGAGTCCCAGTAAGGCAGCGTGATACTGACTCGTTGTCACCCTCGGGTGACTTCAGGGTGCCATTTACGGGAGCGGATTTATCCGTGAAAGATTTTTACTGTTCAGCTATGTGAAAGTTTATTATTGAAAGTCTTGTATACATTTGAAAGTTATGAGAAAGTTTTATGCAAAGATATTTGAAAGTTAGAAACTGTTTTTAAAAGTTTTGAGGACTGTCAGGAGGGACTCACTAGACCTCATGGTCTAACCCTCGCATTTTTCCAAACCAAACCTTTTCAGGCAAGCAGATTGCATGAGGCTCAGGTAGTCGAGCAAGAGCAGGATAGAGCACAGATGCAGATAGAGATATCGTCACTCGTATTCTAGTAATAGTTATTCTCAGTTGTGTATAGGTTGTTTCCGCCAACCTAAGTTATTTAGTCAGATGTAAAGAAATTTTATGGATCCAGTTTTGTAATTGTTTAATATTAATGCTAGTTATGCTTAATTTAGACTGGGTTGTTACAATTGGTATCAGAGCCATAGTTTAAGGGATTTAGGTGACCGGACGGGCCTAAACTTAAACTTGAGAGTAGAAATCACAACTGAGAATCAGGAAATGCGTTAGGAGGACACTATTATAGAGATAGGACTAATAGGGTACTGAGAACTGTCATGTAAGGTAAGTTTGAGATTCCACCTGGCCAGTGTAATTGCGAACTTACAGGTACATGTATGTGCTTAACCTGCCTTATTATTCCGAAGTGGTAGTCAGAAGCTAGTGTTTATGTCGTGTTCCAGTACTTTAGAATGTCAGCAAGATCCCTGAGGGGTAGACTGAGACCCCCTGTTGGGGAAGTTTCATGAGAAGTCGTGGTGATGTAATGTACGTATACATCGTAGAGAAGAAATGTTGTATAGAGTATTACGAGTCGTCTAAAGGTAGCTTTTCGTGGATTCGGAGAGGAAGAATGCTTGAGTTTGAGTAAGACTCCTGTTTCGAAAGAGTCCCAATTCTAGAAATCATGGGATAGATCAGTCAGGATGGTAAGGAAAGTCAGTGTCAAAACCTTGAAGGTATCAATGGAGCCCTGGGTTCTTGGTCGAGCTTTCCATTAGCTGGATAAATGAAATAAGATACCTATAGTGAAATGAAACCATGTAGAAATGGAAAGTGAGATAGTTGGTCAAAACGAAATAGTATGAAATGGTTGAGTAAGTGGACCGTTGAATGTATGTATAGCAAATCGTTGCAAGGCCGAGAGGGCGACCACTGTTCGAAAGTAGAGTGTCTACGATAAGTTGCGTGGGTAAAGCGATTGACCTTGTTTGAGTGAGTAGCCTTCAAATGCAAGTAGAGTTTCATGCGTTGAGTTCGTATACGTGTACATGAGATTTTTCATAATCGTGTAAATATCAAATTTGATCGGATATGAGTCGGCGTGTGCAAGTGTATGTTTAATCAAAAGTGTGATGATTTATTTATCGCGTTGTCATGCATGAAGGCTATAAACTCACTAGGTCGTAGAGTACTACATTTTAAGCTAAGGAAGAACTCTTAGAGTGGAGAGGTATTGGACAGATCAGGGGAGAATGTTCGTAGTTTTGGTACTTATGTTCAAGAGGAGAGATGAGCAGTGGAGGAGTCAGAAGTGGACTTTAATGTCGGTTGCATGAGGGTCTGTACCCTCGTGTGGTGACTGGAAATACAGTTGCCGAGGGACGGTTGTGTTCAGGGGAAGGACTAGAAGTCAGCAAGGTATTGGTATTAGCAACTCATTATGAGTAGTGTGGTGAAGTAGTGATGAAGTATCCACGACGTTGAATAATAGTTTTAAAGTGATCTTGTAATGTTAACGTTTCACGAGTGAGTTTGAAATGAGGACGACGGGATGTGAATTTGATTATGATATGTCGGGTTTCGGGTTCGGGTTCGGGTTGGGCCGATCCCAAGCCCATTTTTTCAGTCCATTTTTTTTGGTGTTTTTTAGCCCAACTTTCCTTCCATATGGTTTTTCTTGAACTATTAAAAGATAAGTATGGTTTTCCTACTATCCTCTAACACATAGAAATATAGAATGACATGCAAGTCTAAAGTTTATCCTCATATTATACAATATCTCAAAGTTCAAACGTAAAATTTATTAAAGAACTTATTGATTTAAAGTTTTCAAGATATTTGAAGGAGAAAGGTTCACAGTTCACAAACACAAAATGACCAAAGACCCACACACACTCACACAGATTTATATTTAATAAAAAAAATAAAAAAAATAAAACTTCGGGTTTCGGGCGGGTTCGGGTTCGGGAAAACCCAAACCGAACCGAACCGAAGTACCAAGTCGGGTTAATCGGGTTCGGGCCATTCAGGTTCGGCCTATTTTCGGGTTCGGACCATTCGGGTCGGGCGGGTTATTCGGGTCGGTCGGGTTTTGCTCACCCCTACTGGAAATACAGTTGCCGAGGGACGGTTGTGTTCAGGGGAAGGACTAGAAGTCAGCAAGGTATTGGTATTAGCAACTCATTATGAGTAGTGTGGTGAAGTAGTGATGAAGTATCCGCGACGTTGAATAATAGTTTTAAAGTGATCTTGTAATGTTAACGTTTCACGAGTGAGTTTGAAATGAGGACGACGGGATGTGAATTTGATTATGATATGTTGGAAGGATTTGGTTCAGTAAGGGACCCTTGTTGAAGAATAGGTTAAGGAAGTAGCAACAGGTCAACTATTGACGTTAAAGTCGGCAGTTGTGTAAGGTGTATGAGACCGAAGACTTGAATTAGAAGGTTGAAAGTTGAAGGACCACTTTGTAGGGTGTTAAGATAGTGAGAGGCTGCTGTTTAGATAAGCGTTTTACTTATGAGATGAATGGTTCGTAAAGAATGAAGTATTTAGCACAAACGAAGTAGGGTTTCACCCTATGTCGGCGTGTGGCACCTCATCCCGCGATCGCGGGATACCTCCGCGGGCAGGGACCAAAAGCGTACCGCGGGCATAGTTGGGGGGCTCCGCGGGACTTTTGGCCAAAGAATCGTGTCGCGGGGCCCACCGTGGAAAATTTGGGTATTTTGGTAAATTCATCGAGATTTTGGGTATTTTAATTAAATTATCTATTATAAAGCATTTAAGAACAAAACTCTTAAAATATCTCTTAAAGTTTTATGTACTGTTATTTAATGTTAATTACTTAAAATTTCTTAAAAACAACTATGAAGCTTTATGTATCTCTTTTAATGCTAACTACTTAATTAATCCCTATATTTAATCATTTCAAATGTTCAAATCGTGAAATCCTAAAAAATTATTAGTCTTTAATTCTCATTAATTATTTAATTAATTCTTATCTCTAACATCTTTCAAATTCTTAAATCATGAACTACTTAAAAAGTGTCATTATTTAAACTAATTTATAAAAAAATGATCGTTTTCTCAAAACTATTAAAATCGAGATATATTGCGTTGCATTACGCGAGTATGCTTCTAGTATAAGATAATCTCTAAAATATTTTTGTTAGAGATTTTGTTTTTTATAATCTATTTAAAGTTGTTAAAATATGTTTTGATTTGCCAACGTTAATTTAAATATCGCTAATGGCGTGTAGCTCAGTTGGTAATGGGTGATGACATCTTTGTATAAAAAGCAAAAGGTCTCGGGTTCGATCCCAAGACACCCCATAGCCACAACCGCTGAGTGAGTCAGATATGCCCCCCATATTATGGATAAACAGTCGGTTATGGGCCGGCTGGGTTGCCGGTATCAACATTTTGTACAAAAAAATTTATATATAAAAAAATCAATGAAATTGATACAAGTGGGTTTATTTTGCATTACAAAAAGCACCCAAAAAACGAGCAGCTCCATAAACCCTAAAACCTACCTCCCATTTCATCTGCCCCTCTTTTTCCTTCTAAAACCCTAATTTTTTTGGATCCAAGAAGGAACACAGACGCCCAAAACTCAACAATGGCGGATGCGTCAAAGACCAGGTTCGAGTTCGAAGATGCAGATGAAACCATCGAAGAAGCAGCCACCGCCAGCTCAAACTTGGAGGAGGATTCCGCCATGTGTGAGCCCGAGGATTCTTCCATTGTTGGTGCTGATAAGACCAGCGCTGACTATTACTTCGATTCATACTCTCATTTCGGTAAATAACTCTCTTATCTCTGTGTATGTTGTTGTTTATGTCTGTACATTATTGAAAGGAAAATGTAGGATGTATCAGTTGTGTTCATTGAGTAGTTTTTGAGACAAATTGATAAGCTTATTTAATGATATGTAGAGTAATATGTGTACGTGAGAGTGAGGTTTATCGTCCGAGTGACATTGATTGAAGTAGGTTCCTCTGTTCTTATAAGGGTGACTATTTTGTATAAACATTAGCTGATTTGAGAAGTGCTTATTCATTAGGCTGCAAACTAACTGAACAAAACAGAGCTGTATAGATTTATGGTCGTCTGAAATGTAGGGTTCAATCCAGTTTGACCTGTTGAACATGTGATGAATTACAAGGTGGAACAAGCATGTTCCACCCCTACCCCATGGAACAAGGTGTCACAAGGTTGAATAAACCTATATTTTACCAATACACTCTCAAAATAAAACTTAATTCTCTTCTAAAACATCAAATATGTCTCCATTCTTACATTTTTTCATTCTTTAAATTTTATTTATTTTATTTTATATTCTTTAAACTTTCGCTTTACTGTTCTCAAATATTATTTTTATACGATTTCTATATTTTGGTTATTTTAGGTAATTTATTAAATATTAATAATAAAAAATAATATAGAAAATGCATAAATTAAAAGTTGGAAACTACATAAACCTTTTATTTTGGTGTCATTTTAATCTCCTTGATAAAAGCTTTCTAATGATATATTTTGTTATTAAAAATATTTAATTTTATTATAATTTAATAAATTACATAAACTAATCAAAATACATAAAAGATATAAACAACTCATTAGGATAAATTGGTCAGTTTACCTGTTCTGTCCAGTTTTGTCTTACCAAACACCAAACGGATACCAAACGTACCCTTAGTTTGTAGCCTGACTTATAACTATTCTTCATCTCTGAACTTCTATGCACGAGCACATGCTATCACAAAAAGCTAATTTCTACCAAAGGGCCTTTGGCCTAGTGGTAACCGGTAACCAAACCTTTCTAGAGGTCAAAGGTTCCAACCGGTAAAAGGTGAGACATGTGTGTGTTTCATTTTACCATATAAATTCTTATATACTTAAAAAAGCTAATTTATTTATCGTCTATTTTTGTTTTATTTTCTGATGCTTTTTCTTTCTTTGTTTGTGTGGCTGCAGGTATTCATGAGGTAAGCCCAGTGTCCTTTACAATTGACAAAGCTACATGACAACTAGCTGCCACACAATACATCCCTTCTATCAATACGATATTCGATACCCTGCACTGTTATGTAAAAAGAGAAAGTTTAAAATAATCCTTCCCCACCTGAATTGGTTTCTGAAAATTAATTTCCTAATAAAAATGTTAACTAGTGACAATAATTGTTCTGTAGTTTGTGTTAAATAATACATCTATAGTCAAAACACTATGCAAGGTGGACTCTTCTTCTTCCTATCATTTGTAACTCGGTTTATGAATCCGGGTTTCTCCAAACAACTAAAACTTAAATATGACTGACATGTGCAGGAAATGCTGAAGGACGTGGTTAGAACGAAGACTTACCAAAATGTTATTTATAAGAACAAATTTTTATTCAAGGACAAGATTGTTCTCGATGTTGGTGCTGGGACAGGAATATTATCTCTCTTCTGTGCAAAAGCTGGGGCAAAGCATGTGTATGCTGTATGTAAACATATCCCTCTTTTGTTCAAACTTGAGACCGATTAACTCGTTTATTTACTCTAGCTCGATGATTTTTTTTTATATTTTGATTATATAGTTTGTAAACATATAGATAAATATGTTTAACTCGAAAAAGTGTATGCTCGAATGGCTCAACTCTGCTCATAGTCTTATCGAGCTTTCGAACGAGTCGAGTCGAACATTGGTGTTATGGAGCTCGACTCGTTAAGTCAAACGAGCTTTATCTTGTGTCCAAAATCGAATCGAGCTCGAGGATTATTAGGCTCGAGCTTGAGATAAACGAGCTCGAGGATTATTAGGCTGAGATCGGGTAGCTCGTTAAAAGCTCGACTCGTTTACACCTCTACCCACTATGATCGTTCCTCATGGCCAATTATATGTTTGAGCTTGAAATGTTTGTGTCTACAACCTCTTTTTTAGAAAGTTTGTTGAATGCTTTGTGTATGCATGTGATGGTAAAGGATCATGTGAGAAGTTTTGAGGTTAACGTGAGAAGTGAATCTGAACAGTTGATCACTTTTAATCAAATGCCCTCCCATGAATTGTGCCTTAGAAGGGAATGGATCTGGTGCATCTCATCCTGATGTCCATCCATTTCTCATCCGACGGTTGATAACCACTTATTACGCTTCTCACGTTAACCTCGACTTCTCACCGGAACCCAACCCTGCATGTGATACTGTCTTACTTTCAGTAAGCAGTTTTTATTATTTGAAGTTTTTCGTTTCTTGTCAAAGTTCTGGCATATGATACTACTTGTTTTTGCAGGTTGAGTGCTCGCAAATGGCTGACATGGCACAAGAAATTGTTAAAGTGAATGGTTTCTCAAGTGGTAATAGCATCTTTTAAAGTTTTGCATTTTCTACAATATTGAATAAGTCAGTAAACTAATTTGTCCTTTTTTTGTCTGGATATACAGTTATAACTGTTTTGAAGGGAAAGATTGAAGAAATTAACCTTCCAGTTCCTCAAGTGGATATTATTATTTCAGAATGGATGGGGTACTTTCTGTTATATGAGAACATGTTAAATACTGTTTTGTATGCTCGTGATAAGTGGCTGGTAAGTTTCACTTTTCTCTTTTGGCTCTTGTTTTTCTTTGATGGGAGAATCTTGTAATCTCACTCACGTTAAATTCTGTAGCTCACCTTCAAGACTTGCTTGTTTGTACCCATAAACTTCTAATTTATCTAGGGTGTGTTTGGTATCCAGACAGAATGGGTAGGACGTAACAGCTGTTCAGTGTTTGATAAGACATAACTAGACATGACACAACAGATAAAATGACCAATTTACCCCTAATGAGTTGTTTATCTATTTTATATACTTTAATTAGTAAAATAAATATTTTATATAACCAACTATATCATTAAAAAGTTTTCGTCTACATGATTAAAATGATACCAAAATGAAAAGTTTATGTACCAATTTTTTATACATTTTCTATATTGTTTTATATTATTAATATTTAATTAAATTACATAAATTAACCAAAATATAGAAACTGTATAAAAATACTATTTTGAGGACATTAAAGTGAGTTTAAAACTTTAAATAATATAAAATATAATAAATAAATTTTTTAATAATGAATAAAATGTAAAGAGGGAGGCTTATTTGATGTTTTAGATGAGAATTAGGTTTTATTTTGAGATTATATTGGTAAAATATACGTCTGTTCCACCTTGTTCCCATGGGGTGGGGGTAGACGCCTGATCCACTTTGTTTCTGTTTGTTCCACATAAAGTCCTGCCAAACATGGAACAGAGATTCCTGTTCTGAACAGAGATTCCTGTTCTGAACAGAGATTCCTGTTCTGAACAGAGATTCCTGTTCTGTTCTTTTATTAACTGTCCATTGTACCAAACGCACCCTTAAACAAAAAAGGTTTGATCTTACGTTCATCTTTCTTAATCTTCTACAAGACATTGGGTTGCCGTTGTCTCTCTGTAATTTGATGTGGGGTCCACCTTATTCCAACACGACGCAGAATCTGTTGTTACTCTACCTCACCTTCTCTTTTGCTTTTCTTGAAATTCCTTTTCTGTCCTGCACAGGTTAACAATGGAATTGTGCTACCTGATAATGCCTCTCTCTATCTGACAGCAATAGAGGATGCCGAATACAAAGAGGACAAGATTGAATGTAAGCTATTAAATCGGTTTTCGGTTTAATCGGTTCGGGTTAGCCTGTTTTTAACTTTTCTAAAACTAACCAATAACCAAACCAAATAAGGTTCGGCTTAATCGGATCCGGGTTATTCGGTTCGGTAAATAAGAGTTCATATATTTCATTGAACACTTACCCAAATAATTTTCTGAATTTCAATGCCTATTGCTTCTAATATATAATTGTATCGTACGGTCATACTGAACAATTGACTTGTATCAAGTAAAAAAAAACATTATATAACAATAACATATGTAAAATAATAATAGCATGATATGTGTTTGGTTTTATTTTTATAAAAATGAAATATATAAAATATAAGTGGAATGTGTTATTCGGTTAAACCGAATGTGGAAAAAATATTTAACCAAAAACTGAACCGAATATGGATTCTTATTCGGTTAAACAAATTGTTTAATCCGGAAACCAAATAACCTGAAACCATTTAACCCAAATCACATTAAGTTTGGGTGAGTTATTAGGTTTCGGTTATTTAAGACTAACCGATAGCCAAACCAATTAACCAAGAACCGGACCAAATCCTTATTCGGTTAACCGAACTGTTGAACCCAAAAATCAAATAACCCGAAACCATTTAACCCAAATCTCATTCGGTTTGGGTGGGTTATTCGGTTGCGGTTATTTTTGACACCCCTACATCTGGCGCATCGTTAAAACTTGAATCTAGGACTGTTCTTCAACTTATTCGAGTTTATTTGTTATGGTGACAGTTTGGAACAATGTATATGGCTTTGACATGAGCTGCATCAGGAAGCAGTCCGTGATGGAACCTCTTGTTGACACAGTTGACCAGAATCAAATCGTCACAAATTGCCAATTACTTAAGGTGGGAGATATATGTATGCTTCACACTTTTAGCTTTTGTTGAAATCTTGTAGGTTTCTTTATAGGGGTGTTAACGAGTCGAGCCAAGTAGCAGGTTATTCGAGCTCTCTTTCAAACTCGAGCTCGAATATTTTTTCAATGTTTGAGCTCGAGCTCGATGTTCGTTTCTGAGCTCGAATTCGAGATCAATTAACTCGTTTACATACTTAAGGTCGATAATTTTTATATTTTGATTATATAATTTGTAAGAATATAAAAATGTTTGGCACGGAAAAGTGTATGCTTGAATGGCTTGGCTCGAATTGACTCGTGAAATTTAATGAGTTGAGTCGAACATTGGCGTTATGGAGCTCAACTTGTTAAGTTAATCGAGCTCAAGTAGCTCGTTAAAAGCTTGAATCGTTTAGACCTTTACTAGAGGATGAAATCTTGTGGTTATAGGGGCAAGGGGGAGGGGGCCATTCTTGCTCTCCGCCACTTAGTGGGAGTCTCGACCTCATTTCGTTTTCTTTCGTTTTCTGACAACAATTCAAATTGTTTCTACAGACCATGAATATCTCCAAGATGACGTCTGGGGATGCATCTTTTACGGCTCCTTTCAAGCTTATTGCTGAACGCGATGATTACATTCATGCCCTTGTAGCATACTTCGACGTCTCTTTTAGCGTGTGTCACAAAATGACAGGGTTCTCTACAGGTTAGCTATTTTCTATTTTCCTTGTAGGCGAAGGATCGTGTGAGAAGTTGAGGTTAACGTGGGAAGTGGATCTGAACCGTTGATCACTTTGGTTACCGTTGATCACTTTTAATCAAATGCCCTCCCATGAATTGCGCCTTAAAAGGGAATTGATCCGGTGCATCTCATTCTAATGTGCATCCATTTCTCATCCAACGGTTGATAACCACTTCTCACGCTTCTCATGTTAACCTCAACTTCTCACCGGAACCCAACCCCCTTCTTGTAATCATTTTCAGTTGTATGTTTTTTATTAATATGTTTCATTTAGTTTAGTAGAAGGAGAATCAAGCAAGAATGCTAACTATTTAAGACAATACGAAAACGGCCAAAATCACGTGCAAATTCACATGTGATTTTACATTAACGGTAAAAAAATGTGTTCAGGCAACTTTGGCCGCGTTTTCAGGTCGTGTGAATCAGTTTTGTACGTGATGTTAGTGTAAAATCACATGTGATTTGATCGTTTTCTTATTCTCTTAAATAGGCACCGTTTTCGTTTGAACCGTATCTAGTTTAGTAATCCCCAAATTCCATGGACATTTTAGTGTGCTAGTCTACACATAGCTTTATACTCCCTCTTTTTTGAATATAAATGTCCTCAATGAAAAATGTACGCAAATTTATGATGTTTATATCGTTACACTTTTAATGAACTTAATGACAAATTTGCTTTAATTAAAGAGGGAGAGTAATCATATTTTCTTATCTGATAATTAAGGGTAAGATTGGAAAGTAGGTATTTAATTGTGAGAATGAACACTTATTTTTGGGAGAAACTAAAATAGAAATGTGGACACTTATTTTAGGACGGAGGGAGTAGAAGTTTGTCTATCTAAAATGCCCTACGGGTGTAAACTACCCGAGTTGAGTATCACGTTATTCGAGCTCGATTAACTTTTTCAAAGTCGGGCTCGAGCTTGAGCTCGATGCTCGAGTTCAAGATAGATTAACTTGTTTATTTACTTAAGCTCGATGATTCTTATATTTTGAACTATAATTTGTAAACATACCAATATGCCTGGCTCGAAAAAGTCTATGCTCAAAGGGCTTGGCTCGTAAAGTTTAATCGAGCTTTTGGTTGAACCGAGTCGAAACATTGGTGTTGTGGAGCTCAACTCGTCAAGTTAAGCGAACTTTAATATGTGTTCAAGATTGTCCCGAGCTCGATAATTATTAGGAGCTCGAGCAGGGGTAGTTTAGTAATTTACCCAATTTGACATGGTTTGTTTAGGTTTTAGGATTTTAATTTGACATGGGTAGTTTGGTAATTTAGAGCATCTCCAACAGGTTTGCTATAATTTTTCTAAAATAAAGAATTAAAAGTTAAAATCTCTAAAAAGAGTTGCATTCATCTCCAACAGCTTTGCTATAATTTTTCTAAAATAGAGAATTAAAAGTTAAAATCTCTAAAAAGAGTTGCATTCATCTCCAACAGCTTTGCTATTTTAGAGATTTTAACACAAATTATATTAATATAACATTCTCTAATTTATATTCCCAATACACTTTAAAAGAAAAACTTAATATAAAATGATAAAAAAATTATGTTATTGGTGTGTTGAATAAAATAATTATTTCTCTCTCCTATTTAGAGAATTATAGAGAATCTCTCTATATTTAGAGATTTCTCCATGGATCTCTCTATTTTAGCAAACAAGATAGCAATGCTGTTTGAGAAGAATAACAAACAAAAACTCATTTTTTTCTATTTTAGCAATGCTGTTGGAGATGCTCTTACCAATTTGACATGGGTAGTTTAGTAATTTACCAATTTGACATGACTCGACAACTTTTGTACCGTCTAGTCCTGAAAAGAGTGATTTTTTTAATCTTTTTACTCGTAATCCAGGTCCAAGATCAAGGAATACGCATTGGAAACAGACGGTGCTATATCTGGAAGACGTGCTAACTATATGCCAAGGGGAGTTTGTTGTCGGAAGCATGACGGTGACTCAAAACAAGAAAAACCCGCGAGATATTGACATCACTCTCAAGTACTCGTTAAATGGTCGTCGCACCACTGTCTCAAGAACCCAACATTACAAAATGCGTTAAAATAACGATGGCGAAGAAGAAAAAGAATGGTTTCTTTTAGGGCAAATTGGAGGGAAATCTATCTGGGGTGGTTTTGAAATTTGAAAGTGGTTTAGAATCCCAGTTTTATGCATCTCAAGTTTTGTATCACTAATTGATTCTTTTTGATTTATGATGGTTTCATATCATTTTAATTTAATGATGGTGAGCTTATTATTGTTTTTGAAACAAATGATTTTTCATTATGCCATTTTTGCCCTTTTCATTGTCTAGAGAGGCATGATCGAGTTCCATTTTTGGTGAGAAATGTGAGAATTAATTTTAATCAAATACCTTCCCATGAAATGCGGTATAAAAGGGAATTGATCTGGTGCACTGCATCTCATTCTAATTTTCGTCCATTTCTCATCTAACGGCTGATTTTTTATCAAATTTGGCACTTCTCAGTGGAACCTAACCCTATCCAGAGATGGCCAAATGTAGCCGGAGGGATTGAGACTGGCCCCGTCGGTTAAACCCAGTTGCAAAAGGGAATTGTTATGGTGCAGTGCATCTCATTCTAATTTTCGTCCATTTCTCATCTAACGGCTGATTTTTCATCAAATTTGACACTTCTCAGCGGAACCTAACCCTATCCAGAGATGGCCAAATGTAGCCGGAGGGATTGAGACTGGCCCGGTCGGTTAAACCCAGTTGCAAAAATTTTCGGAGATCTGGTTAGCCCGTTGACAGGCGGTTAAAGGACCAATTGGGTAGTCAAATTATATTTATTTAAATGTAAATAAATAATGAATTTGTAAAAAAGAAGACGAAAAGATATTTAAAGTTTTACATTTTAATGCATTTTATCCTAATTATAGTAAAATCGTTTTTTGAAGTTTATTTTAGTGGCTTGATATCAACAAGGGGGGGTTTGGGATTGCTTATTTAAAACAACTTAAGCTTTTTTTTCAAGTGTTTATTTATTTATGTGGTGACAAAAAAATGTTTTATAAAAAGTGTTTGAATTAATTTATTGTGGTACCAAAACTTAATAAACTAATAAGTTGTTATTTAGGGAGTGCTTGGGATTGCTTGTACATGTAAAATAACCAAAAAAGTCATAAAGTTGTTTCAAATAAGTTGACAAGTCAGTATGAACCAACTTATCAAAAATAACTAATCTGAAGTGACAAAAAGTCATAAGCAACTTTTCCTTTTTCCAATCCAAACCCTAGAAATAACTTATCTGCGGAGACAAGATGAAATAAACAGATAAGTCATTTAAATAAGCAATCTCAAACACCTTCCAAATGTACCATAATTTTGGAAACAAAATTTCTAAAAGAAAATAGAAGCGTATTTCTTTTAAATGGGCTAATCAGGAACCAATTATAAATTTTAAGCGGGAGATTTGTAGGACCGGTTATTCTTCAAAATCTTTAATCATCTTGATTATGCGGTGTTCTCAAAACTATTTTTAGGAGGGAAAGGAAAAGAAAGGGAGGGAAATGGGTGGAAAGTAAAAAAAACTTGTGTTTTCCAAACTTTTTTAAGAGAGAAAGAAAAAGAAACGGAAGAAAAATAATGATTAGTTTTCTTCCAAAACTTTCCTCCCAAATGTGGGAGGAAAGGGAAGGAAATAAATTAAAAAAATTACCGAACTACCCGATATTTTCTTATAAAAGATATATTTTTAAGGATATATTAGTAAAAATGATAGTTTTCCTTTCCTTTCTCTCCTGTTCAAGAACACAAAAAAATATTATGGTTTATTAATAAGTTTATGTTATGTGGACAACCTAAAAAATAGGAGTCACTTGTTTTTAAAAAAATCATCAATTTAATACAAAACTCTTACAACTTTCTAGCACTTTTGTAAAATAGTAATTTTTGATTTTCGTCGTCATGGTTTAAAAATTACAACTTTAATCCTTATGATTTGCAATTTATTGTTGTTTTCGTGTTTAGATTAATTCATGCCTTTAAGTTTTAAAAGTGTTGGTGCAAGTGTACCACATCTCTATATATTTATATATATTTATTTTGATGATTACAAACACACCGCATTATTGTTTATCTAACAATTTAATCCAAGTGTGCAGTTGTTGAAGAACACGAAGATTTAATCTGAAGGGTTCAAGACGGAAGTGTTTACGTCGTCATCATTGTTTATAACTAATAATGATAAACACCCTAAAATAATATACCACTTGGATATTTCTAAAAACCCAATAAATGATTTTAATAGGGTTTATTGTGAAGATCCAGCAAGATTGGTTGCGTCCTGGAAGGTATCTATTCTGACGCCGGTATACCGTGGAGAATGCCCGGTATACCGCGGGTACATATTGGCCGGTATACCGCGGGTGTTCAGCCGGTATACCGCGGCAGGCGTGGTGTTTGTTTCTGATTGGTTGGAAGTACCTTTTTCTGACGGCGGTATACCGCGAGTCCTAGCCGGTATACCGCGGGTACGTATTCCAGAAGTCAACTTTGCATGAGAGCCGTTGAAGTGTCAGCGTACTTTGTACTGCACGGTATACCGCGTGCATTTGGCGGTATACCGCGGATGCTTGTTTCCGTTGGAAGTGTTGCTATATAATGCATGCGATGGTGGAGAAGAAATAAAAGACAATACAAATACAACCAACACCATCACTGCTCATCTGATCTCTCTCATTTTTAATATATATATTTTATAAAACCTTTTTTTATAAAATATCCAAGTGTGAGATATTATACAAGAGTGATTACCCATTGTGAGTTATACTCCTCTTGTAAGTATTTGAATAACGGGTGTGTGATCCTGTACATCTCAATAAGCTGAGGCTTAGAGAACCGTTTACTTTGCTCTGTATTTGGTTTGTATTCTACCGTAAAGAATACATTTATTGGATCGTGTCGGGAAGTGTCTCGGCTGCTGGTTTATCACAGTTGGTGGTAAATCAGTAAATCTCCGTGTCAAGTATCTCTTACCTTTATCTCTTTATTTATTCCGCTGTGCTTTATTATATTTGTTTATATAAACTGCTTTGCATTTATATTTATTTATATAATCTTTGTGTATTTGTTTATATTTACACTCTTCTTTATTATTTGTATACTCTGATTTATTTTTACTGTTTCAGTACTGTATTTATTTATAAAAGAATTTTTGAAAGTAAAAGATTTTAAATACAACCTTACCCCCCCTAGGTTGTCCAACATTTGGTATCAGAGCAGGGCTTTCAAAAATCGTCTATTTAATTTTTTAAAATCCGTTTTTGTTATGGCTCAACAAAATGCTTGGTTTTCTAAATCTCTTCTTATTGATTTCGAAAATTTTGATCTTTGGGCAAATTCTTTTGAACGTTATGTTCGTGGGATAAATCAAAAAATTTGGGATATTATTATTAAAGGAAATTTCAAACCCACAAAATTTCAAAACAACAAAGTTGTTGAAAAACCTAGCTCGGAATGGTCCGACGAAGATGAGGCTAATTATTGTTTAAATTATGAAGCCAAAAATTTTCTCTTTTCGGTTCTTACTAACGATGATATTGAGCGTGTTTATCTCTTTGAAACTGCTCGTGATATTTGGGAGAACTTGAACATCACCTATGGTGAAAACTCAAAAGAAAAGAGAGACGAAACCCGAGATCAAAGAAATGAAGAAACGTGTCTCATGGCCGACCATGATAATGAGGTATCTTCATCATATTCTTCTAAAAATAATTGTGATAGTAATTATAGTGATAATTATTATAGTGACAATGAAAATAATCTTGACGAATTATATAAATCATTTCATGATATGGCTGCTCTCGCAAATAAATATAAAGATGAAATTTCTAATTTAAAAGAAACCGTATCTATATATAAAAAGGAAATAGATGACGGTAAACAAAAATCTGCTCATGATTTAGATGTTATCACTAAATTAGAAAATAAATTAAGTGAAAAAGATATTTGTAAATCTTGTGTTATTTTAAATGATAAAATTGCATGTTTAGAGAAAAGAACATGTGAAAATATTTTATGTACAAAATGCGATATACTTGAAAATGATAATGCATGTTTAAAAGCTAAATGCGATTTATATGAAAAAGATAATCTGTTAGCTAATGCATTTCAAAATAGCAATGATAAAGTGTTAAAAATGCTAAATATGTCTAATCGCATTAATTGTAGAAAAGGCATTGGTTCTAATACATGTATTGATACGTGCTCGTGTATTCAAATTAAAAGGTGTTTTGAACCACCTAAAGTTAAAACGAGAAAACCTTATGTGCAATGACCAAAAGTCTTACCCAACAAGTGATGACAAAGACTCTTACCACAGTTAGTGCTTACTGAAAAAATTGTTGCAAACGATACCCTTTTGGTGAACTAAAATTTTACTAGGTAAGTAAGTAATAGTGTTGTATTTTACAGGTAAAAACTTAACCGAGTAAGCGTTGGGTAAACGACCACTAACACACTAAAGAACTGTAATCCACAGAAACCAAAATAACAACAAACTTTAAATCACAAGAACAAAAATAACAATGAATCATAAACGACGGGTATGAAATTATGAAAAGGCGAAATGGGCCACCGTAGCCCATTGAGTGCTCTACCTCGGGCCATCGACATCATACGCTCTAGCTTCTAAAGCAGCTATCAAGGCAGTAGCAACTTGAAATTCACATACCAAAGACGATGGACCTTTATGACACAATTAATAATTCAACTCGTTCTCAGTTAGGCAACTTGGGCCTCATAATTTATAAATCACAAGGACGAGAATCGTAGTTTTTAACAAACCCCAGGGACCAAAAACGTAATTTACTAAAAAAAAAAGTTAGAGCGAGAGAGACGACACATTTATGGAGGGAAAGAGTGGAAATGTAGGAAAAATCGGTTCGTATATAAGCCACAAATTATCACTACTTATATAACATGGTTGTGAATTCTAGAGAGAGAAAATATTATTCAAAGAAGAGCGAAATAATAAGGTAGAGAGAGAGAGGGATTAGTTCTTGGTTTTCGTCAGGCACAGACCGCCATGGCCATGGCACATTCCGGTGATTGCGTTGCCGTGGATATGCCACACCATCTTATTGAAAAGGTTTTCATCATTCTCTTTGATTTCTCCGGTTTTATATCCAAATATATGCGTTATACGATTTGTTTTCTCGAATCCCTCTTTCAATTTCGAATTCGCATTACGCATTTTGGATACCTTATTTTGCGTTGTTGAGTATCAATCTGGAAATATTCATGTATACATATTGTAATTTCGAATTCAATGTATGTGCACATTGTAGATTTCTTAAATGCATTTGGAATTGAACTGGTGTTTTGGAGAAATTTCGTATTCGTTTGGAGGACATGATTGATGCCCTATTTTGTGCTCCTTATTAAGAATTTCGTTTCCATAGGTGTTTTCCAAACCGCAAACCGCACTGCACCGCATTTATGTCTATAATCCAATAACTATAAGTTTAAAAATACATTATAAATTACGATAAAGTGACTGTAGTCCAAAAAAATAAAGAGTTTCAATATATCTTATTCCTGAATACATATTGCACAATTAGAATTCGTCTAAGAAGTAAAAGAACAAACAAACTGCAAACTAAATTGGACGTGTGTAGGCAGTTGGGACTTGGGATTATGATTCTCAAGAATTTTCATATGATGATTTGTAATACCTTTCAAGGTTTTTAATTGCCAATTTCCATATTGGATCAAACTCAAGAGTCCAAAACACAAAGTCCAAATATATTACATAAATAATATATATATATATATATTTATGTTACATATAAAATTAAAAATATAAAAGATGTACATTATCAAACCGCACCGCATAGTGCGGTTTGGTAAAAATGCAAACCGCAAACCGCACCGCGAAAGGTCTAAACCGCGTTTTACGGTGTGGTGTGGGCGGTTCGGATGAACACCCGTATGCAATAATACTTATTATTTGTTGAATTCCCATGTATTCTCTGCATTGTGGCCTGTGGATGTGTGGCTATTGGGTTAACCACATGAATTTGTGGGTTGTGTGTGTGTTTGTGTACATAATGTTGTGGAATGTTGACTCAGGAACATATCATTTCAACTGGCCATGGTCCTGTGTCTGTTATCGTGTATGGAGATCAAGAAAAGCCACCATTGATTACTTATCCTGATTTAGCTTTAAACCGTAAGCAACACCATGATCTTCTCTTTACTCGTAGTGTTTTCTTGTTAAAATAGTGTTTTATGGCAGCTATCGTTTGGTTGATCTTTTGTTTGTGTAAACAGACACTTCTTGTTTCCGAGGATTATTCTTCTGTCCCGAATCAGCTTCATTGCTACTCCACAATTTCTGCATTTATCACATTACTCCACCTGGTCACGAGGTCCGTTAATTTCTCAACTTTTCGTTTGAGACTATGAAGCATCAATACTTCAGATATAGGGCGAAGGATCGTGTGAGAAGTTGAGGTTAACGTGAGAAGTGAATCTGAACCGTTGATCACTTTTATAATCAAATGCCCTCCCATGAATTGCGCCTTAGAAGGGAATTGATCTGGTGCATCTTATCTTAGTGCATCTCATCGTAATGTGCGTCCATTTTTCATCCAACGGTTGATAACCACTTCTCACGTTAACCTCAACTTCTCACCGGAACCCATCCCTCAAATATAGTGCCATATCTCAGTTATCAAAAAGAAATGTTGATATGGCCATGCTGAACTTGGGTGTGACTCGGGTGCGTCTCATATGGTTTGGGTGCGATTGACACATGTCCGTGTTTTTGTTCTTAAGGGTTTGGTTAATTTTTTTGGTCGTTTTAAGTCATGGGTTAAGGCATTGTTTGGCAAACATAAGCTAGCTTATTTTTTGAGTAATCGTTTGGATGCACGTAAGCTAGCTTATTGATATGCTAATTGGAGTAGCTTAAGAGGAGCTTATTGACACTTTTTCCAGTTATAACTTTGATTAATGTTAATTGTTAATTATTATTATTAAATAGTGAAAAAATATTAATTAATTAGGATATGTGAGGTTGACCAATTTTTATTGTTATTCATATTTTATGTAATGGCTATTTAAAATCATAGATTAATTTAGATTTTTTCTAAACTTTGTTTTAACAAATTCAAAATTTATAGTGTATATATATAATAATCAATTTTAGATTCTTTCAGTTAACATATTATATTATATTATTTAATTTTTCGTTACTATCTTGTTTGTATTAATTAACATATTACATTATTAGAAATTTGTTTTAATTATATTGTTAGAAATTTATTTGAATTATATTATGAAATATTTGTAATTGACTATTTTTTCAAGATGCTCTTTTTGGTCATTTTACATGCTTATAAGTTAGTTTTTGCCAAACATAATTTGTTCCTTAGCTGCCAGCTAGTTTGCCAAACATAGCCTAAACCTTCAACTAGTTACAACCTTAAAATACTTGGAAATATTATATGGAGTCTTGATAACATAATTAGGGGCTTGTAATGCCAAGAAAGCCAAACCGTGTGGATGATGCATATTGCACCCGATGCACATATCTATTCATGTGCTTCTTAGGTTTGAGATGATGCTTAATTACATTGTTAACATAAAATTCTCTTCTGGGACTTGCACAAGAGTTGTTGCAGATGGGAGCTGCATCGGGTTCTATAGATGATTCCGTGCCTTCTCTTGAAGATTATAGTGATCAAATTCTCGAGGTCCTCAATCATTTTAGGTAATCATGACGCTAAATCTTGGTGCTTGTAGATAGATGTTTAAGCGGGTTGGATTGTTTTGTTTTGGTCGGGAACTACAAATCTAAGGGTGCGTTTGGTACACTGGACAAGACAGAACAGAGATCACTGTTCCATGTTTGACAGGACTTTTATGTGGAAGTGAGTAGAACAGACAGGAACAAGCTGGAACACACTTGTTTCACCCTCACCCTGTGGAACAAGGTTGAACAAACCTATATTTTACCAATATACCCTCAAAATAAAACTTAATTCTCTTCTAAAACATCAAATATGTCTCTCTCATTACATTTTATTCATTCTTTAAATTTTATTTTATATTCTTTAAACTTTTACTTTACTATCCTCAAATATTATTTTTATAGTTTTTATATTTTGGTTAATTTATATAATTTATTAAATATAATAAAAAATAATATAAAAGTTAAAAGTATAAAATAAAAATTGGAAACTATATTAACTTTTATTTGGTGTTATTTTAATCCTCTTGACAAAAACTCTAATGATATATTTTGTTATTAAAAATATTAATTTTATTTTAATATAATTAATTACATAAACTAAAATATATAAACAATTCATTAGGGGTAAATTGGTCATTTTACCCGTTCTGTTTGTCTTACCAAATGTTGAAAAGCTGGTCTGTCCTGTCTGGATACCAAACACACCCTAACTGATCCAACCAATTGATTGGTTTTGAACTAGTTGGTCCTGGGTTACTTGTTACTAACAGGGTGCCTGTATTTTGGCTGTTTCAAGAAAAAATTATCATGATTCAAGATAAACGAGCTTTAAACTCAAAACCCGTTGAAACAGTGTTAACAAGCTGTCAATTATTTTTTCTTTGTCATAAATAAAGTTGGATAATTTTTTAATTAATAAACGACTTAATACAAGATTATTCAGTTTAAACTCAATTTAGTACAGGTTGGTCTGGTTCAGTTCAACACCTGAAACCACAAACCAATACCAATTGATCAGTTTGAAGTTTTTTTTTGAACCGGACCAGTCCAGACTAGAGGTGGCCAAAAATTGCTCCGGGATGGGCCGGGCCGGGCCTAAATTGGTCCCAGTCCTTGATAGTGATTTCGTAACCGGTCCCAACCCATATACGAAGGACCGGTTAAGCTTTATTAGGCCCAGTTATGAGAACAGGTCCCTGGCCGGGCCCAAACCGGTCCCACTTATTATTTTTTTTAAATCGATTTTTTACTTATAAAAAATATTTTTTTGAAGAATTTAGTCAATCAAATACATTAACAAATACGTTTTTATTATAACTGGGTCAATCAAATACACTAAAAGATACGTTTTGTTATAATTGGGCCAACAAAAAACAAATTCGTTTTTATTTAAAAATATACTTAAAAATACATTTAATTCTGGCATAAAGATGGCATGGAGTACAGACCAATTGATCTGGCGTTGCTCAATCTAGTTTTGTGGTTCCACGAAAAACTTACACACCTACTGGCATAAAGATGACATGGAAGGAATTTATTCCCATTTTCATTAATTATGCCCTTTATTTTTTCAATGTAAAAATCATATGTCGAGATAAGTGAATGTTAAGTTATACTATTGTCATGGTCTTAGAATAAGCTCACACGATGGTGTATATTTTGAGTTTTCCAGGCTCGGTTCAGTGATGTGTATGGGAGTCATGGCGGGTGCCTACATCCTTACACTATTTGCGGTATTATTTCTCATTAAGTTGTCGACACGTTGCATATATATAAACCAAATTTCATGTTTGGGCCAATAATTTTTTTTTCTTTTTTTCCTTCTTTTTTGCAGTTAAAGTATAGTGAAAGGGTTACCGGCTTGATACTTGTTTCCCCTCTATGCCGAGCACCTACTTGGAATGAATGGTTTTACAATAAGGTTGGTTATTTTTCTTTCTTTCATGTTTTCATCATATTTATCTCAAACAACTCGTCCAGTTAGTGAATCTATGTCGTGTTTGAATAGCATTATATCGCCAAATCGAATCGTATCTGCATAAACCAAACCGAATGAACACATTGAATCCCACATGGGGCCGGGTTGGTGGAGGGTAGGATGTACGCGTACCTTACCTCTACCCCAAGGAGTAGAGAAGTTTTCTGTAATACCCCCTAAAACTACGGAAAAAAACAACTTACAAAAACTTGGTATATAAATATCAGAATACGAGCTTTAACCCAAAAATTAAACCACGTCGGTTAATTAATTGCACAATAAATGGGTTTAAGGTTAACAACTAGATTAGGAAACATAATAAAATCAGATATTGATTAGAGTTGATGAACGGATGAAAAAATCTATCAAAATAGATGTCAAATTAAAGATAATAAAATGATCGGATTTTTTGGTGTAATTTGTTTCGCTTCTATTTTTGTTATATTTCGCCAATTTTTAATTTAAAAAATAGGGGGTAAACATTTTATATTTTTGTGTTTTTGCTTTTAGAAAATGTAATCTACGATTTGATTCACCGTTCATGAAATTCGTATACTTTTTTTGATTGTATTCATGAAATCAACTACCATGTTTACCCGATGTTATTATGATTTGTAGTTCATGTCGAATTTGCTCTATTACTATGGTATGACCGACTTGTTGAAGGAGTTCTTGCTTCACAGATACTTCAGTAAGGTATATTCAGACTTCTCGCCTTTTATTATTTTTTCCTCTAATATCTTTCTTTAATGTATATAATTTTAATCACAAGATTCCTTTGGATTTGATCAGGAAGTCTGCGGTGGTTTAGAGGTCCCAGAATCAGATATTGTTCGATCATGCAGGAAGGTAAGTTTCTGATTTCACCCTCCGATCAATACACCTTTGCAAGGGTAAACTAGTCTTTTTTATGGCGTATTTGATGATGGAGGGCAAACATATGGATTATTTGGAGGGAAATTGACCCAAATAGCCTTTTCTCTCTTCACAATTGGTCTACTAGCCATTCCTCTCCTCATTTACCAAAAATGTCATAACCTCCGCAAGTGGCAACTCCGCAATTTGCGGATGGGTGAAAAGGTAAAAACAAAAAAAGTTTCTGAACATGGTCTGCAAAGTACAGGGACCAGATTTGTAATTTTTTCTACATCTGCAAGAATTGATCCTCAACTTGTGGACAAGTTTATTTTTTTTACAGATCTGGCCCCTGCACACTTGCGGAGCATGTTCAGAAACTTTATTTTTTATACTTTTTGACCCCTCTGCAAATTGTGGAGTTGCCACTTGCAGAGGTAGTGACATTTTGGTAAAACTGGGAGAGGAAGGGTTAGGAGACCAATTTAGGGGAGATGAATGGTTATTTAGGTCAATTTCTCTTTTTTGAAATTTTGAATCCTGTGAAAATTTAAATCTCAATGAGAGTAGGGGATATGATGTACGCAGACCTTGGATAGAGAGGGGTTTTATTGGGGTTTTTTTTCCCAAGAAAAAGGGTAGAATAGGAATTGGATCTTTAATATCGGGTATCACTTGAGAAACATAGGAGTTACGGATTTGGTTAAGTCATTATGAACTGGGTTTCTTGGTAATTTCAACGGTATACTTGTTGGGTTCTTGGTAATTTCAACAGTTAGAATACCCATTTACACCCAACTGTTTTCTTCCTTTAGGGTAGCTTCATACGCAGTGGCGGACCTAGTATGTAAAAAAAGGATTTTTCCTAGGTTAAAAACTATCTTTTTTAACTTTCTACCATAGTTCCCCCCAGTAGTTTCTCGCCATGGTCCCCACCAACCCCAAAAGTACCTCGAAATCAACAAAAAAAGCTCTTGAAATCAACCAAAATAACTGAAAAAGTCCCTCGAAATCGATAAAAAACTTAAAAATCCCTCGAAATCAACCAAAAAAGCTTTTAAAATCCCTCGAGAAACAATGGAATTAGGCTAAAAATACTCCGGGCGACTTTGCGGGGCCTTTAATCTACATTAAAGATGTCCCCACCAACCAAAAAAAGTACCTCATAAAAAAACAAAAAAAAAACTCTTGAAATCAACCAAAACCCCCCGAAAAAGTCCCTCGAAATCGATAAAAAAACCTAAAAATCCCTCGAAATCAACCAATTTTTTAAAAAATCCCTTGAAAGTGAAATTAGGCTAAAAACACATTGGACAACTTTGCGGGCCTCTACCTTAAAGGTGCAAAAATCCTGGATCCCGCCACTGCTCATACACGTTGTTTTTAAGAGCTCTTATCTCTTCCATTATAACTTTATTCCATTCCTTCTTCATATCTGTTTCGGAATCTCTAAAACGACCTTCTTGTATAATAATAATAATGTATTCCGAAGAAGACTTGGGATCATGTGAGACCAACCCATTTCCATGAGACCACATAAATAACACTAAAAACTTCACAGCAAAACACCGTCAACCTTCACAGTGCTTTTGCTGTGAAGGTTTCGGTATTATTTGTACCTTTACAATGTTTTGCTGTGAAGTTCAATGTTATTTGTGGTCTCATGAAAACGGGTTGGTCTCACGTGAACCCAACCCATATCATCAAACCACTAACCTACCTGAATACTCGAACAATATCTGACTCTGGGACCCGATTTCCCGATCGAATCCAAAGAAATATTGTGATTTAAAATATATATGTTAAAGAAAGATATTAGAGGAAAAGGGGTCAAAAGGCGAGAAGCCTGAATATACCTTACTAAAGTATTTGTGAAGCAAAAACTCCTTCAATAAGTTCGACATACCTTAGTAATAGAACAAATTCGACACTTAATCGGTAAACAAGGTTGTTGATTCATGAACATAATTAAGAAATAGTATACGGATTTCATGAATGATGAATCAAATCCTAGATTAGCTTTAACGTTTTCTAAACACAAAAAGGTGAAATTTTCTATTCGCGTGGCTATGAATACAACGAATTGACCAAAAATGCATTAGTAAAACGATAATAAAACTAGGAACTTATCATGGTTAGCCTTTATCTCTAACACCATCTCTCTTTGACTTCTTCATTGGTAAAATACCTAAAACGCCCTCCAATAAATAACATTAATAAGTAGCAATAATAAATCTAGGAACTTGTCATGGTTAGGTTTTATCTGTAAAACCATCTTTTTTTGACTTCTTCATTGTTGCATTAGTAAAATACCAAAAATGCCCTCCAAGCAAGAAGTAACATCACTAAGTAGCAATAATAGGAACTTATCATGGTTAGCCTTTATCTCTAACACCATCTCTCTGACTTCTTCAATTTTACAATACTAAAATACCAAAAAAACCCTCCAATAAATAACATCAGCGAGGGGCCGTTTACCAAACACTTAGTCAGGTAAACACTTACCAAGTCACATTACCTTACCGGATGAATATGGCAAGGACCAATAATCTTACAACATGGTAAGAGTTAAGGCAAGGACAGAGAGCCTTCCCCGATAAGTGATGGCGTCTAGCGCTTACCGGAAAATTGTTTCATACAATACTGTTTTGGTGGACTAAAATCTTACCCGGTAAGTAAGTGATACCGTTGAATTTTATTGCTAAGCGCTTACCCGGGTAAGATTTTGATAAACGGCCCCTAAGTAGCAATAATAAACCTAGGAACTTATCATGGTAGCTTTTATCTAACACCATCTTTCTTTGACTTCTTCATTGTTACAGTAGTAAAAATACCAAAAATGCCCTCCAAGAAATAACATCACTAAGTAGCAATTGTACAATACTAAAATACCAAAAATGCCCTCCAATAAATAACATCAATAAGTAGCAATAATAAATCTAGGAACTTATCATGGTTAGCCTTTATCTGTAACACCATCTCTCTTTGACTTCTTCATTGTTATAGTAGTAAAATACCAAGAAATAACATCACTAAGTAGCAATTTTACGATACTAAAATACCAAAAATGCCCTCCAATAAATAACATCAATAAGTAGCAATAATAAAACTAGGAACCTTTCTTAGTCCCCTTTATCAGTAACACCATCTCTCTTTTGACTTCATTTTTACAGTAGTAAATTACCTTAAATGCCCTCCAATAAATAGCATTAATAAGTTGCAATAACAAGAACGGTTAAACTATTCACTCTATTGATGTTGTGGTTCTTCGTTTCTCCGTTCGAAAAACTTGACTTGATTGTATCTTTATGGGATAAATTAGACGCGCTTATATCTTCGTTCTTCTTAGATCATATAAATGAGACCACAAAATCATTGTAAAACCAAACCAAACAAACCCAGTATATCTCACCAGATTTTGGGGGGGGGGGGATAATACCTTGGATTTGTTTTCGGAATGTGTTTCTTCCTTTTTTATAATGGTTAAAACTATATGCTTTGTTTTTCTTCCTACAGTTGTTGGATGAGAGAAATAGCATCAATGTGTGGCGGTATCTTCAAGCAATCGATAGGTAGATATAAACCAAGATGCTTATACTTCCTCTGACCAAAAAATAAGTGTCCATTTTTCTATTTTAATTTGTCCTAGAATTGTCTACTTTCAAATGTAAGTGCCTACTTTCCGATTTTACCCTTGATTACGAGACTGGGAAATTCAATGTTTCCTCTATTAATAAGGGTAAAATTGTTATTTACATATTTCTATTTCTATGCCTACTTTCGGATTTTACCCTTAATTATGAGATGGATAAATTCAATATTTCCTCTATTACTAAGGGTAAAATTGTCATTTGGTTAATTAAAAAAATGTAATATTTACATATTTCTAAAACTATGTCTACTTTCTGATTTTATCCTTAATTATGAGACGGAGAAATTCAACATTTCCTCTATAACTAAGGGTAAAATTTTCATTTTGTTAATTAAAAAAATGTAATATTTACATATTTCTAAAACATTGCCTACTTTCCGTTTTTACCCTTAGTTATGAGACGGGGAAATTCTATATTTCCTCTATTACTAAGGGTAAAATTTTCATTTGTTTAATTAAAAAAATGTAATATTTACATATTTTAAAGACTGTGCCTACTTTCTGATTTTACCCTTAACTATGAGATGGAGAAATTCAATATTTCTTCTATTATAAGGGTAAAATTGTCATTTAATTAATTAATTTTTTTTAATATTTACATATTTCTAAAACTGTGCCTTCTTTCAAAAGTATATAACATTTATATACGGCAAAATGCAACAAATAAACTCACATACCCTCCTCGCCCGACCTCCTTAGGAGGCGAAAGGCCCGGATACCGCTAGGCTAAGGGCCTTTTGGTAAACTGTGTTTATTTTTTTACGGTGGACATTTATTCCGGGAAGGAGGGAGTAACTGTTTACAAGAGTTTGCGATCCTAACTTTCTTTAAATCTTGTCGGAACGAGTAGGAGACCCGACCTCACTGAAGAATTGGAGAATCTAGAATGCCGAACGATTATCTTTGTTGGGGACAGCTCTCCGTTTCATACCGAAGCCCTTCACATGACCGCAAAACTCGGCAGAAAATGTTGTGCTTTAGTTGAGGTATGTTATACATCGAAATTTATATACCGGTAATTGTCTAAAATACCCTTTAAATTTCCCTTTATTCACCGGTCACTAAAGGGTAATTTGGTCAAAAAGCGGACTCCGTTGAATGGTTTTGGATGCAACAAATGATAGGTGGGATTTTTAGGCCAGGAGGTTATGAATTTAATTAAAAACTTATTTACGGTTATATCCCTAAATGACCTCGGGCTACTTAGCTCAATGACCTTCTCTAGAACCTGGTTTTGCAAAATGACATTTTAGTGTATTTCTAAGTTTTTACGAGAGCAGACTGTTTTAACCAAGGACAAGTGAGATTAAGGTCATTTATCCGAAGTACCCGATGAATGAACCACGTTAATATCTCGATTATCTAACTAAATATGCACAATATGGTGTAAATGACCTTATATGGAAGTCACTTTTACAAAGGGAAATTGACCGAAATGGCCATTTCTCACTCCTCAAATGGTCTCCTAGCCGTTCCTCTTTCCTTTTTACCCATACGTCACTACCTCCGCAAGTGATAGGTGCGCAAACTGTAGAGGGGTGAAAATGTAAAAAAAAAGTTTCTGAAATGCTCAGCAAGTGCCGGAGCCAAAACTGTAAAATATTTTGAACATATTAACTTGCGAACATAGACAAAATTACGGATTTGGTCCATGTACTTGCGGACGGTGTTCAAATTTTTTTAACCACAAGGGTTGTTGCGTAGTAGTTAAGGCCATGGGAGATGTGATGGAATATCCCATCTGCCCAGAGTTCAAATCCAGGCGTAGACAACAATTGCCATTGCCAAGGGATTAGTGGGACACCCTTCCAAAAAACAATTTACTGTTTCACCCCTCCGCAATTTGTAGACCTGTCACTTGCGGAGGGGTAGTGACAATTTGTGAAGAATGAAATGGCTATTTGGGTCAATTTCCCTTTTACAAACTAACCTTGCAGAGCGTCTTTTTAAGATCATGCTGCTAACTGAAAACTCATTTAAGGTCATTTAACCTGTATCGGTATACAGGTACAGGCTTGCGGATCAGTTGTAACAGAAGAACAACCACATTCGATGTTGATTCCTTTGGAGTATTTTCTTAAGGGGTTTGGGTTGTATCGATCATGTTGGTTCAACAACGGCCTACGGAGTTGTCTTGGTCCAACTTGCATCAATCCCGACCTTCTCTCCCCGAAAAGCATGGGGGTGAAGCTTAAACGGATTAAAACACGGGTTTCTCCTCCCCCTTCTCGTACTCACCAGAGTTGACACTTTCATTCGTTCGTCTAACGGAAATACACAAAAAAACAAAGAAAAAAACAAAATAAGGAAAAAAAACTAACGGAATATCCTTCCGTAGATACACGTAAAGTTTCGGGGTATTTTTTTTCTCTACGGAAGGGTAGATATACTTGTAGATACAGAGGAAAGGAAATATATATATATTCTTTGAATGATTTAACTCTGTATTTTCTGTAAAGATGGAAATGAAATGTTACAAAATATTGACGATGACGATTTTTGGTACCCCACTTTCTTTATAAAACGATGAAGGGTATTTTAGACATTTAACTACTTAGTTATGGTTTATCAGAAGTAGTGATTCGAGGTTTTAATGAGCTACTTGAGCTCAGGCTCGTTTATCTCGAGCTCGATTCGAATTGAATACAAAATAAAACTCGTTTAACTTAACGAGCCGAGCCTCGTAACACCATTGTTCGACTCGACTTGTTGGATGACTCGATTAAAATTTTCAAGTCGAGTCGAGCTATTTGAGCATACATTATTTCGAGTAAAAATATAAAAAATTATAGAGCTCGTGCTCGAGCCCTACTTTCAAAAAGTTATTTGAGCTTGAGCTCGAGCCTGGTATAATGTTTTCCTTCCGAGTTTGAATAACCTGCTACTCGACTTGACAAGGGTCGTCCACACCCCCTAATGACAAATGTCTCATGGTGTACGACGTGACTTATACATACCTAATAAGCTTTTAACTCATAATATAAGTTACGGGCAACGAGAGTATGAATATGTCATCTACCTAAAAAGAAAGTAGAACGATTGTTCCTGTGAAGACTCAAACTTGTGAAAAGTTAAGTCGTATGCGGACTAGACTGGATTGGATAGAAGTGGAAGGACAAGAGTAAGGAGGTTGGCGAAAGAAAGTGAAAAGTTTTAACGTTTTAATTTGGCATATGTAGTTTAGTAATTTACTAAAGGGTTGTTGTTTACCTCTTAATATTTCCATTAAGAGGCAACCTCTGAATCGTTCAGAGGTGAATCTTGTTTGGCAAAAAAAAAGTCTGCCTCTTAATGGTTCCAAAACCCTCTTAATGATTTAGCATCTTGGGTCACTCTTAACCATTCAGCACCCTGATTTCATTCTAAACAAATACCAAACAACCATATTTCATTTTGCGTTATATCATAAAAGCATCTTAACAACCACTTGGGTTGTGGTGTACTGGTAAAGCCCTTGGGGGATGTAGTGGAAGCTCATCTACCCAGGGTTCAAATCCAGGCACTGCCAAAGCCCTTGTGGCCATGGAGGTTCACCTGCGATGACTCCGGGCCATTCGTGGTCACCCGGGGATTAGTCGGTGCGCGTAAGTTGGCCCGAAAACCCACGGTTACCAAAAAAAAAGCATCTGAACCATTTTGACCTCTTAATCATTCTGCACCAAACCATTCAACAACTACCAAACAACCCCTAAATTTGTCTCATTTTTCTGATTTTTGTTCCACGTATTTTGGGAGGACAGAAGAAAAAAAACATTTTTGTCCACTCAGTCCAATCAAGTCCCAATATAATTATCGCACTATACACGAGACAACATGTTTTTGTTCTGTTATGTACTATCTCAATCGAAACCAAAGAGCATCTTCGATCTAACTTCTTATATTTAAGCTAATGTAGCGAATTAAAAGAATAGAAATGACTGAGGAACAAAATAATACATTATTATTGTCCATATCATGCTCCATACAATTAACAAACATACAACATTTTAATAATATATATATATATATCTTTTTATTTTTGAATAAAACAAAATAAACACATGATGTACATATACATACAGTCATACATACATGGAGGTTGCTTATTTTTTTGATACATGTTTGAATGACCATAAGCTAACCTTTTGATACATGTTTGAATAAATACATGTTTGAATGACTTCACTTAGCTTGCCATGTTCTTACAAGAAAGAATCTCTTCTCCGAATCGAATCTACGCATATCGAATTCAGTAAAGACTTTCATAGATGCCTTCCTTCAAATATAGTTCATCCTGTTGATGGTATTTACTACACTAAGGCTAGATCCGGACTAATCCTAGCCTATTCTTATGAAGGAAGGTGAGCATGAAGAAACGGCTAGATCCTCACAGTAGGCAGCTTAGCTGTGATTATGAAGTCAGGTGAGAAGCGTTATGCAATAGAGAAGATACAACATTTTAATTATATATATATATATATATATATTTATTTTTGAATAAAACAAAATAAACACATGATGTACATATACATACAGTCATACATACATGGAGGTTGCTTATTTTTTTGATACATGTTTGAATGACCATAAACTAACCTTTTGATAAACTAGTTGGAGTAAGTTATGAGCAGTTTTTTTGTGATTTTTTCTAATAGTATCCTCATTAATATTAATTATTATTTATTAACTATTATTATAAATAAACATTAATTATTAATTAATAAATGTTAACTAAAATTATTAAATTAAATTTTAATTAATGATTTATATTACTTTTTAATTATTGTTAATCATATTCATATCAATCTTTTATATATATTTCTTAATATTAATCAATATCTTTCTTTCTAAAATTTATTTTAACAAATCCAATCTCAACCACAAATCAAACGATAAATTAGGAAATAGATAATTTTGGTAATTTGATTAAATTTTTTAATTAAAGGACATTTTGGGTATTTTAAAAATATCCTCTCTTCTCTCTCTCGGTTACACAATAGCCATTGTGATACCCAAAACACATAAATACCATTGTGATACTCAAAATACATAAATACCATTGTGATACCCAAAATAAATACAATACCCATTGTGATACCGCTGTGAAATCCACTAACACTCACTGTGATACCAATTGTGATACCACCGTGAAAAGGATGAGAGAGAGATGTATCACCAACTGTGATACCCCGTGATACCAATTGTGATACCGTCGTGAAAAGGATAAGAGCGAGGTATCACCAACTCTGATACCACCGCGAGAAGAATAAGAGAGAGGTATCACCAACTGTGATATCATTGTGATACCAATTGTGGGCTTCCAAACAAATCTCATGATTTCTCACCGTACTCGGCCACCCCTAAACCACCTTCCCCAAATCTCCGCCTCTTCCCTTTTCCAACCAGGTGACTAACTCCGACGATGATATCATCATTTTCTCCGCCATGGAAGAGATGAATAGTTGGTCAAAAGCTCGGTAACTCGGAAAAACCCACCCCACCATGGAAGAGTTGAATGAACTTGGAGCATATGAGACCAAAGAACTCTAGTCCCTGTGGCTATTTTTTCGATCGTCGACCTCCCCAAATACCGGCAACCTCGTTTTATTTTTAGAGTTTCTAAATGGAAGAGGATGACCTTTTCAAAATAAAATGGAAGAAGCTCAGATTTTTATGGAAATGATATTTCGTGAGATTAAGGGATATAAATGGCACATGGGAATTTTAAAATAATTTAAAATATTATCATAAGTTACTAAATTGCCCTTTTATTATCTAGTAAAAATAAAATTAATTATCTTAAATGATTGGTCCATATTAGATCTCACGGTTACCAGAAACTACGTGGTTCTTATTTGATTAGGCCTTATATATAATGTGGAATATTTGTAGGGAGATTTGTACAATGTAGGAAAATAGTGAAATAATGAAAATTAATATAGAACAAATTAAAGGACACCCTCCATCTATCTAATAAGCCTTTAAATGAAAGCTTTGATGAGGTTTTATTTAAATCAAAGCTTTCATTTACGATAAAAATAAGCACTTAGATGAGGTTCTGTTTATGATCTAATAGTTGAACTGTAAGCTATTAATCACGTCAGTACTAGTTTGAAAAGCCTTGGCAAGAATATCAGTTGATATATCTGGTTTTGAACCAAAAACCGCATTTGCAATTGTGACTATGCCAGGGTTTTGGCTACTCAACGTCGAAATTCCAAATGCATTCGTGTTTCCGATGTTTCTTTGGTAATGAATGAGCTTCATTGGGAAAACGAAAACATCACCCTCGTGTAGCACTTTAGAGATAAGACGGTTTTCAGGGTTTGATGTGACAAATCCAACCTCAAGAGTGCCTTTCACGACAGTCAAGACCTCAGTGGCACGAGGATGAAAATGAGGTGGGTTGAGTCCCCATGGTTCATAGTCTACACGAGCCATTGCGATTCCAAGAGTGTTCAGTCCTGGCAACTGGGCCACGAAAACCGGAGTCACCTTGGATCCGACCGCGTTCGAGGTGTTTCCCTTCATGTGTAATCCACCAAAGTAGAAGTCGTTCGCTTGAACCAAACTCGGGTTTTTGCAAGCAAATCCGTTCACAAAAACTACCATGAAAAAAAGAACTTGATTATAACATCGAAAACAAAACAAAGAGTTAGAAAAACCAAATGAAATGTAAGAGATGCACAAGGCCCGAGATCGGGCCTTCCAAGCCCGTTTTCTGTAAGCAAAGAAAGAGTCTGAGTTTTGGGTATGAAAGTAGGCCCAATCGGGCTTTTTTAGACGAACTTTTTTGGGCCTAGGTTAGGGGTCATCCAATCCCGTTTTCAGTAAGAAAAAGAGTTTGGGCTTTGGGTATGTAAAATAACCCGATTGCAGTGGCGGATCCAGGATTTTTGCATAGTGGGGTCACTTTTAAGGTAGGTTAAAGGTCCGCAAAGTCGTTCGATGTGTTTTAGCCTAACTCTACGGTTTCAAGAGATTTTTGAAGTTTTTCGGTTGATTTCGAGAGATTTTAAAGTTTTTTTGTCGATTTCGAGGGACTTTTTCGTTTTTTTGGTTGATTTGAAAAGTCTTTTTTTTTTGTTTTTTGATTGATTTTGAACTATTTTCTTTGGTTTTTTAGCTAGTGGGGGGGCATGCAAAAAATCACGGGAGGAAACCATGCTATAACGCTAAAAAATAATTGTTTTTACACTAAAAAAAATCATATTTTTTTATTTTAGTGGGGGGATGGGACCCTCCTTTTTGCAACTCCATCCGCCAATGCCCGACTCGGCTTTTGCAAAAAAAAAACTTGGACCCGCCCTTGGCTTTGGGTTTTTTGTGCATCTCTAGAAACACAATTATATACAAATACCGTGATCACTTGTGTCTGCAACGCAAAAATCTTGAAGCGGACTGCTGTCGGTAGCCATGGCCATGGAGAACACGAGAGCGAGAAGTGTAAACGAGGTGAAAACACGAGCCATTAATGGATCAATCGGAGAGATTTGAAATGGATATGAAGTTGATGGTTGTTTTTATAGAGAAAGAGATAAAGCAGAAACGCCATGGATGAAAAGCTTCAATATTCAAATGCCGTCCATTGAAACAGTCATATTGCATAAGAGTTTGGTATATGTGTTTGTTTGGTTATTGTTTGACTAGATTCTAGGCCATATAGGCTAGATACAAACCATTAAACCTATATATATATATATATATATATATATATATATATAGAGAGAGAGAGAGAGAGAGAGAGAGAGAGAGAGAGAGACTAGAGAGAGATGTTTTATTTACAAACTTAACCATTAGTTAACGTATAAATCATACAAACCAATTAATTGAGATATTTATGAAAATGATTTATTATGTTTTGGATATTTATTTAAAGATTATACGAGTTAGGGATTGTTTGTTTTCAAGGTTTCAGCTCTTAATGAGCAATAAAATCTGAATCGGTCGGATTTTATTAAAAATCAGAGTGTTTGTTTTTTATATAGAATCAGAGGCACTTAAGTCTAAAAGAGATCTGAATAAAAAAGTGTAGACCTAAGCTCTAAATCGCTTAGACCATGAGTACCGCTACCCAATGAATCCACTGAACCCGATTGCCACCTCAGCACCACATCAGCTTTTCTCTTTCCTACCCTCCTTACCCTAAAGTGGAGTACCGCCTACCCACTGAACCCAATACTATCCGCTACCTACCCCCACACCCACCCTCCTCACACCCGCACTCGGCTTCCATCGGGTTGGTGAACCCGCTCCCCCGTGCCCGCCCGCTCCCCCCCCGTACCCCCTACCCGCTTACCTCGCTCCCTACCCGCATGCCACCTCAGCCGAGCCCGCACCCGTACCCGAGGGCGGTACGGGTGGCCTTAGAGGTCTTCCCGTCTCTTTTATTGCAATCTTCTGATTATCATGGACTCCTCTCATCGACTTCATCATCTCGGTTCTTCCATCAATCCAGTAGTCCATCGTCTCCTTCTTCCTTCAATCAATCAGGTACTCCATCTCGTCCCTCTCTTCCCTCGTTATCGTCCTCAAAATCGTCTCCAACCCCCATTCTTTTCCATGTTCTTGCTGCTGTTGGAAATCAACAGAACCATCATAGTTGTTGCTGATGTTTCTCCATCATCTCGTTTTCCTTTTTTTCCGTGTTGTGAACCAGAGAGGTTTTGTTGTTGCTGCTGTTTCTCAATCTCGTTTTCCTTGTTTCCTGTTGTTGCTTTTTGCGAAATCAAAAGAGAAGAGGGAAAACCATGAAGAAATCGAAAGAACCACATATTTCGTTGTTGTTGTTGTTGTTTCTGCAAATCGAGGAGATCCTCAAATCGAATCGACCCAAATCGAGTGCAAACCCCTTTAATTTCTTCCCTGTAACAGTCATCTCCAAATCTCGACCTAAATCGAGTCGATCTCAATTTGATTTCTTCCCTGTAATGGAGTCGATCTCCATTTCAAGTAGGCTGCAGGACCTAATATTTGATTCAAATTGTTTGATGTTTGCCTTTCGTGGATACTGTTAGAAGAAGTACTTAGGCCTTCAGTACCCCATCCCTTCTATCTTTCAAAGATTCCACTCCACATCAGCGCCACATCAGCTTTTCTTCCATCCCTCACTCCATCCCTCACGATCCCTAAACACCCGTACCCCATTCCCTCAAACCCTTTTGCCACCTCATTTATTTTAATTCTTATTTCATTTATCTAATCCACGTGTTGACTTCTTATTGGACCAAACCCTTTTTTTATAAATGCTTCGGGATGAAACGGGGTGGGGATCCCGCATTCCATCCCGCCCCGCTGATACCGCAAGGGCCGTAGCCCATACCGCCCATCCCGCATGCCATCCCGCTGCCCATCCCGAATGGGCTACGGATGGCCTTATATTGTAATGTTCTAGTGTACTGTGTAGAAACATCACCCCATGTTTTTGATTGGGGTGTTTGGTTATAACTTAATTAAAATAAGTTTATGTTTTTTTATAAATCAACTTTTAATATTTTAAGGGATAAATTACATAATTATATAAATGGGAAATTAATTAAAATGGCACAAGTCAAACTTCATGTTACCAAAATGCCACAAATCTCTTCCAGTTTGCAAAAATGCCACAAATACCTGCGATGGGAGCCCGCGATCGCGGACAGTGGCATTTTGGTATTTTTTTACCCCGCGATCACGGGGGAAACCGCCCGCGGTGGACCAATTTGGTTGGATTTGATGATTTCTAAATGCCATTTTACACTTTCACCCCCTATACCTTACTTTACTTTATACCTTTTACTTTCATAATTTAAATTTTACATTTAACACATATAATCGTTTATTAACTAAAACACGTTAAAAAATACGTTTTAATTTTAACAAGTTACACCATTATAATCGTCTCTTCGATACGTTCGAAATGAGCCCAATCTTGAATTTTTTTTGATTTATATATTTTAATATATATCATATATACTACATAAAAATATTTTTTATCTGCGGAAATTCATTTTTTTAACGTATTCTTAATTTTGTTTTACACTCCTATCGCATTAACTATAAGAGTACCATAAATTAAATAATTAACTATAAATGTATGAATTGTAAATATTAAAAATGTCACAAATTGATTTAAAGTTACTTGAATTCATTAATCGTCCCTCCTATTCAATTTGTTAAATGTCACAAATTGATTTAAAGGGTCAAAGATGAAATTCTTGTAATAAACCTGCAATTTTAAGTTACTTGAATTCATTAATCGTCAACACTTTCGGTTCAAATGAATAGTACGTTCTTAAAAGTAGAAATGACAAACTCATATTTGAAACAAACCATAACATACAATCAATTCTCCAATCTCATCCGGTCTAAAACTTGAACTGAATGTTACTGATAACATCATCACTAGTTTGGAAGGCTTTGGCAAGAATATCAGTAGATATATCTGGTTTAGAACCAAAAACCACATTTGCAATCGGGATGACACCAGGGTTCTGGCTACTCAACGCCGCAATTGCAATTGCGTTTGTCTTCCCAACGTTTCTTTGGTAATGTACGAGGTTAACCGGGAAAACAAAAACATCACCCTTATACAATACTTTGGAAATGTGACGGTTTTCAGGGTTCGATGTGACAAATCCAACCTCGAGACTACCTTCCAACACAACCAAGATTTCAGAAGCACGAGGATGCGTGTGAGGTGGGTTGATCCCCCATGGCGCATAATCAACACGAGCCAACGAGATTCCAAGAGTGTTGAGTCCTGACAGCTGTGTCACAGAAACCGGGGTCACACTGGACCCCACTGCATTTGAGGTGTTTCCCATCATGTGGAGCCCACCAAAGTAGAAATCGTTGGCTTGAACCAAAGCCGAGTTTTTGCAAGTCATTCCGTTCACCAAAACTGCCATAGAAATTAGAAAATGTGATTATAACATTGAAATATCAAACCAAACGATCGTAAAAAAAAACCCAAATGAAACGATAACCGTACCTTGGCCATTTGTGTCAGCAACACAGAAATCTTGAAGCGGACTATGGTCCGCTGCCATTGCCACCGAGAAACCGAGAGCCAGAAGCATGATCGAGCCGAAAACACGAGCCATTGATGAACCGAAAGAATTCAAAAAAGATCAATGAAAGTTGTGGTTATGAATTTAGGGTTGTTTTTATAGTGAAAGAAAGTAAAGAAGCCACATATCAAAGGGTTCCATATGTAAATGCCGTCCGCGGATGATTGAAAGAGTCAAACTACAAAGACCAAAAGAAGACAAAATGGTTTTTGTAGGTGAAGAGGTGAAGTTTTGTGTTTGTTTGGCTATGTTAGACCATCTCCAACAACTTTTTTAAAACTAGTAGTATCGATCTCATTAAGTTTTAGCAAAATTTTGATGTTAAAACTTATAAGGTGTATGTAGCAAAAAGTAAGTTCACAAGATGAAATTGATCTAATTTTGAACATCATTCAAGATAATTGAAGGTTAAGAAAACAAACTTGAAGAATATTAGCGGGTTTACATTTTAGTAGAACATTGATTTTTCAAATGAACACTCAAAACATATTGGTATATATTAAATCAAGAAGCGAATATACAAATGAAGATTTATTGTCGTTTGCGAGTAATAATGTAATATCGCCTAAATGTTCTTTTAGCATTGTTGATTACATTCCTGGAAAAAAAATACATAGAAATGAGAATTAAGGTCGCCATAAATTACGAAATTACAAAATAGACAAAATCAAAGAATACATTGAAATTGAAGGAGTACTTGAATGAAAGACTTAATGAAATAATAACGTGTGTGCCTTGATGATAAAGCTTTGATGTTCTTCGATATGTTTTGATAACACGTTTCCCTTGTCATTTACTACTAAAAAGACAACATGAGAAAACATACAAAGTCAATATAATAGCAAGTAACTCAACAATAAACAAATATTGACAACAAAGATTAATCTCTTAGCAATACAAATCTAGTGAGAGAAAATGTGTTAGAGGGAGAGATTGAGAGATAGTTTGTTGTATGACAAAAAGGTTAAAAGAACCAATAAGATAACCAACAAAAACCAAATAAACACTTATGCTTAAATAAATGAAATGGATGATTAATTATAATAAAGAAAGGAAAATGAATGGTTGGTAACATAAAGAAAGGAAACTAAAAGGGTTAATTTACATAAATTGCATTAAATTGAATGATTAATTAAAATAAATAATGGAAAACAATAGTTAATAACATAAAAAGAGGAAAACAAATGGTTAATAACATAAATTACAATGAATATGTAAGATTAATGAAAAAGTCTTTAATATTTTCATTATTTTAAAAAATCAAAAAATTGATAAGAAAGGTAGAAGACATTCTAAGTATTAGAATGTGCCACATTCTAATACTAATTTTTTTAGGATACTCTTTTATAGATATAAACATTGTCAAGATGTCACTTTCGCTTATGTAAATTTGTCTATATATTGGTTAGCCTATATATTTTTACAGATTTATTATGTAAATTAGCATGTATATTTGTATAATAAAATTTTACATGAAACTTGTAAAAAGCAAATGAAATGTTCATTCATTTAATACTATATTTTATTTTGAAATAACTCAAAAAATAAATAATAAATAATAACTAATGTATCAAGTTCTCTCAACATACCATATCATCTATTGATGACTCTCCTTTATATAAATATATAGCTTATAATCCTATACATTTAATCGTATAAATTTAATTAAAAGATGGTTTATTCAATTAATAAAATGTTTGATTAAATTAAAAGATGTAAGGTAAATATAAACTATATTTGTCGATGTCTTTATATTGTGCAGATAAAAATAGTTATAAAATAATAAAGAAAATTAGATGTTAAATTAAAGAAATGTAAGATAAGTAAAAATATATTTTAATTAAAAGATGGTTTATTCAATTAATAAAATGTTTGATTAAATTAAAAGATGTAAGGTAAATATAAACTATATTTGTCGATGTCTTTATATTGTGCAGATAAAAATAGTTATAATATAATAAAGAAAATTAGATGTTAAATTAAAGAAATGTAAGATAAGTAAAAATATATTTGTTGATGTCTTTATGTTGTGCAAGTAAAATAATTATAAAATAATAAAAAAATTATATATTAAATGAAGAGTTAAAGTCATTTAATGAGAAGCTAGTTTTTTTTTAAAAAATCAAAATTATGAGAAAATAAAAAAATGTGAATGGAAGCTGTTGGTGCAAGTGTACCACATCTCTATATATTTTATATATTTATTTTGATGATTACAAACACACCGTATTATTGTTTATCTAACAATCCTATCCAAGTGTGCAGTTGTTGAAGAACACGAAGATTTAATCTGAAGGGTTCAAGACGGAAGTGTTTACGTTATCATTAGTGTTTATAACTAATAATGATAAACACCCTAAAATAATATACCACTTGGATATTTCTAAAAACCTTTTAAATAATTTTTTAAATAAGAAATTTTGGTTCTACAAGTATCTGCCCTGCGTACTGTTTCTGCAACCACTTTCTGACGCAGGTATACCGCGAAGGTAGAGCCGGTATTCCGCGGTGGTACGGCCGGTATACCGCGGGTGTTCAGCCGGTATACCGCGGCAGGCGTGGTGTTTGTTTCTGATTGGTTGGAAGTACCTTTTTCTGACGGCGGTATACCGCGAGTCCTAGCCGGTATACCGCGGGTACGTATTCCAGAAGTCAACTTTGCATGAGAGCCGTTGAAGTGTCAGCGTACTTTGTACTGCACGGTATACCGCGTGCATTTGGCGGTATACCGCGGATGCTTGTTTCCGTTGGAAGTGTTGCTATATAATGCATGCGATGGTGGAGAAGAAAAGATAGACAATACAGATACAACCAACACCATCACTGCTCATCTGATCTCTCTCATCTAATTAATATATATATTTTATAAAACCTTTTTTATAAAATATCCAAGTGATTATTATACAAGAGTGATTACCCATTGTGAGTTATACTCCTCTTGTAAGTATTTGAATAACGGGTGTGTGATCCTGTTTATCTCATAGCAGAGGCTTGAGAAACTATTACAAATTCCTTTGTATTTGGTTTGTGTTCTACCGTAAAGAATACATTTATTGGATCGTGTCGAGAAGTGTCTCGGCTGCTGGTTTATCACAGTTGGTGGTAAATCAGTAAATCTCCGTGTCAAGTATCTCTTACCTTTATCTCTTTATTTATTCCGCTGTGCTTTATTATATTTGTTTATATAAACTGCTTTGCATTTATATTTATTTATATAATCTCTGTGTATTTGTTTATATTTACACTCTTCTTTATTATTTGTATACTCTGATTTATTTTTACTGTTTCAGTACTGTATTTATTTATAAAAGAATTTTTGAAAGTAAAAGATTTTAAATACAACCTTACCCCCCCTTAGGTTGTCTAACATTTGGTATCAGAGCAGGGCTTTCAAAAATCGTCTATTTAATTTTTTAAAATCCGTTTTTGTTATGGCTCAACAAAATGCTTGGTTTTCTAAATCTCTTCTTATTGATTTCGAAAATTTTGATCTTTGGGCAAATTCTTTTGAACGTTATGTTCGTGGGATAAATCAAAAAATTTGGGATATTATTATTAAAGGAAATTTCAAACCCACAAAATTTCAAAACAACAAAGTTGTTGAAAAACCTAGCTCGGAATGGTCCGACGAAGATGAGGCTAATTATTGTTTAAATTATGAAGCAAAAAATTTTCTCTTTTCGGTTCTTACTAACGATGATATTGAGCGTGTTTATCTCTTTGAAACTGCTCGTGATATTTGGGAGAACTTGAACATCACCTATGGTGGAAACTCAAAAGAAAAGAGAGACGAAACCCGAGATCAAAGAAATGAAGAAACGTGTCTCATGGCCGACCATGATAATGAGGTATCTTCATCATATTCTTCTAAAAATAATTGTGATAGTAATTATAGTGATAATTATTATAGTGACAATGAAAATAATCTTGACGAATTATATAAATCATTTCATGATATGGCTGCTCTCGCAAATAAATATAAAGATGAAATTTCTAATTTAAAAGAAACCGTATCTATATATAAAAAGGAAATAGATGACGGTAAACAAAAATCTGCTCATGATTTAGATGTTATCACTAAATTAGAAAATAAATTAAGTGAAAAAGATATTTGTAAATCTTGTGTTATTTTAAATGATAAAATTGCATGTTTAGAGAAAAGAACATGTGAAAATATTTTATGTACAAAATGCGATATACTTGAAAATGATAATGCATGTTTAAAAGCTAAATGCGATTTATATGAAAAAGATAATCTGTTAGCTAATGCATTTCAAAATAGCAATGATAAAGTGTTAAAAATGCTAAATATGTCTAATCGCATTAATTGTAGAAAAGGCATTGGTTCTAATACATGTATTGATACGTGCTCGTGTATTCAAATTAAAAGGTGTTTTGAACCACCTAAAGTTAAAACGAGAAAACCTTATGTGCAAAAACCTCCGTATGTATCCAAAATGAATAATGTGAATTATATGCCGAGGAAACCGTATGCTTGCATGTATAATAGCAAATTTTCTAGACCAAAGAATAATGTAAATTTGCATGCTTCATTTTACGTCTATGATAAATACGATCGTAAAATAAAAATGGTTAGAAAATGGATTCCGAAAGGAATGTTTAATGTTGACAATCCCGGTGGGATGCGTTTGTGGTTTTAAACCATTTTTATGGTTTTATATGTTGTCGTATTTTGTTTTATGTCGACAACATATTTTTTGCAGTTTATGTTTTATACTAACTGTTAAAAGGACCCATAAGAAAAGGGTACCACGAAATATTTTCTTTGCCTTTTGTAGGTGTTTCCTGACGAGGATATAATACGTGTTTCCTGGCGAGGTTATAATACGTGGTTACCTGCCGAGGTTATAATACGTGGTTACCTGCCGAGGTTATAATACGTGGTTACCTGACGAGGTCATAATACGTGGTGATTTTTTTTAAATCACATAAAATTAACCGAAAATCGAAGCCTTAAGATCCGTTTTGGTGCAAGTGTTTCTTTTTGGTTATTTTGTTTCATGTCATTTATTATGCTTATTTTATCCCTCAAATTTTATAAAATCAAATTGATATCGCTATTAATTTGAGGGGGAGCGTTTTAGCTCTTTACCCATGAGTTTATGCTACCTCAATTATATGCATATTTTGAGGGGGAGCATCTCTCGAGGGGAAGCATACCGTCTTTCTTGACCCTTTTTGTTTCGACAAACGGGGGAGAGAAACCGCACATGCTCTTGCTTAGCGGTTGTGTTTGTCATCATCAAAAAGGGGGAGATTGTTGGTGCAAGTGTACCACATCTCTATATATTTTATATATTTATTTTGATGATTACAAACACACCTTATTATTGTTTATCTAACAATCCTATCCAAGTGTGCAGTTGTTGAAGAACACGAAGATTTAATCTGAAGGGTTCAAGACGGAAGTGTTTACGTTATCATTAGTGTTTATAACTAATAATGATAAACACCCTAAAATAATATACCACTTGGATATTTCTAAAAACCTTTTAAATAATTTTTTAAATAAGAAATTTTGGTTCTACAAGTATCTGCCCTGCGTACTGTTTCTGCAACCACTTTCTGACGCAGGTATACCGCGAAGGTAGAGCCGGTATTCCGCGGTGGTACGGCCGGTATACCGCGGGTGTTCAGCCGGTATACCGCGGCAGGCGTGGTGTTTGTTTCTGATTGGTTGGAAGTACCTTTTTCTGACGGCGGTATACCGCGAGTCCTAGCCGGTATACCGCGGGTACGTATTCCAGAAGTCAACTTTGCATGAGAGCCGTTGAAGTGTCAGCGTACTTTGTACTGCACGGTATACCGCGTGCATTTGGCGGTATACCGCGGATGCTTGTTTCCGTTGGAAGTGTTGCTATATAATGCATTGCGATGGTGGAGAAGAAAAGATAGACAATACAGATACAACCAACACCATCACTGCTCATCTGATCTCTCTCATCTAATTAATATATATATTTTATAAAACCTTTTTTATAAAATATCCAAGTGATTATTATACAAGAGTGATTACCCATTGTGAGTTATACTCCTCTTGTAAGTATTTGAATAACGGGTGTGTGATCCTGTTTATCTCATAGCAGAGGCTTGAGAAACTATTACAAATTCCTTTGTATTTGGTTTGTGTTCTACCGTAAAGAATACATTTATTGGATCGTGTCGAGAAGTGTCTCGGCTGCTGGTTTATCACAGTTGGTGGTAAATCAGTAAATCTCCGTGTCAAGTATCTCTTACCTTTATCTCTTTATTTATTCCGCTGTGCTTTATTATATTTGTTTATATAAACTGCTTTGCATTTATATTTATTTATATAATCTCTGTGTATTTGTTTATATTTACACTCTTCTTTATTATTTGTATACTCTGATTTATTTTTACTGTTTCAGTACTGTATTTATTTATAAAAGAATTTTTGAAAGTAAAAGATTTTAAATACAATCTTACCCCCCCCCTTAGGTTGTCTAACAGAAGCTTCTCATTATGCCACCTAAGCAACTTTACATTTTACTTTTAGATATATATAGATTTCTCTAAAATGGGAAATCGAAATTTAAAATTCTTACAAAAAATTACGTTCATCTCCAACAGATTCCTTATTTTGGAGAAAAAAAACAATGATTATAATATTAGAATATTGTATTTATCTATTAAAATATTATTTTTCTCTCCAAATATTTTTTTTTTCAAAGATTTCTATTGATACTCTCACTAAGTACTCATTTTTTGGGTTAACTCCATATTTGGAGAAAAATTTCTTCTCTCTCCTACTTTCTCCATTTTGAGGATAGTTTTGGGAAAACTGTTGGAGCAAAAATACAACCCAAAATTTCCATATTTTTCATTTTCTCCAAAATGGAGAAGCTGTTGGAGATGCTCTTACAAGCCAGCAAATGGCACCGTTTTTTGGGAAAAAATATGTTGTTTCAAAATTGAGTTTTTTTTTCCGTTTTAAACACAGTTTTAGAAGTATGTAATTATTACACTTTTTAATTAATTAAAGGACAATTTTACCCTTAATTATAGAGAGAGAAAATTTCTCATCACATAATTAAGAGTAGAATGGGAAATTGAAAATTTACTTTTAAAATTGGACAATTATTTTGGGATAAACAAAAATATGAATGTAGACATTTATTTTGAAACGAAAGGAATACAACTTTTTTTTAATTCATACCAATGTTTGGCAATGGCACCACATGTTGTACGGTGGCAATAATGTTTTTATAGGAAATAGAGTGAATTGTGGATTTGGTCCATGTGGTTTTGTGTTTTTATTGATTATGGTCTTCATTCTATGTTTATTATATATATAGTCCATGTGGTATGCAATATATTATGGTTAGGGTTTCTCAACTCTAACGCCGTTAATTTTGAAAGATTAAAGGCATCATATGCCTCGTACATGATGGGTATGATTGTCCATTTACTTTTTTCTTTCAATTAACCTATACTTTTTTATCACAAAAAATACTAAATTGTGGATTTGGTCCCTATACATCACTCATTATCTTTAAAATTCATCTATCATCTCTCTTAATTATCCTAACAAAAATTTCTATAACTTTAATATAAAATTATAATATATTCAATTTCATCACAACCTTATATAGAATAATACATTTAATTTCATTATTATTTTTAATATAAAATAACAATACATTTAATTTCATTATTATTTTTAATATAAAATAACAATACACTTAATTTCATTATTATTTTTAATATAAAATAATAATACATTTAATTTTGGTAGAAAAATTTCTATTTCTTTGATATTTTAATCATAAATGAGTCGTTCAAATTTATAGGTTTCATTGTTTCTTTTCTACTTTGATAATGTTTATGTAAAGAATATATTAAAAAATTCAAAATCTTTATTTTTATAAGATGCTCTAAAGAGGATAAACATTAAATAAAATATAAATTAAAAATCTCCTGCAAACATTTATTCTATAATAATTTTTTGGTATCACTAAAAGAATTAAATGTGAAATATTTAAAAATAATTTTTGGTATCACTAAAAGAATTATGTCTAGAATAAATGTTTGCATGAGATTTTTAATTTAGATTTTGTTTAATGTTTATCCTCTTTAGAGCATCTCATAAAAAATAAAGATTTTGAAGTTTTTAATATATTAGATGTCAATACAATGCACTTGGCATACAATCATGCAATTGATTGAACAACTGTGTTGCTAGAAATTATACAACTTTGAGTTTTTAGTAAATTATACAACTTTGAGTTTTAGAAATTATACAAACTTTGAGTTTTAGAAATTATACAAACTTTGATAATTTGGTATACATTTTCAAAGTTTTAGTTGTACATTTTAAGATACGTCGTTAAATATAAAAGGGTGTCGGATTAAGGGGTTTTGTCAATTAAAACATCGCATGTAACATTTTTATTTGGCAAGTGTTATCGATTAAGAGTCGTCCATCTCACTTACGGAGTGAGACTCGGTCTTTGTCATCAATCTTACCAGGTAAGATTGTCAATTGTTGTCTTTCGATAAGATAATATGACCCGGTAAGCACTTATCGGGATTAGCTGTTAGTAAATTGCCCCTAAGTCTACTTTTGAGTTGGGTTTCGAAAAATGTATAAGGGTGTCGAATTAAGTCTTATTTGAAAGAGTACTCTTATGTGAAAATAGGTTATGTATAGTTATGTAATTTTTAATCATTTTGAATAAAAATTACTAACAGTAGAATTGGCCAAAAATTTCATTTAACACCTTCAATGGGATTTATCTATACTATCTTATAAATGAGATTTGATAAAAGTCTTAAATGTTGATTGATATTCTTTTAAATGTTTTCAGAAAACAACAAAGACATAGTTTTTATATGTCCATGAGCTACTGTTTTTTCTCAAGTTTACAAGACTTGTTGCACTTGACATGCCTTTTTTGATGCGAGTTATGATTCTTTAAACTTGAATGCTCTGTTTTTATTTTGTTTTTGGTTGAGAGCATTACATCACTCTCTACCAAAAGTTATAAACAATTAGTAGTCTGATAGGAGATGTATATAAATAAATAAGAAAATGGATTGGATGTTAGTACCTAAACTCTCTGAAGTTGGCTTGTTAGTATTTAAGTGTGCAACTTTTGTGTTGAGCTTGGGTGATTGGACATATATAGAGATAATTATGATTTACGTCATTGATACAAACATCCAACTTAACTTTGAGTTCTGTTTTACGACCTGTGAACCACCAAATATTTTTAAGATATTTTGTAAAAATTTGATGTTTATAACTTATATGTATATATTGATAGAACTTTAACATCCCGCCGCGTTGCGCGTATACTCATCTGGTATTTAATATAATTGATTTATGACATAAAGAACAAAAGTTATGAAATCATTGCTAAACATTGTTGTTATATCCTTCCTTTATTTTGTACAAAAAAACATATAAAATTCTAGTTAATTTTTTTTCCAGTTAAGTTTTAAATGGTTGAGACATAATAACCATTTTTAAGGATCGTTTATTAAACATTTATTCGGTACACATTATCGGGTCATTTACCTTACCACATGAACATGACAAGGGTCTAAAATTATTTGATAAGAATGGAGAGTAAATACGATACGATGGATTACAATTTTATCCAGTACTATTACCAGTAGGCGTTTACTGTATATATGTTTGGATAAACGCCGTAAATAACATTTATTTTTTTCTGTATGATTCAGACAAATTAATATCTTAGGACTAATTTATGATTAATGATTTTAAAAAGATGTTCGTTCGGTTAGGATATCCAATCACAATTATCCACTAAGAATTAATTATTTAATTATAGTTTTACTCTAAATATCTCATCTTGAAAGCCCAATAATCACGTAAAAAAAAAGCTAACAGTTAAACTAAACAATCAATACCATTATCAGCAAACCCATCCTAATAAATCACCGCTGCCTGAAAGCTTTCTCAGTGGCGCCGGCGAATCCACTGCCGTTCCGGGATCGTCGGAGAAATGATGATCATATGGGATTTTGATCGGACGATCATGGACGACGATAGTGATCGTTGGGTGGTGGTAGAAATGGGTTTGACACAATTGTTTGACCAGCTTCGCGAAACGTTGCCTTGGAATTCTCTCATGGTTTGTATAATTTCTTCAATCGATTCACAACACAATTTCAGTTTTCATAGAATCAATTAAATTAAATTATGCTTTTGATGAAGAATGTGAAAATCAGCCGATTCAAAACTTATTTGATTGGAATTTGATGGCGTTTAGTTCTAATTTTAAATGATTTTGCTGTTAAATAGCTTCCAATTTCAAAATTAGGGTTCTTCAAATCCATAATTAAAAGTTAAAACTACTAAACTAGTGGTGTCAGATTTGTACCACGACAAACCAACCAATTCATTACTAACCGTGCCAACCAATTAGTACCAACTAAATTGGTACCAATTCAATTGGTTGGTACTACCGTGCCAACTTCACAAACTTGATTGGTACGTGGTATTGAAAATCGTTTGCCAAGTAATACCGTACTTATATATATATATATATATATATATATATAGAGGCGGGTTCATACGAGGAGCGTACCTATTTAAGAAAACGTGAGGAGCACCGTCCATGTACAAAATCATATGTGATTCACAACACAAACCGCGGGACAAGCCGCGCGCTTTCGCAAGCCGCGCGTGTAATCACATATGATTTTAATCCTTGTGTTGTGAATCACATGTGATTTTGTAACCTTTCTCTCTCTCTCTCTATATATATATATGTATATATATACACATTATTTTTAATTATTTATTAAATAAAAAATCAATGAAATAAAATATATTTCATTACTAATGTATTATTTATGCATATGATGATGAGATGACCTTATTGTTTTTTAAAGAGATTTAACTGCTTAGTAAATTAACATTTTATTGTTTTACAATTTAAAGTAAAATACTAGAAGGTTTACTCGTCCCTTCAACTCAAATAACTCAATTTAGGCATTTTATTCTTTACAACTAAAAGTTTTACGGACAATAGGTTTTAGACAACAAGTTTGTAAACTTTTGAGATGTTGGTACAAAACCGCACCAACATGTACCAATGGAAAAAAGTTGGTACCAATTAGGGTTGGTTGGTACATAGTATATATTTTTGCGTACCAATTATAATCGGTTGATACACGGTATTGTGAAAAAAAAACATGGTACCATACCATGTTCACCCTAGTTAATGCTATTGATTGAATTATATCATTATATGATATGTTGTGTTTATTGAATTCAGGATAGGATGATGGCGGAGCTACATTCTCAGGGGAAAACAATCGAAGATATCATAAACTGTTTGAATCGTGTTCCATTGCATCCACAGATTGTTTCCGCCATTCGATCATCTCATTCTCTTGGGTATCTACTTCTAATTTATCAAATTTTTGGATCATAATTTGTGATTATGAATGATTTTATTGTGATGAACTGATGATTTTGTGATTGTTTCAGATGTGATTTGAAGGTAGTTAGTGATGCTAATCAGTTCTTCATCGAAACAATCTTGAAAAACCATGGAGTTTATGGTTGCTTTTCGGAGATCATCACAAACCCTACTTTTGTTGATGAAGAAGGCAGGCTTAGAATATTTCCTTATCATGGTTCAGCCATGGCACCTCATGGCTGCAATCTTTGCCCTCCCAATTTGTGCAAGGTAACCTGAATCACTATGGGTGCGTTTGGTACACTGGATATGACAGAACAGATCAGAACAACATTTAGCAGGACTTTTATGTGGAAGAGAGGAATAAAGTGTTCTGTCTTGTCATGTACATGTTCTGTCCGTTCTGTCTGGGTTTCAAACGCACTTTATATCTACTAAACTCCATTGTAATGCAGTTGTTAGGCTAGACTTTCATTTCTCCGCCATCTATGTTGGAGCCTTAGGTTCTTTTTAGAGTAATTTATTTGGGTTTTATATATTCTCACATGGTATCAGAGTCAAGGTCTAGGGGTAAAATACCATATATTGTCACATGGTATTAGAGCCAATGACTCTAGACCTCGACACTCTCGTAATTTGTACTTGTGTAAACCCAACCCCCCCCCCCCCCAAAAAAAAAAATATATATATATATAGGGTACAAATCAAATACAAACCATGTATTTGTTGCACCCATTACAAACCAATTTGCATATATGCATAATTAGAGATGCATATATGCATTATTCCATATGAATGTATGTCCATTATATGTATATTCTTGCACGTATGCATATTCTGCACATGCACACTGTGGTTTGTAAGGTGTGCAACAAATACATGGTTTGCATTTTACGGAACCTCTCTCTCTCTCTCTCTATATATATATATATATATAAATCTAGCCCCCTCTCGAGATTCTAGGACAATTTGTGCCCATCTAGGCTAGGTTGAAGGGGGTATGTCAGAGTTCCAAATCGGTTAGACCGTATATGTTGGAACATCCCTTCTCGTCAAATAGATCTTTTGGAAATTAATCTAACGGGTCGCACATATTCTCATAGTATAGTTTATCATGAAGAAAAAAACAAACCAATTTTCTTTTTTGCTTTCAAAGCTTCGTACAATTATTACACTTCGTCATCGTTCTCTTGTTCATTGGAAACCATGGTTTAATCTTGTTTTATCTTTCGACTTGTATTTTGACATTCTAAACAAGGATCTTTCTAGAATCTTGTTTTTTTTTATAAATTGGCTCTTGGCTCTTTTTTTTGACATTCTAAACATGGTTTCCATATATTCTAAACAGGGATCTGTCTTGAATCAAATGCAAGATTCCGGGTTAGAAAATGGCAAGAAGCGAGTAGTAATCTACATCGGAGATGGTGGGGGCGATTTTTGCCCAACATTGAAGCTTGGAGAAGAAGATCATGTGATGCCCAGAAAAAACTTCCCTTTACATCATTTGATTTCAAAATCCTCTGTGCCCATCAAAGCACAAGTTCATGAATGGGTGGATGGGGAAGAACTCAACAAGATTTTGCTTCGGCTTATCGATTCTCGTGAACAACAAACGGTCTTATAATTCTAACGTCTTATTAGGTAAGACATAATTGATGAATTTGAGGTATTTTCCGGGGGAAAAAAACAACGCGTGAGAATTGAAGTTTGGCGGTTTTTACGCTTCATTGAGATTTCAAATTGGTATTGGTTTTTAGGGTAATGGGTATGCAAGTTTTTTTTTGGTAACTGTGGGTATCTAATCTAGCTTGCATGTATCTCGACTAATCATATGGGTTTTGAAGATAACAATCAGGAAAATCTTCGGTAGTAAAGAGTGGGTATGCAAGATTTGTATGAACCATAGTCATATTCATAAGTAAAACCCTTTCCAACACTTGTGTATTGCAGGTGAATAACCATGGTGGTTTTATAAAGGGAAATAAAGAAATTGTATTTGGTTTAATAAGTGTTATTACACATTTTTCTTAAATGCATAATTATTACATTTTTTAGTTAACTAAATGACAATTTTACCCTTAATCAATATATATATATATATATATATATATATATATATATATCTTATCAACTCTTAAAATATTTGTGCATTAATTAAGGGTAAATTTAAAAATTTACTTATTTATTTTTTAAACCGGATGTTTATTTTGTGTGGACATTTATTTTGGGACGAAGGTGGTAGGTTTTTATATGACAATGTATGACACTTTCAGAAAGTGGTATGTATTATCATTTATCTGCAGATAATCTTGTAAAACCCGAAATGACGTATTTTGGGCAGAGAATGAATGGTTTTATATTCAAGTTTAACACTAAAACCTTAACTCTTTTTGGGACAATAGGAATATCAAGGTCACATTTTATCTAGAATTATTTTGGAAATTGCAACAATTTGTCAATTAATTCATATTTGAGAGACCTACAAAATTGTAAGAACTTTGAGAATCAATGAATTATTTGTCAAAGAATCCAGATTTGAGAGTAAATACAAGGTAGAAATGGGCACGCTATGAAAGTGTTGAAATGCAATGGTGATCGAGTCTCGAAAACTTGAAGAAATCTTGTACCATAAAGTTATTGGCTCAGGGGTTGTTTGACAGTTGCTGAATGGTTTGGTAGAGAATGATTAAGAGACTCTTAATGATATATTGTAAAATGAAATATGGTTGTTTTGTAATTGATAGGATGAAATTAGGATGTTGAATGGTTAAAGGAGGCCCAAAATACAAAATCATTCATAGTGTTTTAGAACCATGAAGAGACAGACTTTTGTTTTGACAAACAAGATTCACCTCTTAACAATTCAGAGGTTGCCTCATAATAGAACTATTAAGAGGTAAACAAATAGGCCCCCAGTTGTATTCAAATTAGCAATACAACTCATCCTTCTAGAAGACTAATGATTCAAGTTGTACATAAATATTGCCGTATATAAATATCATACACTTTTAAAACACCAATCATTAATATAGCTTTGACATACCATGTCCATGTCCGACAATTTGAACATTATACAAATGAGATTTATGAAACAAACAGTGTCTATACAAACCGCAACGATAATAAAAACAACCATGACTACTCATATCGAGTTATCGACTATGATTCCTTTCATTCGTTTGCTTTGCATTTCAAGATTAGATTATATATTTTTTTCCGATAAATTTGGTCGCTGTAGTTTGTAAAAAGTAACACTTTTCGTCCTTACAATTTTGAATTACAAGATAACTATCGTGGTTTGAAAAACGTTCGGATTTGGTCCCTCCCTTTAACAACCACTAAACCATTATGTCATATGAGGGACATTTTCGTAATTTTATCGATTTTTGGTCTTTTATCCAATAAAAAATCATAGGGATCAACGTCATAAAATCGATTTTGATTGGGTAAATGACCAAAAATGGATAAAAACAAAAATCCCTCTCATTTAATGGAATTTTTTAACAACAACTAGAGAAATAGACAAAATTCAGACGTTTTTACAAACCACGATGGCCATCTTGTAATTTAGAAAGTGAAGAGATAAAAATATGTTATTTTTGCCAAACCACAATGACCAGATTTATAGTTTACTCAAAAATCAATTTAAAAAAATTGGGCTAATACCCTATTTAGATTGTTGTATTAGGGGCCGTTTACCAAAAGTTTACTCGGGTAAGCGCTTACCAGTAAAATTTAACACTATCACTTACTTACGCGTAAGATTTTGATCCACCAAATCAGTTTCGTATGCAACAATTCACCCGGTAAGCGCTAACGGTGGTAAGAGTCGTCGTCCACAATTACCAGCTAAGACTGTCGGTCCTTGCATTCACTCTTATCGGGTAAGGTTTTTGGTCTTGTCATATTAATCCGGTAGGTAATATGACTTGATAAGCGCTTACCCGGATAAGCATTTGAACCGCCTCACCGGCCCAATGGACTCTACTGTGAAAAAAAATCATGCGGTCCAATGGATTTTGGGCCCAGATTCACCTTCATCACTTCATCTTCTTCGCTCCACACTGTCACAAGCTCACAACATCACTGCTTCAATCGATTCTTCATTGAAATATTAAGACTCCAGGTTCGTTTTTTTCGTTTTATTTTTTTATGTTTTTCTGTTTTTTTGTATATATAGGCATCAATTTGATTGTTCTATCTGAAATAATGGTATCTGCTTTCTATTTGATTGTTTTATCTGAAATTAGGGTTTCTACTTTCTGTTTGATTGTTTTTTTTACCCGAAATTAGGGTTTCTACATTCTATCTGATTCTATGTATGCGTCTTCAATATCACCTGTTTCGATTTACTCCGAAATTAGGGATGATTTTTTTTGTCTCTGGTTATTTAACGAATCAACCATTTTCCTTCATCAACCGTTCCTTCATTTTGTTATAGTCATCATTTGTGTTGGGCCTTCCCTAACTCAAAGGCATGTTTGTTAGCAAGCTTAACGAGCTTAATGGGATCACAGCTTATTCGATCAGCTATGTTGATTGTTTGGTAATGGCTTAATGATATAGAAAGAGGCATATTAGTAAGCTTCTTGGGGAGCTTTATGGAGGAAGCCAAGTTTTTTTCAAAACTGTTCCTCCCAATTAAACCAAACATAAACCTACCCAATCTATACAGGCATATTAATCCATACAGAACTTAATGGAAAACCAAGAAAACATACTTGGAAGGTTTTGGGATATGCAATTTCAAATTGATTATAATCTGAGTAAATTCAGAGAATGAGTTGATTGAAGTAGGAAATCATTAGAATTTTACAATTATCTTGTTTCTTTGCAACAATTCTGTCACTTTGACCCTAAATAATTAGAAAATTGGAGTCTGGATCCATTTTCCAAACACCCAAAACTGATTATTGTAACTTCACATTGAAACACCCTTTTCATCTTCATATAATTTCCCCTTTTACTATTTGCTAACCATCCCCATAATTGTATTCTTCTCATTCTTATGTTACTCTCATGTTGGCATCTAACTATTAGGGCTTGTTTGGCTGGTTTTCCATTAAGTCCTGTATGGATAAAGCTGTGTGTGTGGATTAATTTGTCCGTATAAATTGGGAAGGTTTTTGTTTGGGAGTGCTTTTTCGTAGATGGAAGGAGCGTGGTTTTTCATTGGGAGGGGCAGGTTTGGAATAAAAAACCTGGTTTTCTGCATAAAGCTCCCCATAAGCCACTTTCTGTATCATTAAGCCACTACCAAACAGTCATCTGTAGCTGTCCGAATAAATTGTGAGTCCCGTTAAGTTTATTAAGCTGCTAACAAACAGCTTAATGGTAACTTTCACTTGTTCATCTCTGCCTAATCTAGTGAATGCATGTGTTTATAGACTAATAACACAATTCCATCAATAAGTCTAGTTCTTCTAAACAGACCATGAAGCCATGAGTCCATGACCTTCGCCTCCTGGTAAGGCAGAAAGCATCATCTGGGTTACCTTAAAAACACAATCATTTAAATGGATATAGGATTCAGCCTGTTCTTTACAACCTAAACTTAAGAATGAAAGAAGAAAGTGATTGTGCTTTTTCTTCGAGATTATTGTTGTCTGATAAGAGCTTTATTTAGTAAACGGGTCTCAATAACTCATTATTTTATCCATATTAACTCGCAATTATATGCTCCTACACAAATAATGGTGATATCACATATGAATATGCAAACCCAAATCTCCCAGTTCTTAGGGGGTGTTTCGTTTGAGGTATTAAGCAGTAATTAATGGGATTTGAGATTGAAAATAAAAGAGAAAGTGTTCAGTTTTATATAATATAATTATAATGGGCTCATTCCCCCACAAAGACCAAATTTTCATTCCAGGTCAAATTGGGGGGAATGAAATTCATTCCCATTTTCATTTTCATGTCGTTTTCATTTTCCAACCCAAACCAAACGGCCTTTTAGCTTTTACAATCAAAACAGACAACAAGCTTGCTACTGTAGATGGCACTATGGCAGAAACATGTGTTCGACTGTCCTGTCCGTTAATATGCTTTAGAAACTAAGAAATTTGCATACTAGATGTAGAACTATGCTTCTATTCTGTAGCATATAATCCATATTTTAGTAGATGAGATACAACAAAACAATTAAATTTGTTGTAAATGACAAGATTAATTCGTTCTTATCCAAAATGATCGAAAAGACTCGATTTCTTGCTCTTGCTAAGCAATATCAGTTGTATCAAGGCAGTAAGGCACCCCACACACCATAGGAGGTGATGCCATTGAGCATAAAGCTATGGCATACAACCACCATACAAAGAGCTACAAACTGACCATGAGGCATGAGGCTGTGACCTCTATCAGTTGAGAGTCGTAAATATTTTAAGAACTGTGAGACCCAATGAATATTCATAATGAATTACCTGAATGTTCGTTATATGCATTGGTTTTCATGGTTTCTCAAAATATTTGCGGTTCTTAAATGAACTTTTCCCTTACTTGGTAAACCTTCGGCCTCGATAACTAGTGAGGAAAGGGGAAGTATTTGTAAAAGCTTTACAAACTTGTTGCCATGTCTCAACTCTCAAGTTAAAAGTCCACATTTCTATTTTAGCTTGTCCCAAAATAAGTATCCATTTTCTAAATTAAGTGTGTACTTTCCTATTCTACCCTTAATTATGTGTTGGAGAAAATTTATCTCTCTATTAAGGGTAAAAGTGTAATTTAGTTAATTAAAAAGTATAATAAACATTGTGCCATTTTCATTGTGGACGGTGAAGATAACTTGTTTCTTTTTTCTTTTACAGACTGTATATATATAAACTAATCGAGAAAGATGCAAAGCAACAAAGATGAAGAAACATACCAAGTTAGAAAGCTGGAGTTAACCGATAAGAACAAGGGTTTCATGGAACTACTACAGCAACTTACAGTTTGTGATTCCGTATCAGACGACGAATTCCAAAAGCGATTCAAAGAGCTCCAATCGTATGGTGACGATCACATAATATGTGTGATCGAAGACGTGAGCTCCTCCAAGATCGTTGCAACTGGAAGTGTGTTCATCGAGAAGAAATTTATAAGGAGTTGTGGGAAAGTCGGGCACATAGAAGACGTTGTGGTCGATTCGGGTGCCAGAGGGTTGCAATTAGGGAAGAAAGTGGTGAGTTTTCTTGTAGATCATGCTTGTTTGATGGGTTGTTATAAGGTGATTCTTGATTGCAGTGGTGATAACAAGGCTTTTTATGAGAAATGTGGGTTTAAAGAGAAGGAAATCCAGATGGTTAAGTATTTTATTTGATGTTTTTTTTTTGTTATGTGAGGGTAATTTAGGAATTTGGAGTTTGAATTCGGGCGTTTTGGCGACTCGAAGATCGGGATGGTTTACGCCTCTTTGATGTGGTTTTCCGAGTCTTCAAATTTAAATCGGCCAATGTTTTGTTCATAATTGATGATATGATATATATATATATATATATATATATAGGGTTGGGTTCACGTGAGACCAACATGTTTTCGTGAGACCGTGAGACCACAAAATAACACTAAACCTTCACAGCAATTCATTGTGAAGGTATGAAAAACAGCGAACCTTCACAACAAAAACCCTGTGAAGGTTTACCTTCACAATACCTTCACAATCTTTTGTTGTGAATGTTTAGTGTTATTTTTGTGGTCTCACGGGTCTCACGGAAATAGTTTGGTCTCACATGATCTCAAGTCTATATATATATATATATATAACCTTGGTTGGATGTGTTTCCATTAGTTAAAGTTAGGTTTTCGTTCTTAGGATCGCGTAAGAAGTTGAGGTTAACGTGAGAAGTGGATTTGAACCGTTGATCCCTTTTAATCAAATGCCCTTCAATGAATTGTGGCTTAGAAGGGAATTGATCTGGTGCATCTCATCCTATGATGCTCATCCATTTTTCATCCAACGGTTGATGACCACTTCTCACGCTTCTCAGGAACCCAACCCTTCGTTCGTAATATTTGTTCATTTTAATGGATCTCGGTTTTCATCTCTCTCATTTAAAATGGTTAAATGAGGGGTATTTTTGGTATTTTACTTATTTTTAAATTTCTTTCTCAAGAAAAACGATGTAGACTTTTTTTTGTATTTTGTTTTACCACGAAAAGGGTAGGTGATGTAGGTTTATCATTTTACAGGTGTGTATTTTTTGTGTGGAAAATAAGGGTTTATAACCAACAACTCCTAGCAACTCACTAGCATAACTTAGGGCATGTTTGGTAATGGCTTAATGGGCTTAATAGCCCATATAACTTACCGAATAAGCCATATAAGAGTGTTTGGTTGTGGCTGAATCAGTTCGTATAGAAGCACTATCAAGCCGGTAGCTTCGAATTTTGGACATGTTTCGCACATGTCAACTCATCATCGGGTGACGGTTCACCCGATGAGATTGCAACGCATTTTAATGTTCTCTATGTAAAGATATTACAAGTTTAACCGGTGAGGGATAAATTGTACTTTTCTGATTCTCATTATAAACAATCAAAAAACTCCTTAATTGCATAAAATAAGTACACGATTTAGAGGAACACATCGACAATGGAACCAGTGAAATTTTATGTATCTGTGGATTTTCAGGCCAACTTTCGTGCACCGGCTAATGCCTAGGAGGCTAGGACGATCACAAATGGTTTAAAGTCATCAACGGTGCCACAAGGGTTTTGGAAACGCCGGGATCCGAACCCAGGAAAAATGAGATTTTTAATACGTCGTTGAGCCTTAATATGTGCCACAATCTAAGAGCATCTCCAACAGCTTCCTCATTTTTGAGAAAATGGGGAATATGGGGATTTTGACCCTAAAATCAGCTTCAACAGCTTCCCCATCTCCATCCCCATTTTGGAGAAAGTAGGAGAGAGAATGTCATTTTCTCCAAATTTGGAGATTACCCCAAAAATCCCCAAATCATTATCAAGAGAGAGAAACAATATTTTATTATTTTCTTTTTAAAAATTTGTTGGAGATAATAATATTTTGAATATTTTAATAATATATTTAATGTTGAATTCTCTAAAATGGGGAATCTGTTGGAGATGGATGTAAATTTTTTTGGAGATTTTGACTTTTGCTTTCCCATTTTGGAAAATTTTTGAGGAAGCTGTTGGAGATGCTCTAAGTGGTTCATGTGAATTTATCACCAAAACCCAGCAAAAAAAGTCAACCGAATAGTACGTTACTCTTTGGGTTTTCTTGTCCGGACCAACTGTGCCGAATTTCCATGAAAATTTACATCATTCATCTACAATGTTTATGAGAAAGTTTTCACAAGTATTTAAAAAAAACTACTCTCATGACGGAAATTGTCGGAGCCACACATTGGCCAAACAGAACGTACACGCGTGGTTTATCGAAACCAACTCAAATCATGGTGTGTTATAAAACGACCTAGTGGCATGATCCTCGTTCCAAGGTTGGTTTAACGGGATAATCAAACCCACAAACCCAATTTTCTTCTTCTTTACTTCAAAAATAATGTATACACATAATATAACATTTACTAACCACAAATTCAAATCTACTAACGGGATTAGACTCTTCGTTAGAGTGACGATGAAAATTCACGACATACATATTTCCAAGAACGGAAATTAGAAAGAAGAAAAAAATATAGTTCAAACTACAATTACAAAATTACCGATGTTTTTAATAAGCTCAAATCAGAATTATCCGAGGACGGGTATATGTATATATATGTACATAGTGGTGCAGGTTTGGTTAGTATGTAAGGGCCGGGGGTATTTTAGACTTTTTCCTTTGGATTTGAAGTTAAGCTCTGTGTCGGACTCTTTCTGCACCTTGTCCCGAGAAGAATCAGACGTCCGTCGCCTGAGATTTCGAGTCATGCCTTTTTTTTCCCGTAGTAATTCATACTTAATGATACATTATAAATCGTGAGAGACATCTACCATCAAACTAATACGTTTGGCAGTGTCGGAACGCATCAGTTCTCCTTTAAACAGCATCTGGGATCAAAGCACATTTTGATCATAATTCCGAAAAATGAGATAATATATATGATTATAATGCAAGGGTTGGGTCCCGCTTAGAAGTTGAGGTTAACGTGAGAAGCGTGTGGTTATTCAACCGTTGGATGAGAAATGGACGCACATTAGGATGAGGTGCAACGAGATAAGATGCACCGGATCAATTCTCTTCTAAGGCGCAATTCATGGGATGGCATTTGATTAAAAGTGATCAACGGTTCAGATCCAGTTCTCACGCTTGTCACGTTAACCTCAACTTCTCACATGATCCTTCGCCTATAATGCAATTGCCTAAGTGCCATGTAGGGCAAAAGAGCTGATGCGGCACACTTTTGTATTAGAAATTATGGTTTTGGTATTTTCTATAACCATCCACTACAATGCAATTTCTAAAATATAACATAAGCTTTAACAATTACTTAGAAATAATTACCCCGTACAACAATTTCTACGCAATTCCAAAAGGGTCACATCGACATAAGAAACTATATTTTAATCAAATAACAACAAAATTAAATATTATTTTCTATAATTTAATTCTTGATAAATAATATTTAATTGTAATTTTATTGTTAGTTTATTAAAATATACTCCCTTCGCCTCAAAGTAAGTGTCCACTTTCAAACTTAATATAACTAAATTTCCAAATCTACCCTTAATTAATGCACATATATTTAAGAGTGGCTAAGACGGATAATTAATTAAGAGTGAAGTTGTCATTTGGTTAACCAAAAAGGGTAATAATTTCTCATGTCCAAAACTGTGTGCCATTTTAAGAGGTGCTGAAGTCTGAAGTCTGAAGTATCATTTCACTTCTGATTGATAAGAGGTGGTGTTGAAGTCTGAAATCGGAATTAACAAGACTGTTTGTTTCTGTAAACTAATAAATATCTGAATTTGTTTAAATTGTCTATTTTACCCTATTAGAATATTAGTGTTGAATTTTTATATAAATTTATCAATTTCACATATTTATAAAATTATAAATAATTTAAACGAAAAGGATCGATTCAGAGAGGTGATAGATCGATTTGGTAAGGATTGGTTGAGAGAAAGGATCGATTGAGAGAGGTGAGAATCTATTTGGTAAGGATCGATTAAGAAACGTCGTTGTTGAGGTATTGAGGGTCTGTAGAACAATAAGATGCAAATAAGGGGTAGGTTTACCTCTTACTAGATAAGAGGATGGTAAGACATAAGTGGCTCTGAAAATTTGGAAAAGACAAACGGTCTAAAACGACCCTACCTCTTACCGAATCAGACATAAGTGGCTGATAAGAGATTTTTTTTCAGAAAAACAAACAAGGCCTTATTTTGAAACGGAGGAAGTAGCTTTTATGCTGATGTGTCACTTAAGATATTGGGTTGGGTTCCGGTGAGAAGAAAGTTATGATGAGAAAGGTAAGAAGGGATCTCCACCCTTGGATCAATCCTAATTGAAGAGAAACACTAGATCAACACTAATGAGATACACATGATCAATTCCCTTCTAAAGCACAATTCATGGGTTGGCTTGAGATTAACCGTGATCAAAGGGTCCAAATCCCTTCTTACACACTTCTTACCTTAACTCCTATTCCCACACGATCCTTCGTCCTAAAGATATTCGGTAGAAATAACTATAATGGAGGGTAAATTTTAGAGCAATTGCTAAAGCTGACGTGGCACTTGATAAATTGTGTTAGAAATTTAATTTTATAGTCTATGGTGTAATGATGCATTGATGGGTTATTTTTGTGCAATACATATTATCGAATAATGCTGATAAAACTTCTATGAGGAAAGATCATCACCTCTGTATCGGGTGAGAACCAACGCAATAATACTCCAAGATGTACAACGGCAGGAATCAGTTTGAAAAGAAAGGGTGTGGTCACCTGCACAAGAGAAATCTCATAATTGGCATGTAATCAGATTTGTTCGCTTTTGGTTTTCTCCAAATGGGCATTCACAAAACCACATTAAGAAAATTTAACTATGGAAAAATGTTACAAGCAACACCAATAACAATGGTAAATTTTGACATTGTTATCTAATGCATGTCAAATACCCAGATAATTCATGATATTCCTTCCGTCCGAAGATAAATGTCCACAATAAAAAAAAACATGGTTTAAGAAATGTGTAATTATTACAGTTCTTAAGTAACTGATAGACAATTTTACCCTTAATGATAGAGGACCTTCTCTTTCTCCATCTCATGAACTCTTAAATATTTGTGCATCATAAGGGTAAAATTGGAAATTTAGTAAGTTATAACTAGAGTAAACTTCACTGTTGGTCCCTAACGTTTGTCAATTTCAACGGATATCGTCCCTAAACTTCGAAAACTCAGATTTGGTCCCTCACGTTTGTCATTTCATAACGGTTTTGGTCCCTCCTCCTAACGGCCGTTAATTTTTTTCGTTAAGTCCAATCAAAGAGGGGTATTTTAGTCATTTTAAACATTTTATCTGATGACTAAAATACCCCTCATTTAACTGGGTGATGGACTTGTCAAAAAAAAGTTTAAAATGACCAAAATACCCCTCATTTATAACGAACTTAACGGAAAATGTTAACGACCATTAGAAGGACGAACCAAAATTTTTATTAAATGACAAACATGAGGAACCAAATCCGAGTTTTTTAAGTTTAGGGATGACATCCGTTGAAATTGACAAACGTTAGGGACCAAAAGTCAAGTTTACTCTTATAACTATTTATTTTTGAAAGTGGACACTTAGCGACAAGCTTGAATAGAAATATGGAAACTTATTCTGGGATGAAGTAGTTTTGAAGTTGAAAATTGAATGGGTTGGACTTCCAAAATCAAATTCGTTTTTTTTTTCTGTTATGGTGGAAAGGAGGGGGTATATAAGATAATGACGATGATTAACATACCAGGCTGAGAGCTGTTGTGCCAAGAAGCAGTAAATACAATTTTCCCTGCAAAACAGGCGGTTATCATCACGTAATGCTCCCATTTTTGAAATTGTAACGAACGAATTGAAAGCGGATGTTTTATGAATTACCAAGCGATATGATTAGTGGTGTAAACGATTCGATCTTTTAACCAGCTACTCGAGCTCGAGCTTGTTTATCTCGAGCTCGAGTCAATCTCAAACACAAAATAAAAATATATGTAACTTAACGAGTCGAGCTTCATAACACCAGTGTTCGACTCTTCTCGTTCGAAAACTAGATGAAATATTTCGAGTTGAGCCATTCGAACATACATTTTTTTAGCCAAACATGTTCATATGTTCATATGGGTTGGGTTCCGATGAGAAGTTAAGGTTAACATGAGAAGCGTGAGAAGTGGTTATCAACCGTTGGATGAGAAATGGATGCACATTAGGATGAGATGCACCGAGATGCACCGGATCAACTCCCTTCTAAGCCGCAATTCATGGGAGGGTATTTGATTAAAAGTGATCAACGGTTCCACTTCTCATGGTAACTAGATTATATATTTCGAGTCGAGCGATTCGAGCATACATTTTTTCAAGCCACATGTTTATGTGTTCATAAACCATACAAAAAATATATAAATTATCAAGCTCAAGCCAATAAACAAATTAATCGATAGCGAGTTCAAGCCCAAAAAATATTCGAACTCGACTGAGCCCTACTTTGATTAGTTATTCGAGCTCAAGCCCTACTTAGAATAACTTGCTACTCTACTCGGCTAGGCTCGTTTACACCCCTAGATATGATTAGGGGTGTAAACGTGTCGAGCTTTAAACGAGCTACTCGAGCTCGATCCTAATAATTATTGAGCTCGAGTCGATCTCGAACACAAAATAAAGCTCGCTTAACTTAACGAGTCGAGCTCCATAACAACAATGTTCGACTCGACTCGTTCGAAAGCTCGATTAAACTTTACGAGTCGATCCGAGTCGAGCCATTCAAGCATACACTTTCGCGAGCCAGACATATTTATTTGTTTACCTATTATATAATCAAAATACAAAAATTATCAAGCTTGAGTAAATAAACGAGTTAATCAATCTCGAATTCGAGCTCATAAACGAGCTCGAGCTCAAGCCGACTTTGAAAAAGTTAATCGAGCTCGAGTCAAGCTTGAGCCTGATATTATTTTTTTCGAGCCGAGCTCGAATAACCTGCTACTCGACTCGACTTGGCTCGTTTACACCCCGAGATATGATAACCAAAAATGATTGTTATATTGGATGGGGGAAGAAAGTGATTGAATTGAAATATTACCTCAATTAGATGAAGATTAGAGGCACGACTTAGAAGGACAAATGCAAATTCCCCGATTTGGGCAAGGGACATTCCGACCTACATCAAGTTATTAACTAAGGCTCATTTGTCAATAAAGCTAACCGAAACTATAAGAAGTACACGATAAGTGAGCATAAAAATCCTTACGAGAAGAGCGGTCTTGTTAGTGTATCCAAATCCTTTGACTACTGTGGCAACTACAAAAGTCTTTATAACAACCACCATTATAACAGATGCTAGTAAAATATCAATGTGGTTCCAAAGAAATTGAACGTGAATAAGCATCCCAATGCTGGCAAGAAAAAGAGCAGCAAAGAAGTTGCGAATGGGTTCGACCTGAAATAAAATGAGCTCCAAATTAAGCAACAAAAAGAAAATTTGTGTGCACTCTTAGTTATTGGGAAATGAGTTCCTTATAGAGTATGCCACATCCAGATTTAAATATAATCGTACTCGAATATGGAAAAAAGAAAGTCAGATTGTCAAATAAGAGCTGGAAGGGAATCCAAAGCAAAAAAGGTAAAACAGTATGCAGACGTGCAAAGAAGAAAAATATGTCGATACAGAATCAAAGAAAACTTTTGTTGCACTTCTCAGATTTTGATTAGGCAAGAATAAGAAAATAGATTCATTCTCATACTTGAATCTCGGAAAGGCTTAAGGATATATATATTATATATATAGATAATCGATTCCATAAAAGATTGTATCAGTAAATGGAAATTCGCTGAAAAAAATCTGGAGGATCAAACGAGAATGCTAACTATTTAAGATAATACAAAAACGGCCAAAGCACATGTGATTTTACATTAACGGTAAAAAAAAGGTGCACGGACGACTTTGGCCTCGAATTCAGGTCGCGGGGCAAAGTCGCATGAATCACATGTGATTTTGTACGTGATAGTGTAAAATCACATGTGATTCGGCCGTTTTCTTATTCTCTTAAATAGGTTTTGTTCTCATTTGAACCCGACTCTATACATATGTATGTGTGTGTGTGAAGCAGAAACTGACAAGTGAACTGAACTTCCCTGGTAGCAGGAAATTTGCAACTAGCATCAGTCAAATAATACCCCCACCGTCCCACAGTGTCCACTTTCAAAATTAATTGTCTACTTCCCAATTTTACCCTTAATTAGGAGATAGATAAATCCGTTACTCCGTCTATTATTAAGGGTAAAATTGCCATTTAGTTGATTAAAGAGTTACAGTTACACATTTCTAAAACTGTGTGCCTTTTTCATTGTGGTTTATTTTGGGATGGAGGGAGAAAACTACAACTAAACGAGATGATAATAGCGAAACTTAAGAGTTCCTTGAAGCATTTTTAAGTTCTAAGGATACCAGACACATTTATACTTGCTATACAAGAAAACCAAGCACATATGTAAAAAGAAAATAATACAATAATAGTTAGATCTTCTATTCATAAGTTATCTTACTTGTTCAAGAGTATGCTGAGCAAGATCAGTTGTTGATATCATCACTCCAGCAGCAAAGCTACCCAATTCAAGGCTTAAACCCAGCTTGTCACTACACTGGATGATAAAATAATTACGGAAAATAAGCATAGTGCATTTGCATAGCTATTCTCAATAGCATATCATCAAACGGTACCAGATGGAAAATCAACCATTTGGTAAGGTACGGATGGGTTCCAGTGAGAAGTGGAGTTATCGTGAGAAGTGTAAGAAGGGAATTCCACCCTTGGATGCACATTAAGATGAGATGAACCGGATCAATTCCCTATCAGGCGCAATTCATGGGATGGGTTTGAGATTAAGAGTGATCAATGTTTCAGATCCCTTCCCACACGATCCTTCGCCTGGTAAGGTATCCATCCCAAATAAGAGCAATAAAAATGACATGTTGCAAACTATCTGACCCAATAGCATATTACTCCCTCCATCCCAAAACAAGTGTCCACATTTCTATTTTAGTTTGTCCACCAAATTAATATTCACTTTCAAAAGTAGGTGTCTAATTTCCAATTCTACCTTAATTATGAGATGGAGAAATTTATTACTCCCTCTATTACTAAGGTCTAAGGGTAAGATTGTCATTTAGTTTATTAAAAAGTGTAATATCACACAGTTCTAAAACTGTGCCTTTTTCATTGTGGACATCTATTTTGGGACAGAGGGAGTGCCATATCTGGCAAAAATACAAGTAACTATGCCAGACAGCCAGAGATGCAAAAATATCATCTTTTTCTGCTTTTGTGTTAAGCTTATTTGTTTTTTTAATAAATTATTCGAATGCCAAAGTATTGTTGAGTAATGAAGCTAACCGATGCAACTATCAAGCAGAAAGCCACAGATGCCAACTGATAAAGTTCATTGGTCTGCACATTGTCAATGAAATATAATATCAAAACATAAGAATCAGAAAGAAGAGAAATCCAATCTGTTTAAGAATCTGAACCAAGAGAAACTGATCAGCCAGAAAGGGATATTAAATACCTGGGAATGGGATGATAGGCTTATCATAAGATTAAGAAACCATGGAATACAAGTGCGGGATAATATCGACAAAACGGCCAAGAACGTAATCAAAGTCACCAACCTGATAACGCTAGTCGTTAGGGATGTATAATGAAAGAAAGAAGATTTAACGAAATTAGAGTAACAGATAAGTTGCACATTTTTATGCCAAAGATAAAGCACACTTACTCAACCCATTCATGAGAGGTTGCAGGTTAAATATATGAACAAAGAACTAAAAAGATATTTGCTCGATTCATAGAGTGAACTCGGTAAGATGGATATTTTTATGTCTTGGCTTTGTTGACAATGAGTTCCAATTTGTTGAAGTGGTCATTTGTACATTTGACGAGTAGCATATATTGGTTCCCGAAAGGTTTATGGTCAAAATATCACATTACAGAATTGTATGTACGGAAACTAAGAAACAAGAAATATTCACAATAGATGCAGTTTTTTAGGTTCAGGATCATTTACTTACGTCTTTGTCATCGATAACATGCCTTCAAGAACTCCAGAAGTACCGCCCAGGATTGGAAGCAGTGCAAACAATAAACCCACCGCACAATCCTGGCACAAAAAGATACATCAAAAGGTTGTCAAATAGCCAAGGTGGCATTAGTACTTAGAAGCACCATAGCAACACTGTCTAGCAGTCTTCACTAATTGCTTTAACAAGAAATGTCAATCCTAGTCGCCTTTTCTACTACCACTTCGGAAAATTAAAAAAAAGGGAAGAAGAAAACTACCTGCAAAATAAGGGTACCAACAGTGACTTGCCCATACAGAGTGCTAATACTATTCTTTTCCATCAAAAACTTCAAAACCTGTGGCATGCCAAGACAATCGGGTGTCAGCATCACCCAAAAAAGGTAGAGATAATTTGATATCATAGTTGAGTCGTTTTAACTTCAACTTAAAGTCCATGTCTGCTTATCAAACGATATGAATAGTCTAATATAAAATAAAATAAAGCATTTTTAAACAAGGGTTGGGTTCCGGTGAAAAGTTGAGGTTAACGTGAGAAGTGGTTATCACCGGTTGGATGAGAAATGGATGCACATTAGGATGAGAAGCACCGGATCAATTCCCTTGTAAGCCGCAATTCATGGGAGGGCATTTGATTAAAAGTGATCAACGGTTCAGATCCACTTCTCACGCTTCTCACGTTAACCTCAACTTCTCACACGATCCTTCGCCTTAATTGATAAACCTACTTTAAGTTTTTACTTTTTAACTGTGCCACATTGAGAAGGACAGTTACCTCACCTTATGGCTACGGTTGTATAGAGCTCAGAAAATTGAACCACTTTTGGAAACATGTTAGAATAAGGGGACAAGTTTCAAAGAATCGCATCCCTTGTACAACTCCATATAAAGAATCTCACAAGTAGGTGTGGTCTATATTACAATGCTGCTATATAAAAAATAAAAATCAACAAATAAATAACTTGAAGAATTCAGTTATGCCATATATAATTACCACTGCCGTTGATGACATGGAAAGGAAGGCACCAACAAATACACCTTCAGAAGCTTCACCACCACATAACTGCAAAAAGAAATCAAGAAAACAAATCAAATAAGATGAAGGTACTAACAAGGGTGTTTCAACTACGCTATGTTACTAAATCTCCAATCATCATGTTATTTGATGAAAGAACGGAATATCATAACCATCCATGTCCACTGACATAATTTTCCAGGTTTTGAACATTCACCTAACATGTGACAAATTCTACTGAGCAAATTACCATTTAAGAAGTATAGACCTCGACAGCCTTGTAACAAAAAACAGAGAAATCTGATAAAATAAATACATACCATAGCAATTACTCCAGACAAGCACATAAAAAGAAATATCTGGAGCAGACCTCCTAAGACCGCAACTGCTCGGACAACACGAAGCTGCAATTATGGAACAGTGAGAACTCAGTGTCACACAGAGAGAGACAAAAAACATGATTAAACTTTTTTTTCTTTATGTGATTCTTTCTATGTGCGTGTGTGCAAATGGGGGATGTTGGGGTATGTGTGGGTGGTTACGAAACCTTTGCTGATGAGAACTCCAGGCCCAATGCAAAAAGAAGAAAAATTACACCAAACTGGGCAACAGTCTCAACCTGCATGTATATATCAACAAGAGATTAGGATCAACGTTAAGTCAATACGACTATATGACAATTCCCACAAGAGTAAAATTGGATGCTCATAATCATTTATAGGGTTGGGTTCCAGTGAGAAGTTGAGGTTAATGTGAGAAGTGGTTATCAACCGTTGGATGAGAAACTGATGCACATTTGGATGAGATGCACCGGATCAATTCCCTTCTAAGCCGCAATTCATGGGAGGGCATTTGATTAAAAGTGATCAATGGTTCAGATCCACTCCTCACATTAACCTCAACTTCTCACACGATCCTTTGCCATCATTTATAACAATCCTCATTGGGGATATCTGGATGGCCAAGACAGAGAAGATGTGACATACCTGAACCAGTTCATTAACAAAGCTAAGTCCCCCAGGTCCAATCACAGATCCTGCTAGCAAATATCCTGTAATAACCTGCATGGTTTTAAAGCACGAAGAAATGTTACAACTATGAAAGACGCTTCTCCATTTAATATATGTCTTCAAAAATATGATGACCCATTAATAAAGTCTGTGTCATGAAGTGCATTATTTAATGTTTTACAAAAAATAAGCAAAAACAAGAGAAAATATAAAATTACTAAGTAATTGATAAAGCATTAATAATGACCAGACCGGCTGCCCAGCACAAGCAAATGCAATGCCACCACAAGTTGCAGAGACAATGACAACGACCAAATCAGATATCAGCCTGTCAAAAAGTAACAACAAGAATACGCATTAGCTACCATACCAACCTATAGAAAATTTATGGAACATAGATGCAATAACAGAGGAGATGCACACGTCGGAAGACTCAGGCCTTGTTTGTTTTTTAGAAAAAATTCTTATTAGCCTCTTATGTTTGATTCGTTAAGAGGTAAGGATTACGGTCATTCAGACTGTTTGTTTTTTTCTAAATTTTCAGAGCCACTTATCGTCCTCTTATCTGGTAAGAGGTAAACCAACCTCTTGTTTGCCTCTTATTGTTCTCAATGAATTAACCTTAATAGATCCTTTCTCTCAATCGGTTCACTTGGATTTTAGGTGACTTTCAAATTTAAATTTATATAATTTAAATATATTATTATCGATTAAACATATTAGTTTAAATGAATGCTAATTTTACAATTTAGATGTAAATTTCGTAATGATGATGCATAAATATGTGAAATTGTATGAATTTATATATATATATATATATTCAACACTATAATATTCTAATGGGTCAAATACATAATTTAAACAAATTCAGACATTAATCAGAAGTGAAATAAGACTTCAGCACCTCTTGAAAAACAAATGACACCTCAGTTGTTCGTTGTGTGGGGTTGAAAGACATACCTTAGGTCTAATTGTAGCACGGGATACTTAGACTTGGGATTCGACATGATAAAGACATTGTCCTGAGCAAAGATTGAAAATACAAAATCATCTTCTCAAAACTGAATTTGGATTTCATATATACACACACATGAACCAGCAAACAAATAAATGAAAGAACATTTTGTTCTAAAATTCGTGTGAGAAGTTGAGGTTATCATGAGAAGCGTGAGCAATGGATCTAACCCGTTGATCACTTTTAATCAAATGCCCTCCCATGAATTGCGGCTTAGAAGGGAATTGATCTGGTGCATCTTATCTCGGTGCATCTCATCCTAATGTGCATCCATTTCTCATCCAACGGTTGATAACCACTTCTCACCTTAACCTCAACTTCTCACCTTAACCTCAACTTCATCTGCTGGTACATCATATATAAAGTTGAACTTGAAAGGATAAAATTTACCTTGCTATCTATCAGTCTTGGTGTATCTTCAGGACGGTTCTCATTATCCAAATTGAAGACATCATGAAGCTGAAATGACCTATATTACAAGTAACATAAACATCAGGTATATTAAACTATCGACTTCCATAACCAGGGAGCAAGAGAAGCAAGGAACATCTCAAATTTGTTCTAATTCAAATTGAAAACAAATGGCAGAGCTACATGTGTCACAATTATGCACTCTGACTTGTATACAAAGAGAAAATTTTATACAAACAGCAGCACATACTTCTCCTCTTTGCTTTCATTTCTCTTTGACTTCACTCTAGCAACAGTTTCCAGAACTGCCTGACATGTGAAACGTGTCAGCAAATAATGAAAGAACCATTACTGACTCCATTCCTAGGAAAAGAATTCTAGAAAACTTATGTGAAACCCAGTGTTTCCTAATAGAAGATAGATAATGATTTTGCTGTTACTTTCTTAACACAAAAAAAAAATTGTAACTACGATAATTTTTCATAAAAATTGGGTCCTGGCTTTTTTTTTGTTATTGAACATTTTCATGATATGATTGTCAGTGACATTTACTTGATGGGAGGCCAGGAGGGAGAAACGAAGATGGAATCCACAAAGTGAAAAGAACTTTGGATTCCAGAATGTGTTTAAACTTGCAAGATAAACAAATTTCATAGGTCAAATCTAATATGAATCTCTTTCGCAGAATGGCTTAAACAACAGGTAATTAGGTGAATAATAGAAACACTGAACAAATTAATAAATGATGGAATCACGATACTGGGAGATTCCGAATAGAAATCCCAATTAAGGTCATAGTTTGACTTTCATATACTTTAATGTACAGGACATTAATGGATAAATGGAGATTCGAGGGGTCTCCAAGACATGTAAAGGTCAAGCCGACTGACAATTAGTATTGGTTATTAGCAACAATAATCATCCCTTCTAAACCCTAGACACACAAGGATTAGTTCATAATTTGATGATATAAAAGGTCCCAACATCATATTACCTAACTAAGCAAGAACCCATGCTTGATTGCCCATGAAAGACCATGCAAATGGATTTCATGGGCTGTGTTTGGTTGGTTAGCCAACAAGGTTGAAACTTCCATGAAAACAATCCAATCTTAAAAAATTCCATTACATACCTGTTGCCCTGCCACACTGTTATTGAAACTCCCAGGATCAGTACCTGTGTAAGAGTGATAAAAGGAACACGTTACGAAACTTAAGCACAGTAACTTGCATTTCATTAATGCATAGCCCAAATTTTCAATTAAGACTTCAGAGTAATGATTCATACACGCAATTCCTAGTTTGAGTAAATAAAACACATGATTTCGAAAATGTACCTAAATGCCTAACCTAAATAGCTCAAAAATTATGAACATGTGATCCTCTACTCTACAGTGTCAAACTAAATCAGAAATAACGACCAAACTAAAACCTAGCAAAAACAACATCATTGTTAAAAACAACCAAAAAAACAAAAATTGAAGATCTAACTAACCATCGGACTGTTCATCATTCTCAGGAAACTCCTTTTCGAGAGCACGATCAAGCATGCCAGCAAAGCTATCTTCCTTAGATCTATTTGATCCAGTAGTGGTGACATTGAGGATTCCAACGTCTTCGCTGAAGATTACAGAATCTTCGGCGGCAAGTAAACATATAAAGCAGAGAAGATCGAGAGCGAAGAGATGGAGAAGTGATTTTCGCAACATTATGAGGTTGTAGATAGATGAATGAAGTGAGGGAGGAGCGTTGTAGTGGTGAAACGAAAGAGTCACCGGTGGCGGCGGTGGCGGTGGCGGTGGCGGTGGCGGAGTTCAGTGAGTGCTGCCGCGGATCGGGGGTGAAGAGGAGTGAATTGTATGCAAAGGGTTGCCGTTCTGGTAGGTAAAGCCCTTTGTGGATCCAACAAAATTTCGAACACAAAATAATTTATAATCTAATTTATAAAATAATAAAATTATAAATCTATACATATAATAAATAATTAACTAACATGACACATGTCGTCTTCTGGTGAACCGACTTCAGTATTTTCTCGCCTAAACATGTATCTGAACGCAGTTTACATTATAAGTTCAATTAGCACACCCACATTTACTCCTCCTTAAATCTCTTCTTAATTCAATTTTTTTAATTTATACGTTACATTTACTACCCTTATAATTAGATATATAGTTTACTTTTAATATCTTATTTTTTTATTTTATATTTTAGACTGTATCATATAAACATAAATAATGTATATGAACTAAAATGTATTAAAAAACATTTCTATTTTTTACAAATTTTTAATCTCTTATTTTTTTATTTTTCATTTTAGACTCTTGTCATATAAACATAAATAATGTATATGAACTAAAATGCATTAAAACATTTCTATTTTTTACAAATTATAATCGCTTCGTCAATACCTTCGAAATGAGCCAAATATTGAATTCTTTCGACGGATTACAATTCTATCAAATTTCATTCTGTCAACGAAACACCCTTAGAATTATCATAAGAGATTTAATTACTTGAAAAAAAAGATATCACTTATCAACTGACTTTTGGATTATGGGTTCGAACTTTTTTCAAAAATATGAGTTACAGTTGTATGTTTTGCCATGACCATAAATAAAAACCACGGACAATTATTATCGAATGTTGGTTTGTTTCTAAAACAACCAGTCTTCACACATGGTCAGTTGTATGTTGCTTTATCTAGATTAAAAAGTAGGCAAGGTTTAAAAATATTAATTATAGATGATGAAGATATAATTAGCAATAGAACAAAGAATGTTGTATATAAAGAAGTATTTGGTAATTTATGATACGTGGTTCTTATTTTATTAATATTTTAACTATGTATTTTTCCATTATTTCATTTACGTTCTATTACAAATTTTGTTTTATAAATTCTTAATATTTATTCATATTTTTTATTATTTTTTTGCAAAACATCCTTTGTGAAAATTGCCTAAAACAAGGACATTTTGTAACCTACTGAAAAAAAAAACAACTCTTAAGATAAGTTTTCTGGCGTGATTTAATTTTTTTAAATTACCCCGTGTAATACACGGTTCGAACCTAGTTAATTATAATTACAATACAACATTTAATAGTTGGGTTAGCGTGAGAAAAGTGTGACATTGTGATGAGATGTACCGGATTAATTCATGTATCAAACGCGATTTATGGGTGATGTTGAGATTAAATTGATTAAGGGTTTAAATTCATTTTTTATGCTTCTCATGTTAACTCAACTTTCCATACGATCTTTCACCTACAAAATACAGTATAAATTTTAAATATTGACATTTAATTCTAACAATGTACGGTATAGTTTTTGTGTTATATCGTCATTAAATGGTCTGTTTGTTCGTATTTTAATGAGTTTAATGGACTTACAGTGTAATTAGTTAGTTATTCATGATTGTTTGGTAGTAGTTTAATAATATAGAAAGTAGTTTGTTCGGTAAGCTTTTAGTGGAGGTTTTATGAAGAAAACCAAGTTTTTTTTCAAATATGTTTCTCCCAATAAAAAAACACGTTCATTTCATCTATGAAACAATACTCTCAAACAAGAATCTTTCAAGTTACACGAACAGATTAATCTAAACAGACAATTTTATACAGACTTGATGTAAAAATAGCCAAACAGTCCATGTAACTCAAATTTAAGCTTTGATGTGTACTATTGTAGTATGTGATTTCTTGTGGTGGCACACATAAATCACAACGATATCACATTTAAAAAGTTGTAAAATAATTTCCAAGCACGTCGTTGGGACAATTGAGTAGTCCACGACCGCACGGAAAGGGACTATTAGACTATAAACAGGGTTTTAAATGACGTGAGGCGTGACGTGGCGTCGAGGCAAAGCTCAAGCCTTAGAAGCCTCGACGAGACAATGACGTTTATCAATGTGTGACTTATGGCGACAAATCTCTATATTGTATTTGCTATTAATCGATAGGAATAAACAAGTTAAATTAGGTTATATATTAAAATTAGCAAATAAGACATTAAAAACATAAAAGAAAAATAAAATATCGTGTTACATAAGACCGCACACTAAGCCATTGTGTGCCACATGCATATCGTGGCGTGAGACTCAAACCTTAACCTACGGCGCGTCATGGTTGTTGTCGCGACGAGCCTTCTAGAACATTGACTATAAATATAGTTTTCTGTTCCACCATTATTAACCATGAAAACTCAAATTTTAGTTTTTATATGATATTGTAGTCTCTTATGTAGGCATGGGAATGGTGTAACAACCCAAAATTCTAGTGAGTTTTAAAGTTGGTGGTCAAAGTGAAATAAATGGAAGTTAACTTGAGGGACTAGATTGTCAATTTATGAAGTGTATATATAGACTCCAATCCCTATGGCAGCCTCCATTTGGCTGAAATCAGTGTTGTGTGGGAGTGCTCTTGGTGTTGGTGGCTAAGGAAGAAAGAAAGGAAGAAGGCTTGAGAAGAAATCAAGAGTGAAAGGAAGAACCAAGCTAGAATCTGAAGGTAAAATATCCTAATTCGTTCTTCTGATTAGGGTAGTGCTCCTCCTTCTCTTTGTAATGGATTCTTAAGACTGATGTTATAGATTAATGGATTTTCACCATATTTTCCTTGAAAATGAGTTTTATGGGTTTTGTATTAATGAATCGATTTAAGAGATTTAAAGTGGGATTATTTGGGTGTTTGGGGTTGGTGGATGAACCCTTATGGTTATCTAATCAAACTAATGGCTAAAATCGGGTTAGAAATCACTTTTAAGAAGTTTATTTTTCGGACAGCAGCCGTACCCGGACACCTTCAATTCATGATGATATGGTGGTTTCCGGATACGGATGCTAGTTTCCGAGTAAAGCTCTATGGTAGTTTCCGGGTGGAGGGTTTTCAGTGTGGCATCCGGACAAGTGTAGCATCCGGACAAGTGTAGTATCCGGACAAGTGTGGCATCCGGACAAGTGTAGCATCCGGACAAGTGTAGTATCCGGACAAGTGTGGCATCCGGACAAGTGTAGTATCCGGACAAGTGTGGCATCCGGACAAGTGTAGTATCCGGACAAGTATGGTATCCGCACAAGTGTAGTATCCGGACAAGTATGGTATCCGCACAAGTGTATCATCCGGACAAGTGTGGTATCCGGACAAGTCAGTACCCGGAAATCATGAGCTGGACAGTAGGTTGAGTCGTTTTATCTGATGAGGATCTATTGTCCTTAGGTGTTCGATTGGTTTAGCTGGGAAGAGTTTAAGAAGTGCGTTCTACGATAATCAAAGGTGAGTTCTCTCACTCCTTTTTATGACGTACCATTTTTACTGAATATGGTTCCTTTATCGAGCATGAACTGTTTTATAAAAACTATGCATGCTTCCATGATTTACATGTCTACCCACAATACGAAAGATGTTTTATGTTTTCATGAATATGGTTTCAATGTATGTGTATGCTATGTGGAGTCGGTTGCACGGTGGGGACGGGGTACCTTGGGATCTCTGATCCCTTGGGCATATGGAGGTTAGCTTGTAGGTTGGAATTTGTTTTCTCCTACATGAAGGAACGGGGAGTCCATTTGGATTCCGGCGTAGACGAGAGGGTGTCTGTTAGGCCCCGATCGAAGTAGCTTATGCAGTTCCCTGAACCCCGTGTTTAACCTTGGATGATGTTATGAGAAAGATGTGAAAGTATTTTCTTTATGAAATGATCTTTTTACTGTGATAAATGTTTATGGAGGGAATTCACTAGACCTTTTGGTCTAACCCTCGCTTTTCAAAAACTAAACCATTTTCAGGTAAGCGCGCCATGGGTTCTTCTAGTAAGAGCTAGGAGTGACTCAAGGAGGATTTGGAGACTAGAGCGACTCCAAGTTTTGACTGATAACTATAGATATAGTGCTCGGCTATGGAATAGAGACTTCCGCTGTAAATGTTGCTTAGTATGGCAAAATGAATGTTTATGAACAAGATAATAATGTAATCTGAATGTTATTTTCTAGATTAATTCTTGTTATGATTTCAGGATTTTACAAATGGTATCAGAGCCTTAGTTTAAGGGATTTAGGTGACCATTAGGGCCTAAACTTAAACTGTAAGATGAGGAACACAACCGAGACATAGGATTGCCTATAGGAACGATCATTATAAATGCGCTTAGGAATAAGGTGCCAAGGACAAACGTGTAAGGTAAGTTTGGGATTACACCTGGCCAGTGTAATCACGAACTTACAGGTACATGTGCGTGCTTACAATACCTTACTTATAGCAAATTTGTTGTGTCACGTCTAGTAAGGATTAACTATCGGTTTCTTTCAGTTTAGCGCTATGGCTGGGAGAGCGTTGAGGAATAGGTCAGCAAGATCCCTGAGGGATAGACCGAGCTCCATTGCTTGGGGAAGTGTCATGTAAGAGTCATTATGATGGGATGTATGTAGACATCGTAGAGAAGAAACGTTGTGAAGAATGTTATGAGTCGTCTAGAGGTAGCTCTTCGTGGATTCGGAGAGGATGAATGTTTGAGTTTGAGTAAGACTCCAGTTTCGGGAGAGCCCTAGTTATGGAAACCATGGGATAGATCAGTTGGGAGGGTAAGATCGAACATTGTCAAAACCTTGAAAGTATCAATGGAGCCCTGACTTTTTAGTCTAGCTTTTCATTGGCAGGATAAATGGAATAAGATACTCATAGTGGATTGAAAGCGTGTAGAAGTAGAAGGTGAGATAGTCGATCAAAGAGAAAATAGTGTGAAATGGTTGAGTGAGTGAGATGTGGAACGCATGTACATCAAGTTAGTGCTTGACCAAGAGGGCGACCCTTGGGCGAAGGAAGAGTGTTAAGGATAAGTTGCGTGGGTAAAACGGTCGACCTTGCTAGGGTGAGTAGCCTTCAATTGCAAGTAGAGTCTCATGCATAGCTTTCTTAAATATCACATGAAAATTTTCACGATTTAAATTAAATGTGTAAATATCAATTTTGATCAAAAAGGGGTCGGAATGTGCAAGCGTATGTTAAAAGAAAAGGTGATTTCATTCACATTGCACAATGAAATTTTGAGCCTAACGATTGCAAAGTATTTCACACTTTTCATGATAAGTTAAATTATTACAAAAGGGCGAGAAGACGTGTGCCAACAAAACTTTTACAATCAAATAAATTTTAACCGATTGATATCATATAAAAGAGTGTGAGAACCGACTGGTTTACTTGGTGTCAGTAATTTAATTCGAAATGGTGTCGTATGAAAGGATTTTCATTCAACGTATTACTGTCGTGATAACATCGCTCGGAATTGAGTAAGATTAAGGTTCACGGAAAGATGCATGCAAACGATTCTCGAATCGTTGTGCAGGGCGTTGAAGTTATAAGAGTGATGGGGTCATGTGTACCCAAGTGTTTTCCAAACGTTGTTTATTTAAAATGATGAAATGTGCGAAAAGATTTATATACTGTATTGTCATGCATGAAGGCTATGAACCTACTAGGTCGTAGAATATTACGTTATAAGTTAAGAAGGAACTTCGAGAGTGGAAATGTGTTGGACAAGTCAGGGGAGAACGTACGTGGTTGCAGTATATGTGTTCTAGAGGAAAGGTGAACATCGATAGAATCGGAAGTGGAACATAGTATCGGTTGTATGAGGGTTTGCACCCTCGTTCGGTAACTGGAAGTACGGTTGTTGAGGGACGGATTGGGCCCAGGGGAAGGAGTAGAAGTCATCGAGGTGTTGGTACTAGCAACTCGTTGAGTAGTGTTGAGAGGCAGAAGCGAAATGTCCACGGTGTTGGATATGAGTTTTGAGGTGAGCTTGTAATATTGATGTTACAGGAGTAAGTTCAGAAAAGAGAGAGGCGTATTATGAGGTGATTATGATATGTTGGTAGGATTAGGTTCCGTAAAGAACCCTTATTAGAGAATAAACTAAGAAAGTAGTTACAGGTTATCTGTTGTGGTAGAAGCCGACAGTTGTGTAAGGTGGCCGAGGCCGAAGTCTTGAACCAAAGGGTTGGAAGTTGATTGAACACCTTGTAGGAGTGTTAAGAAGATGAGAAGTTATTGTTTTAAACAAGCGTTCTATTTGCGAAGTATGGAAGGTTCGTAGAAAGATGAGGTAAGTAGCACGAGCGAAGCGAGTGTGTAGACTTTATCGCTTTGTGAGGGACTGTGTCCAGCTTACGTAAAAGCTCGAATCATAAAGAGCTAGCTAGGATGTTTGTGTTTGAGCTAAGTGTGAACTCGTGAGTCATAGTTCAACAAGTTGGGAGAGAACTAAGTAGCGAGACAGACTCGATTGTAGTATACGGGAGAATATGAAGGAAAGTGTGAATTGTGTACGAATGACCATGAGAGACTTGGTCGGTAGTGTGATGATAGGAGTGGTGAATGTACGAATGAATAGTAGCTTCAATTGCCAAGATATCTGTGTCAGTCGACGATGTAGTAAGGCGATGTTAGAAAGATGAAGGATTAGAAGGAAACCCTTATGGGATTTCGGGTAGAGTGTACGTTTTGCAATCTCAGTTGTTAAAGTACGTGGTTTGGAAGTTGGTGTTTATTTTGACTGTTATCGGAATGGAATGCCGGGACAGAATTGGGTGATTGCCCAGTTGTGAGACCAAGCTTTGTGGTCATGTATGTTGTTAAGTATATTCTTGAAGGCAGAGTAAGTTTAAAGAAGATGGTGAATAGATTAGTCAAGCTGTAGTATAGTAGGTGAGATGAAAATTGTTCCTTATGCGTGAGGGAAGGATCCTAGAAGGAAATAGTTGGAACTTTTGGTTATGTTTAAGGAATGACATGATGATGATTGTGGGTCGGAGTGGTAGTATGATCATTAGTGATTTGAAACGTCATGATAGAGGTATAAGCCTTTGGATGGTTGATTAAAATTTTATAGATTTGTTAAGTAATGACGTTCATTTGTTATTACAAGGTGTGTTACAATTCTTGGGGAAGTGTTTTTGGGATTAGCACACTGAATGTTAAAGAATTATTTAAGGTAAATCTAAGTAAGAGAGCCGGGATGACGGTATATATGCATCTGTCTGATTTTATGATCATGGTGGTAAATCGAAAGAATTGTGGAACCCGAGTTTCGGGGTGTTCCTGAGTTAATAGATCCGTTTGTAATAGGGAATCCAAGGGGGGTGAATTGTTAGAGTGAATAGGGGACGTTACTAAGAAACATACTTTGGGGTCATTGGAAGTTTAAAGAGGATGAGGGTTGTGTTAATCAAAATGTGGTGGGATAGATGTGAAATCCTTAAAGAATGTGAATTGTTGCTCATGTGTGAAAGAAATGTCTGAGAAGGTAAAAGTTGGAGATTAAAGAATGTGTAGTGACGTCGAACACTGGTCTTGTTTCAAGACGGCTTGGTTGAATGCCTTAAGATAAGATCTTGGTGCAACTGTTTGGTTATGTAAGCAATGAGAAAGCGGTATCAACATGTGGAAAGGTCGGGAGAGATGGGCAAGTAATGTTTGGTGAGTAGTGCTCCACGCTAACATGGGGAAGGTATATATAGCATGTCGGAACAAGTGAGTAAATTGGAAGTAGTAAACTTGACAGTATTGCCGAAAGGTACAGTATTGCGTAGATTGTCATTGTTAAGTGTGCGAACCGTTGGAAAGAATATTGAGGAAGGAAATTGTGTATGTTTTGTGCAGGGAAGAAGTGGATGAGACAACTAAATAAGTTAAGTTAGTGACTTTGAGAGAAATGTTTAAACGATTTGGTCGTGCAGTGTTTAAGCTAGTGAGAATAGTACGGTGTGACCATGGTTATTCCTCCCAGTTGGGTGAGGGTAACCGGAGTTATGTTTTATGACCGAACGAACGTGGTAATCAGCGAGGATTTGATGTGTTTCAGGATAAGCTTAATTCGAGTAGGTGAACACTTCAACGTTAGGTTTGAAGGTTCCTACCCTGGGTTACGTACAAGGATGGAGTGATGAAGTGGTGGAGATATGTGTAATGGTTGGCGAACCGTGGTCTAGGTGGTCCGAGAAAAGGGAAACATTATCTGCATAGACGATTGTTGAGTGGTATAGGGTTGAGAGTTTTGATACGATGAAGGAACTCTGGGTTATGAGTTGTCGAGGTGTACAGGGTTGGTCAGGTGCCAAGCTGTCAAGTGGGTGTTTGTCTCATGGTAAATGAACCTCGTGTGGTGGCGGAGGATTTAGCCAAGTTCCTTCTTAAAGGAAGTATAGATGCTTGAGAAGCCTTGGTTAATCTTCTGTTGTCTAGACCAACCGAGTAGGAACAGTAGCCTTCGAGTTAGAAGTACCGTAAGAACTGAAGGAAGTGCACACAAGGTTTCTTGTTTCGAATTTAATGAGATGGTTGACTGAGTCAGAAATAGTTTTACCTTGGGGGAAGTGTCAGATTTGGTGTGGGCAAGATACCCGCATCTTTTTCCCAATGAGGAATTCCGGGGACGGAATTCTTTTAAGGGGGGAGTGTTGTAACAACCCAAAATTCTAGTGAGTTTTAAAGTTGGTGGTCAAAGTGAAATAAATGGAAGTTAACTTGAGGGACTAGATTGTCAATTTATGAAGTGTATATAAAGACTCCAATCCCTAGGGCAACCTCCATTTGGCTGAAATCAGTGTTGTGTGTGGGAGTGCTCTTGGTGTTGGTGGCTAAGGAAGAAAGAAAGGAAGAAGGCTTGAAAAGAAATCAAGAGTGAAAGGAAGAACCAAGCTAGAATCTGAAGGTAAAACATCCTAATTCGTTCTTCTGATTAGGGTAGTGCTCCTCCTTCTCTTTGTAATGGATTCTTAAGACTGATGTTATAGATTAATGGATTTTCACCATATTTTCCTTGAAAATGAGTTTTATGGGTTTTGTATTAATGAATCGATTTAAGAGATTTAAAGTGGGATTATTTGGGTGTTTGGGGTTGGTGGATGAACCCTTATGGTTATCTAATCAAACTAATGGCTAAAATCGGGTTAGAAATCACTTTTAAGAAGTTTATTTTCGGACAGCAGCCGTACCCGGACACCTTCAATTCATGATGATATGGTGGTTTCCGGATACGGATGCTAGTTTGCGAGTAAAGCTCTATGGTAGTTTCCGGGTGGGGGGTTTTCAGTGTGGCATCCGGACAAGTGTAGCATCCGGACAAGTGTAGTATCCGGACAAGTGTGGCATCCGGACAAGTGTAGTATCCGGACAAGTGTAGTATCCGGACAAGTGTGGCATCCGGACAAGTGTAGTATCCGGACAAGTATGGTATCCGAACAAGTGTAGCATCCGGACAAGTGTGGTATCCGGACAAGTCAGTACCCGGAAATCATGAGCTGGACAGTAGGTTGAGCCGTTTTATCTGATGAGGATCTATTGTCCTTAGGTGTTCGATTGGTTTAGCTGGGAAGAGTTTAAGAAGTGCGTTCTACGATATCAAAGGTGAGTTCTCTCACTCCTTTTTATGACGTACCATTTTTACTGAATATGGTTCCTTTATCGAGCATGAACTGTTTTATAAAAACTATGCATGCTTCCATGATTTACATGTCTACCCACAATACGAAAGATGTTTTATGTTTTCATGAATATGGTTTCAATGTATGTGTATGCTATGTGGAGTCGGTTGCACGGTGGGGACGGGGTACCTTGGGATCTCTGATCCCTTGGGCATATGGAGGTTAGCTTGTAGGTTGGAATTTGTTTTCTCCTACATGAAGGAACGGGGAGTCCATTTGGATTCCGGCGTAGACGAGAGGGTGTCTGTTAGGCCCCGATCGAAGTAGCTTATGCAGTTCCCTGAACCCCGTGTTTAACCTTGGATGATGTTATGAGAAAGATGTGAAAGTATTTTCTTTATGAAATGATCTTTTTACTGTGATAAATGTTTATGGAGGGAATTCACTAGACCTTTTGGTCTAACCCTCGTTTTTCAAAAACTTAACCATTTTCAGGTAAGCGCGCCATGGGTTCTTCTAGTAAGAGCTAGGAGTGACTCAAGGAGGATTTGGAGACTAGAGCGACTCCAAGTTTTGACTGATAACTATAGATATAGTGCTCGGCTATGGAATAGAGACTTCCGCTGTAAATGTTGCTTAGTATGGCAAAATGAATGTTTATGAACAAGATAATAATGTAATCTGAATGCTATTTTCTAGATTAATTCTTGTTATGATTTCAGGATGTTACAAATGGGGTGGGGATGGCACGGGGACCTCAATCCTTGTCCCCGATCCCTCATCTTCATCCCGTCCCTGTCCTTATCCTCGTCGGGGTATGATCTCATCCCCATCCCCATCCCCAATGGGGAAATGGGATTTTCCCCCTTTGTGTAAATTATTTAAATCAAATATGCGAGACACCGTATGTGTTTAAATCACATATTTCCAATAAACCTAAAATTGGAAGAAGTTTAATTTAATACAAAAAAAACCACAACATCATATAATAAATAATAACCTAAAACCAGGAAAAAATCAACCTAATCCAAAAAAAAACTTAACGTCACACGTACCAATATATCGAGTAATACCCAAAACCATATTTTTTTGAAACGCGACCAAAGCTTTTATAAATACGACCAAACCAAAAAACATACAAGAGAGTGTTTCATGCAACACCCAACAACATAACCCACAAGGGCCGAGAGTGCAACACCACCGAAATAGAAGACACACAGCAAACTTATAAAACAGTAAAACTGTTGGTATTTTTAATATATTTTAATCATACTCTCGATTAAACATTAAATCACGAAAATGTAATAGAAATAAGACGAATCAGAATAAAGGAAACGAATTCCTATAAAAGACGAAAAACGTTGAGGCTCGTGTTACACACGATTCCCTTAAACAGATTCATCGTCAGTTCCCAGGGTACAACAGCGTGAACAGTTTTAAAACTACCGGAGATGACCACTTGTCTGAAAAGTTCGCTGGAAATAAACCGTATGCTACAGTTCGAGAGTGTGTTGTATCGAGAATATATCAGTGTTGATTTTCGTGTATTGGATGAAACCCGAAACCCTTTATTTATATTGAAATTTGAAACCGAAATCAATTAATTCGTAATTAATAAATCGATTACTGAAACCGAAATTCATAATTAACAAATTAATACTGTAACCGACATTATCATTCAATACAGTTTCAGTTACAAAAATTCAAACTGGGTCAAAAGAATTTTAGCAAAACCGAGCTGCGTGAGCACGAGATTTTGGAGCTGCATTCGTGTCCGCAGGTCGCGCTCACACACAAGTTCGACGATTTTAGCTTACAAAATCGTCAATCGGCGCACCCCCTGCACGCAGGTAGGAGTTAGAGTAAAACCATTCAAGGAGCTTGTCAACTCCTCACACTTATTTGGTTATAAACCAAAGAAAGTTTACTCTCTCTTCCTATGCGGGACACCTTCCCACACCCAACTTGGTTTTTGCTAATTTCATCAAATTACTCAACTTTGAGTATCGATATCTCATTCACACATACTCCGTTTTGGACGCATTTTATACCGTTTCGAAACTCTCATATAGGAGAACATAAACCCACTAAGAGTTAACTATATATACCACATATATATATATATATATTTAAATGTGTCCAATGTTTAGTAAAAACCACATTTTTACTAAAAATTTCAAACAAAAACAACAACGAAAAACTAAACTGTTGGAACGAAACGGGAACAAAAAAACCACCCACGAAACACGTGCTGCCCGGAGTGGTTTGCGAGCAACAAACAGTCCCCGACCGCGGTCCGCGGTCAGACCTCGAAACATCCAGCGAATCGGACCTTTCCCTGCTTCCATCCCCAAATACCCAAAACCACATTGAGTAATTTATTTTAATTTGACATCCAAAATACTGACAACGAAAAAAATAACAATTTTAATAACAAAACCTAGTTAGGAAATAGAAAATTATGAATTATCGATTTAGTTTAAATAAATAGTATTTTTTTACTTTATTAATTAAGATATATAACGGGGACGGGATGAGGCGGATAATTTAATTTATTAGACTATAAATATGGTTTTGGGGAAAAAATGGATTTTGAAGGATTTGGAATCTTTAGTATGTTTGGTTTGTAGGATTTGTAATTTAATTAACTTTCATTATTTATAGATAATTTATAAAATAAGAAATTATTAATAATTATAAAAGCAATTTAATTTTAATTTATTAATTGATTATTACAAATCAAACTTTTTTAATATATTTTGAAACTTTTTTACAAATAAATCATAAAAATCTAATGAAATTCTAATTATCTGATGTTATTATTTTTAAATCCAATGTTTGTGTAATTTCATTGAAATCCCGATATTTCAAATCTAAACCAAACGAGTGATTGGAATGAAATCTAATTCTAAATCCCACTAAGTCCTGCAGTGCCCTTACTTTTCCGACAATTATTGAGTAACTACAAATTTGGTTCATGTGGTTTGCCAAAAATAACATTGTTCCTCCCTGTAGTTTTGAAATTACAAGATGTCTATCGTGATTTACAGAAACGTTCAGATTTGGTCCCTCCCTCCAATGGCCATAAAAAATATGTTAAATAAGGAGCATTTTCGTTCCTTTATTAATATTTTTATCTTTTACCCAATCTAAAACCACATGGACCAAAATCGTAAAGTCTATTTTGATTAGATATAAGACAAAAAAAAGATATAGGGACGAAAGTACTTCTCATTTAACATAATTTTTTTAACGATCACTAGAAGAAGAGACTAAACCCAGTTTATGCAAACTATGATGACCGTCTTGTAATTTTAAAATTATGAAGATGAAAAATGTTATTATCAACAAACCCCAAGGACCAAATTTGTGGTTTACTCAAATTTAGTTGATAGAATAACTCAAAACAAAACAATTAATGGAGAAAGGTTCCATAAAACTAAACCAACATAGCAAGTTAGCAACAAATGACTTTGGGCTGGATCATCAATATGAGGCCCAAAAGAATTAACACAATGATTTCTAAACCCAAAGACACAATAATTAATAGTAGAGCCCATGGCCCATGATCTTTTTTTGCTTTGTCCAATAATAGTAGCCCATCTACATGTCACTTTTTTGTTGACTAGATTGTCTAACTGACAAGGTATATTTAAATAAGAGTGAATTACATTGGTGGTGCTTGTGGTTTACCCAAAATTTGGATTTGGTCACTAAAGTACACTTTATTTATGATGGTGGTCTCTAAGGCCTTCCGTAACGCCACGGGCTTCGGCTCGGGCATGGCTGCGGGCTCGGCGGGCTGTGGTACGGAGGGGGGGAGCGGGCTCGGGCTCGGGTTCAGCCCCGGGTTCCAAAACCCGTTCAACCCGATGAATTTTCTTTTTTTTTTAAATTTTTTTTAAATAATTTGAAAATAAATAAATCCAACGGCTATATTTTTATTTATTTTTTTTTTAATTTTTTTTTTCAATTTAATCACACTATATATATTAATCCAAACCCATATTATTTTTCACACAAAAATCTCTCAAACTCTCTCAAACCCTCTCAAATTCTCTCAAACTCTCTCAAATTTTATCATGAATCCAAATAAAACACCTACATCCCGTCGTAATCGACCGGATACACCGCAACCGCAAGAAGAGTCGGAGCTTGGTTTCCAACCGTTTACACAACAAGGTTATCATCCGCAATTTTCGCAACAATTTCCGCCACAATTTTCGCAACAATTTCCGCCACAATTTTCGCAACAATTTCACCAACAATTTCCTTACCAATTTACACGTCCCGGTTTGATTGAACAAGGTTATACTCCGGCCAACTACAATCTTCCTTCACCCGCAATCAATCTCGACGACGACATTGTTCCGGAAACCCAACATGCTAGCCCGCACACACCACAATCCATCTACACACAACCATCAAACCCGGAACCATCAAACCCGAGACCAACGAGAAAAGGAAAAAACAAACAATATGAAAATAGAGCCGTCAAACAGATGTGGAGTAAAGACGAGGAACTCACGTTAGTGTCGGCGTGGGTTGACGTTTCGGAGGACCCCGTTGTCGGTAACGCACAAACCGGTGGTAATATTTTTATTTTTATTATTATTATTATTATTGTTATTGTTATTATTATTATTATTATTATTATTATTACTAATATTATTATTATTCTTGTTAATATTCTTATACTTGAATTTACATAAATGTAGAAAGTTTTTGGACCCGTGTCGGGCAAGTGTTCTTTAGTTTAATGGGTCGCGGAAATTATAGAACAATTCATCAACTCAACATGAAGTTCAACGACCTCAATAAAAGAATAAATTTATTTGGCGGCATCTACAACAACTTGCTCACTAATAGAGGGAGCGGAATGAGTGAGGCCGACATTTCACGAACGGCACACGAACGGTACCGAGCACAACTTGGGTTTGCTTTCACTCACGAACAAGCTTGGGAAGTCCTCAAAAATGTCCAAAATGGGGAGCCGTTCCAACGATGACGACAACTTCATCGCGGGGTTCAAAACGTACCAACCCTTCCAATGATGACGATGACGACAACTTCATCGAGCAACTTCAACGACCCATCGGGAGAAACAAGGCAAAAAAACATCAATGAGTAATACGAGCGGGTCGAATACGAACGAAAGTGTTACTCAGTTGTTCACGACGTTCAACGAGAAGATTGATGATACAATGGAGTACAAAATGAAAAAACTCGAACTCGAACGAGATAAGTTGGAACACGAACGAGAAATCGAACGAGCAAAACGATTTGATAAAGACTTTGAGTTTTTCATAACCTCGCATGATCACCTTTCGGGCCCCGCTTTGATGGTTACGATAGCGAGAAAAGAGCAAATTAAAAAATATCATAATTGGTAGTGTTTTGTATTTTGTAATTTTTATTTTTTTAATGAATGATATGATTTTTTTTTATTATTTATCTTATTTTTATTTATTAAAAAATATATAAATAATTTTATTTTGTTAAATAATTAAATGTATAAATAAAAGAATTAAAAAAAATGAGGTGGCAAGAGGGCTTCTACGGAGCGCTACGGGTCTTTAGGGCTTGAGGAGAGGGTTAGGAGAAAAGCTGATGTGGCGCTTGAGGGCTTCTACGGAGCGCTACGGAAGGCCTAACTTTGTAATTTATTTTCATTCATGGTCATCCTATGTTTAATTTACTTTCACTCATGGTCCTTCTATGTTAAACATAGGAGAACTATGAGTGAAAGTAAATCAAAAAATTAGGAACCACCACCGTAAATAGTGTACTTTAGGGACCAAATCCAAAATTTTGGTAAACCACATGGACCACCGGTGTAATTCACTCTTTAAATAAAGATTTCTAAGATTCTAGAGATTTTGTTTGCATTAATAGATATATTAAAATAATTTTTTAAAATATTTAGGAATTTTCACTTCAACATTTATGTTAAAATGGAGAAAAAAGGAATATGAGATGAAAATCTCCAAATTTAGATAAATATCAAAAATTCTATTGAATAAAAAAGGAAATTTATATTTTAATTATTTCTCACTAATAAAAATGACTGAAATTAAACATGTAGGATAAAGAAATAATATTTCATTTAATGTAATTAATGTCTTATTAATATAGTTAATGTTAAAAATGTTAAAAAATAGTAGCAATTGGAGTTGGATGTAAAAGAATTTAAAAGTTCTATACTTTTGGTTCTATATTTTAGAAAAAAGTACAGAGTATATGCAGCTGTTAATATTGGTATAAGAGATATATTATTTTAATTGTTTTCATCAATAAGATTGAATGTGTTATAATCTTTTTATAAAGCTTTTTAAAAGTGTATCTAGACGATGAATTTATAAAATGTTTTAATAATATAATAAATGTTTTAATTTGCTAAATAGAGTAGTTGTTGGAGTTGGATGTAATACTTTTTAAATATTTTGGTTCTTAATATTCTATTTTAGGAAATAAAAAAGAAATTATAGCATAGTTATTGAATATTTGAATATGCTATAATTTCTACTGCCGTCCCTTTTTTTGAAATTAAGGTTTTTGTTTCTATGGTTTACAGTTTATTGATTATTTTTGTTCTTAAGATCTACAATTTATCGTTGTTTTCATTATTTATACTTAACAATCATTGACGAAGTTAACCTCAAAAGACAAAACAACAATGAATTGCAAACTATATGGACGAAACCGTAATTTTGAAAGCATATAAATGAAAATTAAAACATATGTTATTGTTTTTGTTATAAATTATTACTTGTCCCCAAGGACGGACCCCATGAGGGGCACGTGCCACCGTAATAATTTTCCGACGAAGGGTAAAAAAATTTGTTTTTGTAAAGGTGTCACCGTATCGATTTAGGAGGTGCTACCGTATTATTTTGGAAACTACAAGAGGTGCACCTAAACAGATAAAAAAAGACCCAAATCTTATACCCATTCAACCAAAAAAACCGAAAAAATCTCTTGAAATCAACAAAAAATACCCAAAAAACTCTCAAAATTGATAAAAAAAAAACTTAAAAACCCAACGAAATCAAGCAAAAAACGTTAAAAATCTCTCGAAACGCTGGAATTTGGCTAAAAACACATCGGACAATATTGAACGTTGGTAAAAAGATGAAAAAAACTTCGATAAAAACCGTATGAAAAAATATGGTGTCATCGTATGAAAAAATTTCTGGGTCCGTCCCTGCTTGTCCCATAAGCATAGACATTTATATTTCAGGAAAAAAGCATGCAAAAGTTTTAAAATGGTTTAAAATATAGAAACTTTAAATGAAGGAGGTGAACACTATAATTTAATTATTTACATTAAATCATGTAAACTTGGTCTATATTGGCTAAAAATAAAACCTACCATAAAGTGTTTTAATAATAATATATATAAAATAAAACCATTGAAAGGGGTGGTATAAATTGTGATTAGGGATGGAAACGGGGCGGGTATTAGGCGGGTAATGCATCCCCCGTCCCCGTCCCCGACCCCCGTTTAAGCCCCCCGTCCCCGACCCCTCCCCGACTAATCCCCGACGGGTTCGGGGGAGAAAATCCCCGACGGGTACGGGGAACCCGTTGGGTACCCGTTTACGAAAAAAAAAAATTAAATTATTTTTAAAGAAAATGAAATTAGCGAGTTTTTAATTTTTAAAACAAATAAATAAACCTCAAGTTTCAAAAACATATAATGATATAATCAACCATGTGTAATCATAGTTCATGACAAATTTTAAAGTATAAAATTATCAAGCAACGAATAAAAAACTAATTAAATTATATATAAAAATATATATCGGGTATTATTAGGGGCGGGTAGTACCATCCCCGACCCCGACCCCGAACCCGCTTCGGGTATGAAAAACAATACCCGTCCCCGCCCCGTTACCCGATTAGCCGGGGAATCCCCGCCCCATTAGGGGCGGGTACCCGTGGGTACCCGACCCGACGGGTAAAATTTCCATCACTAATTGTGATGCACAATTTTTTACCTATCTTTTTTTATTTTTAGATCTTAAAATAAAATAAGTTTGGCAAATGGTTTCCCTGGAGTTAAACTTAGTTTCTGTTAAATGGTTTTAATTTAGATTTTAATTAAATAGCATTGAGTTTGCCTAAATTGAGTTTGTTCACGCATTAGGTTGCGTTTGGTACATGGGACAGGACATAACAAAACTCACTGTCCCACGTTTGACGTGACATGGAACATAACAAAATTTCACTGTCCCACATTTGACGTGACATGAGACAAGACAAAAATTCACTGTCCCACGTTTGGCACGACATGGGACAAATCTTATTTGGTATATAATTATTTGGCAATAACTCAATTAATAATATAGAAAATAGTTTATTCGGTGAGCTTTAATAGAAACTTTATGCAAAAAGCTATTTTTTTCCTTTGTAGACCTACCTATCTTAGTTAAAGAAACACACTTCATTTGTGAAAAAACACTACCAAATAAAAATCCTCTCAATTCATATAGATAGATTAATCCTCACAACCAACATTATTTATAGGGAAATTAATTAAAATGGACTAAGTTCGTAATTGTGTTACAGAAATACCTCATCTCTCTCTCCGGTTTACAAAAATACCCATTTCTCCCACGATTTGACCCTCAATCGCGGATTAAAATAAAAATTCAAAAAATCTGCAATTTGTTCCCTCGATTTAAATTTATCCACGATTTGTTTATAATTTGGATATAATCGTGGATTCAAAGGAATATAAAATTACTTTTTATAATTTGGATATAACATACCTGCAAATCGAGGACCCTAATTAGGAGAGTCCTTGGAATCCACCATAAATCGAGGACCCTAAAAATCTGGATATAAAATTACTAATCGAGGACCCCAAAAATATTCCGAGACCCACCACCGCCACCGCCACCGCCGGAATCCACCAATTTCTTTTTCTTGATACCACCATTTGCTCCAAACTGTAGGTACCCTTCTTCTGATTCTTCTTCTTCGTCGTCTGAGTAATCGTTTTCGGTTAATTGTTCCATGGCCATAGTTGGATTATTGAATTTCAAAATTATGGTGGGGTTTCTTGGAGATCGATTTCGAGAATCCATTTGTTTTTGGTGTGTTTTTTGTAATCTGGAAAATGAGGATTGAAATGGGAGGAAACGTGTGTTTTTTGTCCGCGATTTTCTTGATACCACCATTTTGGATATAATCCGCAATCGAGGGAACAAATTGCGGATTTTTTGAATTTTTTATTTTAATCCGCGATCGAGGGTCAAATCGCAGGAGAAATGAGTATTTTTGTAAACCGGAAGAGAGATGGAGTATTTCTGTAACACAATTACGAACTTGGTCCATTTTAATTAATTACTTTTATTTATACAAAACTTAATAAGCAAACTAACCAAACAACCCCTTAGTATGGCACTCATCATAAAAGTGAATGACTTTCTAAAACATCTATTTTATCTCATTCTAAAATAGAGAAATAAAGATATTGGAGCTTTATTTAATCCCCTAATTCAACTAGAAATGAAAACTCAAACTTGTGGGGAATGAGCCCACTATATTATACTAGGGCATCTTCAACAGATTCTCCAAGATAGAGAAGTAAAAAGTCAAAATATCTAAAAATTACTTTCATACCGAGTAGATTCTTTATTTTGGAGATTATACAATTAATTATATTATTAAAATATTCAATAAAACTCATAAAACATCTCACTGGTGGAATGAATAAAAAGTCATTTCTGACTCATAAGTAATCATTTTGGAGAAATCTTCAAATTTGGAGAATTTTATCTCTCTCTCTTACTTTCTCTATTTTGAATAATGTTTTGAGGAAATTATTGGTACAAAAATCCTTAAAATCTCTATTTTAAAGAATCTATTGAAAATATTCTAAGACCTAACAATTTATTTCTTTTACTTTTGTTTTTATTAATTATTATTTAATATCTTTAATCAAACACTCCTCTATTACAAAAATACTTAAAACCCCTTACAAGGCTAAACCACACAAAACCAACAAATCCCACACATGAGTCTCTAAAACCACATATAATTGGAACAAAAATTTCCTAGGGGTTACCTTCTCCTTTACCAAAAAAGAAATTATAAAACCCCACATTTAATATGACCAAAGTTTTGAAAATGGCCACATGCATTAAAATAGGGAAATTAATTAAAATGCCACAAGTTTGACTTTGTTTTACCAAAATACCCTAAATCTCGACCAGTTTGTAAAAATGCCATTTTTTTCCGCGATGAGAGCCCGCGATCACAGGTAGTGGCAATTTTGTAAATATTTTACCCCGCATACGCGTGGTGTACCGTGTAATTCGATGAATTTTGATTTGAAATTTACACTTTCAACCTCTATACTTATTTACTTACTTTACTTTATACCTTTTACTTTCATAATTTTAATTTTACATTTAACACATATAATCGTTTATTAACTAAAATACGTTAAAAAAATACGTTTTAATTTTAACAAGTTACACCATTATAATCGTCTCTTCGATACGTTCGAAATGAGCCTAATCTTGAATTTTTTTGGATTTATATATTTTAATATATATCATATACACTACATAAAAAATATTTTTTATATTTAAAATTCATAGCCTTATAGTTAATTATTTAATTTATGGTACTCTTATAGTTAAAATACGTTTTATTTATTTTATTATCGATGGTCCAAGTGTAAGTATTAAAAATTGGCGGAGGCTTTGTGATGGACATACATCGATCCTTTTGTGCATACTCTGTAACTGCAAATATTTCAGCTCCAAACACACATGAATCATCATTCGCCAAATACCCATTTTCACAATTCTTAAATGAGTCTAGTGATACCAACTTGTTAAAACCCATTTCATATTCTTCTCGTGAAAGCTTGTCCTATTGTCATTCATGATATCTATAAACACATACAAATAATAATAATTTAAAACGATTTAATGAATTAGTTAATATACGATTATTATCTTAATGCGATAGGAGTGTAAAAAAAAATTGAAAAAAAAATAAGAGATGTACCATAAATTAAATAATTAACTATAAGGCTATGAATTTTAAATTGTAAGGCCCGTGTCCCGATATACATTTTATTTAATTATTTATAATGGGTATTTAGCGAATTTATTTAACGGGTTAGTTGGCAAGGACCTTAAATGTTATAAATCGGTTAGAACTAATGGATGGACGTTTATTAATTTAGCAAGATGTGGATAGTTGAGGGGCCAATCTTGGAGAATTGAGGATTGTTGCATGGGATCGGCCCAATGCAAGCCGACCCCCCCCCTCGTTTTTTTATTACTCACGGCCTCTCCATTTAGGGATGAAAACCACAAACCTAAAACCTAATTCTTTTTCCCATTTTCCTTAGTCGGCCGTCGAGAGAGAAACGAAGAGAGAGAGAGAGAGAGATCGCGAGAGAGAGAGAGAGGAGAAGAAGAACCAGCGGCAGCCACCCCTCGCCGCCGCTGCTGCTGTCGCCGGAGGTCGCCACATCTGCTGTCGTCGGAGGTCGAGAGGGAGGAGATTGGTGGTAGTGGTGAGACGTCGTCGTGAGGTAAGTAACTCTCTCGTTCGCCTCGTTCTTTTCTTTTTCCTTTTCGTTTTTCCGGCGAGACCACCACCGCCGCACGCCGTCGCTACGGTGGCTGTGGGTGGAGGGCGGTGGCAGTGGGTGACACTCTTAGCGTAAATCCCGAATCGTTTAAGCCTTGAATCGTTTTTATAAATCGTGATTTTATGAAAATTTAAGTGTGCTGTTCAGTTTTCGTTTGACCATAACTTTTCCGTCGTAGCTCCGTTTGAGCCGAAACTGGCGCCCACGGTTCAAGCTCGGGGTCGGGCATGTTTTCCGTGTTTTAGCGGAAAACTGGTTCGGCCTCTAGCTAGGTGGAAAAGTGGTCGTAAGTTCAGTGAATCGTCATTTTATGTAAAAGAAACTGCAGTTCTGTCACTGTTTTGCGTAAGCTGTAGCTTTCTGCTCGTAACTCGGTTTGGGGTAAAACCGGTGTCAAAAGTTCCCTTTTTGAGTCTAGAAACTTTTCTGTGTTTTGTGCAAAACCCAGTTCGGGACGTAGCATGGGTCAAATTGTCGTTTTATACTGAAAGGTGCTGAATTTCGCTGTTCTGGAAACTGTTTTGTAAAATCCGTAGTAAATTGTAGAAAAATCGTTAGGAGGCGTATAATATGTCCTTGGAACCCTAACTCAGAGGACTTTCTGGTCATGAAATAATATTGGGAATTTTCTGGGTTTAAAGGGGTCGAAACAGGTCCCGAACAGACCTGTTTTGGGTGAACGGAATTTAGTTTTAGTGACGGTATAAGCGTGTGTCGTGTCATAGGGTCCGGGTCTCGTATTGACACATTTTAACATGCATTTAGGTGCTGGGAAGTGACCGTAATTGTGAAGCTTGATTTGTGTTATTAAGCTGGGCGCACATTCGAGGTGAGTTCTCTCACTGTGTAGTTAGGGGTTGTATGCATGTCATGATAGTTTGTATGTACTACTGTCTTTGTGGTGTGAACTAGTTGTTTGTGGTGTGTAATATTTGATTGGTTTGAATGCTTAGTATAAATGTTTTATATTACAATTCGGTGGGACCGAGAAAGTGGAAAGAAACGTTGTGGGAACTCGGTGTGACGAGTGTGTTACATTACAATTCGGTGGGACCGAGGAAGTGGAAAGGAACGTTGTGGGAACTCGGTGTGACGAGTGTGTTACATTACAATTCGGTGGGACCGAGGTGTTGGATACATAATTACTTGTAGATGTTTACTCGTTTTATGTAACTGTGATGTTGTTGCTTATGTGCGGATAGGGGTGATGTGTATATAATTCCTATCTGCGCATGTGTTGGAATTCACTAAGCTTCGTGCTTACCCTTTCCCAATAAATTGTGGTTTCAGGTGCGAGTGGCTCTAAGGCGTGACGGGTACACACTGGCGCGCGAGAAGAGCTGGCTGCTTTCTGATTTTAATAATTAGACGTTTATTCCGCTGGTTTTATTTATAAAGATATTAATTGTGAGTTTGCAAACGAAACGTTGGGATCATTTAATGAGTTGTTATAAATGAAATGTTTATTTTAAAATTTTAAATTGCTTGTAATTTTTGGGACGTTACATAAATATAAAAAATATTTTTTATGTAGTGTATATGATATATATTAAAATATATAAATCCAAAAAAATTCAAGATTGTGCTCATTTCGAACGTATCGAAGAGACGATTATAATGGTGTAACTTGTTAAAATTAAAACGTATTTTTTTAACGTATTTTAGTTAATAAACGATTATATGTGTTAAATGTAAAATTAAAATTATGAAAGTAAAATGTATAAAGGAAAGTAAGTAAATAAGTATAGGGGTTGAAAGTGTGACATTTCAATTCAAAATCACCAAATTCATCGGTGTACGCGGGCTCAAAGCCTCAAAGTGTCAAAAATGGTCCCTGCAAGCTTCAAAAAGTGTCAAAAATGGTCCCTGTCTGCGATCGCGGGCTCCCATCTCGGAAATTTGTGGCATTTTTGCAAACTGAAAGAGATTTAGGGTATTTTGGTAAAGCAAAGTCAAACTTGTGGCATTTTAATTAATTTTCCATTAAAATATTTAATGTAAATAAATATGTCTTGATTCCTATCTATCTAGTAAATAAAAGTTCAAATTAATATAACAAATATTTAATTATTCATATATACAATTTTACCTTATAAACTAGTTTTCCACTTAGAGCATCTCCAACAGCTTTCCTAAAATGGAGAAAATGAAGAATATGAGGATTTTGGGCTAATATTTAGCTCCAACAGCTTTCCTAAAACTATCCCCAAAATGGAGACTTGAAGAGAGAAAGTTTTTTTCTCCAAATATGGAGATCACTCAAAAAATGATTACCAAGTGAGAGGACCAATAGAAAACTTTAAAAATAAATATGTAGAGAGAGAAATAATATTTTAATAGATGAAGAATATTTTAATATTTTAATTAATGTTGGATTCTCCAAAATAGGGAATCAGTTGGAGATGAATGTATTTTATTTAGAGATTTTGGCTTTTGGTTCTTCATTTTGAAGAAATTACGGACAATCTGTTGGAAATGCTATTACAAGATAAAGATTGGTTTTGACATAACATTTGTTCACATCATCAATAATTACAATATTTGACAACTCCTAAAATAGAGAATCAATGATGATTTCTTTGACATAGATATCAAAACAACATATTTTCTATAATTTCTATAAAATGAGAATCAAAAGTAAAAAAAATTACATTCATTTCTAACATATTTTTAGTTTTAGATATTTCAACTTAATTACATTATAAAAACATTCTATAAAATTATCATCAGAATAAACTTTCTAAAAAACTTTATATAAATTATAGTAATTTAATCTGATTGAGAGAAATGACCAAAAAAATCATTTTACTCAAAACGCATAAAGTTTTAGAGAATTTTTAAAATTTGGAGTTTTCTCTATTTTAAATAATAATATAAAGAATTTGTTGAAGTAAAATAGAGAAAATGATTAAAAAAAGGGAAATTAATTAAAATACCCCATAATTGAAGTTGAGTTACCAAAATACCCAAAAAAAATTCAAGTTTACTCAAATGCCCTAAATTTCCGCGATGATGCTCGCGATGGCCCGCGATGGCCCGCGGTGGGGACTGGAAGTGTAAATAATGTTGAAAAAATTATCACTTTCAGTCCCTGACCGCGATCACGGGCACTCAACGCGGAAATTTAGGCCATTTAGGTAAACTTTGAATTTTTTTGGGTATTTTGGTAACTCAACTTCAATTATGGGGTATTTTAATTAATTTCCCTAAAAAAAGACTGTTAAAAATAATGTTAATATCCATTTTACTTTTATATCCACTTCAATAACATGTCACATAAACAATAGTAGAACATTTCAATCACAAATTTTTACACCAAAACTAGATTTTGGTCCACAAATCAATCAACTTAACATCATTTCATTTCATGTTTATTGTAATACACATGTTTTCATTATTGAATATAAACATATACTTTATATAAGTCTTAAAAATCTCACTTATTCACATTTTTGTCTTTTTTTAGTCGCATCGTTATTTCTTGCCACGTAACGTAAATGGAACATGAGGATTTCCCGCCTTGACGGATAATGAGGTTAGGCCCTCCGCACCGCCTCGGGCTCGGCTGCGGGCTCGTGCGGGCTGCGGTAAGGGTGGCTCGGGCTTAGGGCTCGGGCTTGGCTTACGGGTTTGAAAACCCGAGGAACCCGAACATGTTTGTTTATTTAATTTTTTTTTTAATTTTTTATTCAAACGGCTATTTTAAAACGGCTATTTTTTTTTTTTTTTTCAATTTAATCACACTATATATATTAACCCTCAACCTCTTATTTTTTCACACCAACAATCTCTCAAACTCTCTCAAACTCGTTCATTCTCTATATTTTAAACAATATGGATTCGCCACAACCCGGTTCACCGACCGCATCATCATCATCCGTAGACACCGACGAGTTGTTGAATCTACAAAGAGAAGTTTTTCGACATGTTGCACAATGGATTTATGGTAGCACAGCCTCGTCGTCAACAACAGAGAGGGCCGCGAACATAGAAAGAGGTCGAGTAGCTGCAAACGAGCGGCTTATGCGGGACTACTTTGGCAACAACCCGGTTTATACACCGGATATGTTTAGGCGGCGGTTCAGGATGAGCAGGCAACTATTCGAACGAATAGTTGAAGATTTAGCAGGAGAGTATCCGTATTTTACACTTCGGGTGGACGGCAAACGCAAACAAGGTTTTTCTCCGATACAAAAGTGTATTTCCGCTATTCGGCAATTGACGTATGGAGTAAGGGCTGACGCACTTGACGAGTACATCCGTATGGGAGAGACAACGTCACGAAATTGTCTGTACAAATTCTGCACAAGTATTATTGAACTGTATGGTCAAAAATATTTACGCAAGCCTACTTTTATTGATATTCAGAAGTTGTACGCCGCACATGAAGCTAAACACGGATTTCCCGGCATACTCGGCAGCATAGACTGTACTCATTTGGCGTGGGCAAATTGTCCGAATGCATGGCGAGGTCAATTCATGAGAGGTGATCATGAGCACCCGACAATCATGCTAGAAGCAGTGGCCTCTCAAGATCTATGGATCTGGCACGCATACTTTGGTGTTGCCGGTTCCAACAACGACATCAATGTTCTCAATCAGTTACCCATCTTCAACGATGTATATGATGGAAAAGCACCCGACTGCCCTTTTGAGGTGAATGGAGCCACCTACGAGCACGAATATTATCTAGCGGATGGGATATATCCGAAATGGGCTACTTTCGTAAAATCATTTACGTGTCCACGGGACCCTAAACGACAAAAATTCAAGTCCGCGCAAGAATCGGCACGTAAAGATGTTGAACGAGCTTTTGGCGTGCTTAAACAACGTTGGCATATACTTCATAACCCGGCACGCGGATGGGAACTCTCAAGATTGGGAAACATTATGTACGCTTGTGTCATATTACACAATATGATACTCGAAGACGAATACCATGCTATTTGTGGTGGCGATGAAAACGACCTTTTCACGGATGATAACGAAACCCAAATCAGTGAGGAACAACGCGCGGCAAATGTTCGAGAAGTCAAAAACCGGGCCACTCATAATAACCTTCGGTCGGATTTGGTCGAACATATTTGGCGTATCCAAGTTCCCAACAATGACGACAGGTAGCTTTTTAAATTTATTTTGTAATTTTTAAATTTATTTTGTAATTTTTAATTTTTTAATTTTTTAATGAATGATATGAATTTTTATTTTTATTATTTATCTTATTTTTATTTATTCAAAAATATATAAATATTTTTATTTTGTTAAATAATTAAATGTATAAATAAAAGAATTAAAAAAATGATGTGGCGCTGATGTGGCATTGAGGGCTTTTAGTTATGCGCTGGGGGTGTTTAGGGCTTGAGGGCTTAGCTGATGTGACGCTGATGTGGCGTTGAGGGCTTGAGGGCTTGCGCTGCGGAAGGCCTAAGATGGGGTTTGATTTATGTACATGAAGTGGGTCCGAGGTACGGTTGGAGATGATGTTACCCACCCCAGATTTATACATACACACATATATATACATGCATACATATATAAATAAATAAATATATATATATGAAAAAATTCAAATGAAAACCATGAGAAAAAATAAATGCATGCATGTGTAAGTTCATACGAGAACATCTTCATCTAACGAAAACATGAGAACACTAACGTGAATGAACCTGAAGTTGTGAGGGTGAATTGGCCCACGAACTAGGTCGTCTGCAACTTTGATTTAATATCACATGTGATAAGAGTATAATAAAATAATGTTCTCGCGTTTTCATAAAACGGTCGTGTTCTCGTTTAAACTATTCCCTATGCACACCCCCTATAAATATACATGGATGGTGCGGTGAGAAGTTGAGTTAACATGAGAAGCGTGAGAAGTGGTTATAAACCGTAGGATGCACATTAGGATGAGATGCATCGAGATAAGAGGCACTGAGATGCACCAGATCAATCCTCGTATCAACCACGATTCATGAGTGTGATTGAGATTAAAATTGATCAAGAGTTTAGATCTACTTCCAAAACTTTCTGTAACACCCTCGAATTTGGAAAGAGCAACTAAATAAAATTTCGATAAAATACCCAACAAGATAAAATCATTTCTACAATTCATACCTTAAAATACCTCATAATTTAAAACATTATAGTTCCCCAAATAAAATAACTTAAACGGGTGTCACTTAACACGACACAAGTTGCTAATCCCAAAATAAATGCGAAAGACTTCACTAAACGATTCACATCTCGTGCACACTACTAGCACTCACCACTTCATAATGTAGCTAGAGCTACCCCAACCTGAGCCTGTTGCACATGCCGACAAATAAAAAGGGTTAGGCTTACGCCTAGTGAGTTCAAGCATTTTATCATGACTACATAAAAGAAATCATAAATCGGAAGGTTGTAGTTTTAGTCATGATTTAGATAAATCTTTCATTGAAAGTTTGCGACCAAGATTATTATTTCCAAAGGTTTTCCCAAACGGGCATACATGACTCATTTTTCCAATGTACCCAAAATCCATGGAAACCATTCCCGAAAAATGTAAAGCGTTTTCCAAAATGAGTTACGACTCCAACTCACTCAAAACATATTTGGGCATAAATAACCCAAGGAATACAAACGTGGACAAAACTCCAATATTCCAAAACACATGATAAGTATGAAGCATATAACCCTACCAATAACCATGAATACAATTCGTATAAATAAAGTACGTCACCGAAAATATGGATAAAAACATATACCCAAAACCACACCTTTCGGTGACGGGGGAGACCCGATTCCATCGAAAGTGACGGGCACACAAAGTTAAGTCACTCGTGATGTTACTGGATTACACCTCAAGCCCCGACCTTAGTTCCCATGCCATAAAGACATCACAACCTCAAGCCATAAATAGATTGCCTTTATTGCATACCCCGTAGAGTTACACCTCAAGGACTTACAGGCGACCTTATTGCATATCCAGCCTAGACGAGTTACACCTCAAGCCCCGACCTTAGTTCCCATGCCATAAAGACATCACAACCTCAAGCCATAAATAGATTGCCTTTATTGCATACCCCGTAGAGTTACACCTCAAGGACTTACATACACGGGGACCATAGTGCATACTCGCTAGTGGCCCCATGGCCTACGCATATAACCATGCGTCCCTACAGTCCACTCCTCGTGCACAAAGAGATAGACCATCAAATAAAGACGGACTCACTTGCCTATGGATCCAATGCAACACAGTCTACCAAAACATGCTCAACCCGGAATGACAAAACACCCAAGCATGTAAATATCAATAATGTGCAATAAAATGCATTTAAACATCCGTTAGGTAAACAAGTACCACAAAACCACTATTAACCCAAAACCTGACACGATTAAGCAAAAGGGTTTTCCCAAAAGGACTCACACCTTTACAATTCTCAAAATAACTCTTGACGCTAAATCGGATATTTCCCAAATGGTTTATAAAATCAATTACACTAACATGATGTACTCGTCAAATAAGCATCTCTTTGAGCAATTAACCTTTTAAAGACAAAATATGGTTTCTAACCATCCAAATATTCAACAGCCCCAATTATAGGTGTTTTGCACATTTATGAAGATAAATATTTCCAAAAGAGTTAAACTATCCAAATAACTCAACCACATATCTTTTCAAGTAAAACACACACATATTCGTAAAATACTCATTTTGGCATGTACAAAGTTTTCGCAAAGTAACTTGAACTCACCTTGCTAGATTAGGCTAAATCTAGATTTTCCCAAACGTAAGCTCCTTTGAAGAAGTCCGAACCTTCAAGTCCAAATCTTTCAAAAACCTAAATTCATAAATTCCTACCATGAATATTCATATTCAACCACTTAAAAAAACCAATCCCAAACATCTTATATCAAAATCTCCATTTTGACCAAAATCCCAATATTAACCTAACTTCTCCAAAATCATCCAAATTGAAATTGGAGAAACAAAACACTAGGAGATCATCAATGAAACATTTATAACCCATATGAAAGTATAGAAGCTAGGAGGATGAACTCACCACCTAGGTTTTGATGAAAACCTAGAAAACCTCAAAAATCTCTTAAGATGTTGTGGATGGAACTTGCTTTTGCATCTATAGATGAAATCAATAGTATAAAATGGGTAAGGAACGCATCAATCTCCAAGAGAAACCCCAAAATCGGTTAGGGTTTTGTGAGGGAGAAAAGGGGAATCGATTTGGGAGAGAAAAGGAAGGAGATTCGAGACTTACCACCACCAAACACCCTTGAATCTTCCAATGATCTTCCAAACTCTTTATAGATCCTTGAAGAGCTCTCAAAAACGAAACCATGGCCACTTGAATCGCCAAAATCGGAGTTGAAACGAGAGAGATATGAAGAAATGAAGTTTGGGTTGTGAAATTCGTATTTGACAGCAACCAGGTACCCGTCCGCGACAATGACACGCGACAATGACACGGTCATTGTCGCTGGTGGTGTACCGAAGGTTGTACCCTTGGCGCGACAATGACACGGTCATTGTCGCTGGTCATTGTAGCTTCACGGTACCGAAACTGTTTTGGCCATAACTTCTTCGTTATAGCTCCGTTTTTGCTCCGGGAAGAACCGTTGGACTCGTATTCGAATTCCTTATCCAACAAGACCATAAAATCTAAGATTTAACCCAAAATTCTATTTTTCATATTTTTCTTAAAAGATCGATTCCACACTGATTCGAAGTCGTACTTATCCGAAAATTACGGGTGTTACAATCCTCCCAACCTTAGGATGATTTCGTCCTCAAAATCTACATCCTTTACAACCCAAGGCTAACCGAATCAACGTTGACTATAATTTATCAGTCCCTAACTGGAATCTAAATTCTCTCCACACAGTCTATAAAGACAATTCCTCGAACAATTGCTTATCAACAAAGCCCCTTCACGTACACTGTACTTATGTCTGGGAGAACACTCCGACAACTGGAATAATTCCTAGTCAGACGACTTCGGTCGTCTCCCAACCTTAAATGTTCCATACCTCCCAATTTCATTTTCATACTCTAAGTCAATCCAAGGCCTAATTAATATCGAGACCGACCGAATCTCTAATTCCAATTGTCCCCATCATTAACTGTCGATCAATTCCAACGAGTTCTAATAAACTCCAAAATTCATTTCAACCTTAATCATCAACCGACATGTTCTTTAATCACACAAGGAAATTATTCCTATAAAATATACTCATCACACTTGAGTATCTTAGGATTGCTACAATCGTTACCATTATTTCCTTTCAAATCGGACTACACTTCCCCGATTACACTAAAGGTGCTTGGCCTCAAGCCCAAAAGTTGACACCTAGTCATACCATTAAGTCGAATCACCACAGACTCTACACACGAGCTTCACTCGTCGAGCCTTCTTACAAAACCAAGGTTATCGATATGGTGTCTAAAGGGTCCCACATGCTATAATTGTCCAAGACCCAAAACAGGGTTGCCAACAAAACGGTTACACCAACCTCAAAATGTGTTACCGCAAATCTAACTCTCCAATTACCACAAGCACATCGACTTTGCTATCGATATCATCCGGCCTATAGTCACATCACGTGCCTAAACGCCCAACTATTCACAGTCGAGGTCCTATGCAACTTTCTCTTAATCGGGGTTACTTAATCTTTCCCAATGCCCTAACGAGTTCAACGTTTTCAAGTGTGTTATTTAACAAATATGCCATTCACAAAACTTTTCATAGAAACTTTCAACATAAATATTTCATATCAAATTTAAACGTACGCATAAAACTACTATTATCAATTCGGTAGTTACGCAAAAATGGACACGCTCGTCCCACATATGAAAATCATGTTGAAAATTATTTCATTGCAGTTCAGTTTACCCACAAAACACAAAAACGTAATTAAACAACTTCTTTAAAATGAACCGCCACGGTTCTGGTATGGATTGACTCATGACATGTACGTAAAGTAACTGCTCACTTTAAACGGTGTACAACACATTTTCACACGTACTTCAAAAGTAGCCCAAACGGCCATTGACTCAAAATTTCTTTTCCGACCATTAATTTGGTATGGAATAAGGTTCCCCAACAAAATTTGCGCGCGTCAGTTTATTATTCGAAACAAGGAAACGTTTTTTTTAATTACACCTCAGTCAAAACACAAAACAACTTGTGTAGGCTCCAAATTTAAAGACAACAAAAAAACAATCTGTTTCCATCCTTTGAGAGTATCGACTTAAAACATCATAAAACTTCAAATAGGGGTAGGCATGCAAGCTTGTAACACTTCCATTAGAAATTTTCTTGAAACGAAAAGACATGCATCAAACGGTTCGCGACCAAATTTCTAAAAAAGGAAACTCCTTAAATCAATTTCTCAAAATTTCTCATCCGGTCCTATAATGACATTTGAATAAAACGTCTTTGGCAAACTTGCACACAACAATGAGTTTTTCTAAAACATATGAGGAAATAAGTGTTAATAATTAGTTGACATCAAAAGGGTTCAACTTATTTTCGAATCTCAAATTGCACTGACGGGGCGCGTCAATGTTCAAAACATAAGAAATTACACGCACCATAATTTCATACCAAACAATTTTCTAAAATCTTCATCGCGAAGCATTTTCCTCTAGTTTCGTACTTGGAACATAAAACGTCAAAACTTCGTTACTAAAAATGTATTTGTCAAAATACTCAAAATACACATTTCCTCCAAACCAAAAAGGTTTTCAATTTTCCAAAATATTCTGCAAAATCAAAATTGACCAATGTCAATGACTCATACCTTTGTGTTTTCAAAATGTAAAATAATGTGAACTATGCATGATCTTTACCACATTACACATACTTTGACCACATGGTCTTCATTTATACAATGAATTAACGAAACGTTTTCATGCACGACTCGATTATCAAAGTGTTGAGAAACCATGGTTACCAAGCGATGCATACCCCTAGTCGATATAATGTATTTACATGAAAATGATAATAAATCATTTGACTGAAGGAAAGCGCATTGAACAAACTGTTATGAAATACTATCAAGTGTTATTTCATGCATTACTTATGTCATGTATAAATCAATCCACATACTGAACAAGTTGCAACGAGCTGTGCTAGCACAAATCTTTGAAAGAGAAATTACGCGACACTAAAGTTCCAAAACTTATCTCTTTGGTAGCCTTATGGCAAAAATTAATATTTCTCAACAAAACTCGAGTGGGACCAAATGCCCAAAATAACTTATAAATCTTTCACATAAGCAAATAGAATATGCACATTATAAAATTGTACTTTCACGACCCAAAACGTCGTACACAAAACTCTATGAAATTCAACGAACCCAATGACTCCAAGTCAACAAAATAGCACCAAACATTGTGCTTCCAAAGTCGAATTGCATTAAGCAAAATCATGGCTAAAATGCCAAAATTCCAAAATCCATTCTGGATGTAATACTATACAGACAATATTGATCACAAACTCGTATAAAACAAAGTTCTCAATATAACTCTACGTAGACATAATGGAAGATAACTTTCCGTCTAAACTCTAACATATGTGGAGGAGATCCAATGTTAAAGTCGTAAGCCGTAGTTACTTACCCAACATCTTAAACATCATAAAATATGGATATCACTATACCCGAAAGAAATGTTGAACAATAATGAAGTAAAGAAAAACAAATCTCAGCGGAGTTTGCAACTCCCGCAATAAAATAATTTCATGCTAGTTCAAAAACCCATAAATTTGAAATCTTGTGTGTGTGCTAAACATTTTCCAAAATTGGTAACACAATTCATATAAGGATTTAAAACACAAGAAATAATTGATGCAACTTATTTTTAAAATAATTTTGTGCATAACTTAGTCGGCATTCAACGTCTCAACTCATACTCCTCCAAATTCCTCCGGCCCACTATTGTCATTCGGATACTTTAACCTCTTAAGGTTAAGCTGGGAATTACATCAACAATCCTTACGGTGTCTTTCTCGAATCAAGGTCGATTCAATAATTATATGGTTCTAATCCAACCATCAAATTTGACCCGAAACGGTCCACTTAAAGCAATTATCATGCTTATCGTCACCCTAAGTGACTAATACTAGAATCATCAATCTTTTCCAACGACTAATAGCTTAGAACTTCATCACTACCCCACGATCATCACGTTAAAGTAGTTCAAGTACGCACGTGTAACTAGTAGATTCACCATGACACTAGCCAGATGTCATTATGAACGTACCATACATGATTGTTCTTGCTACTCTAGTCGGGAATTCTCGTTTCTAGCAACTCCATTGACCTCGAAGCATCCTATTTTAAAGTGCCTAATGGTGAATTTCACTCTCATTTACTTAAACAAACGCTAGTTTGAGTCTAGGTATCCAAAATCAACACCTAAATCTCTCAAACTTATGCTCTGATACCAACTTGTAACACCCTCGAATTTGGAAAGAGCAACTAAATAAAATTTCGATAAAATACCCAACAAGATAAAATCATTTCTACAATTCATACCTTAAAATACCTTATAATTTAAAACATTATAGTTCCCCAAATAAAATAACTTAAACGGGTGTCACTTAACACGACACAAGTTGCTAATCCCAAAATAAATGCGGAAGACTTCACTAAACGATTCACATCTCGTGCACACTACTAGCACTCACCACTTCATAATGTAGCTAGAGCTACCCCAACCTGAGCCTGTTGCACATGCCGACAAATAAAAAGGGTTAGGCTTACGCCTAGTGAGTTCAAGCATTTTATCATGACTACATAAAAGAAATCATAAATCGGAAGGTTGTAGTTTTAGTCATGATTTAGATAAATCTTTCATTGAAAGTTTGCGACCAAGATTATTATTTCCAAAGGTTTTCCCAAACGGGCATACATGACTCATTTTTCCAACGTACCCAAAATCCATGGAAACCATTCCCGAAAAGTGTAAAGCGTTTTCCAAAATGAGTTACGACTCCAACTCACTCAAAACATATTTGGGCATAAATAACCCAAGGAATACAAACGTAGACAAAACTCCAATATTCCAAAACACCTGATAAGTATGAAGCATATAACCCTACCAATAACCATGAATACAATTCGTATAAATAAAGTACGTCACCAAAAATATGGATAAAAACATATACCCAAAACCACACCTTTCGGTGACGGGGGAGACCCGATTCCATCGAAAGTGACGGGCACACAAAGTTAAGTCACTCGTGATGTTACTGGATTACACCTCAAGCCCCGACCTTAGTTCCCATGCCATAAAGACATCACAACCTCAAGCCATAAATAGATTGCCTTTATTGCATACCCCGTAGAGTTACACCTCAAGGACTTACAGGCGACCTTATTGCATATCCAGCCTAGACGAGTTACACCTCAAGCCCCGACCTTAGTTCCCATGCCATAAAGACATCACAACCTCAAGCCATAAATAGATTGCCTTTATTGCATACCCCGTAGAGTTACACCTCAAGGACTTACATACACGGGGACCATAGTGCATACTCGCTAGTGGCCCCATGGCCTACGCATATAACCATGCGTCCCTACAGTCCACTCCTCGTGCACAAAGAGATAGACCATCAAATAAAGACTGACTCACTTGCCTATGGATCCAATGCAACACAGTCTACCAAAACATGCTCAACCCGGAATGACAAAACACCCAAGCATGTAAATATCAATAATGTGCAATAAAATGCATTTAAACATCCGTTAGGTAAACAAGTACCACAAAACCACTATTAACCCAAAACCTGACACGATTAAGCAAAAGGGTTTTCCCAAAAGGACTCACACCTTTACAATTCTCAAAATAACTCTTGACACTAAATCGGATATTTCCCAAATGGTTTATAAAATCAATTACACTAACATGATGTACTCGTCAAATAAGCCTCTCTTTGAGCAATTAACCTTTTAAAGACAAAATATGGTTTCTAACCATCCAAATATTCAACAGCCCCAATTATAGGTGTTTTGCACATTTATGAAGATAAATATTTCCAAAAGAGTTAAACTATCCAAATAACTCAACCACATATCTTTTCAAGTAAAACACACACATATTCGTAAAATACTCATTTTGGCATGTACAAAGTTTTCGCAAAGTAACTTGAACTCACCTTGCTAGATTAGGCTAAATCTAGATTTTCCCAAACGTAAGCTCCTTTGAAGAAGTCCGAACCTTCAAGTCCAAATCTTTCAAAAACCTAAATTCATAAATTCCTACCATGAATATTCATATTCAACCACTTAAAAAAACCAATCCCAAACATCTTATATCAAAATCTCCATTTTGACCAAAATCCCAATATTAACCTAACTTCTCCAAAATCATCCAAATTGAAATTGGAGAAACAAAACACTAGGAGATCATCAATGAAACATTTATAACCCATATGAAATTATAGAAGCTAGGAGGATGAACTCACCACCTAGGTTTTGATGAAAACCTAGAAAACCTCAAAAATCTCTTAAGATGTTGTGGATGGAACTTGCTTTTGCATCTATAGATGAAATCAATAGTATAAAATGGGTAAGGAACGCATCAATCTCCAAGAGAAACCCCAAAATCGGTTAGGGTTTTGTGAGGGAGAAAAGGGGAATCGATTTGGGAGAGAAAAGGAAGGAGATTCGAGACTTACCACCACCAAACACCCTTGAATCTTCCAATGATCTTCCAAACTCTTTCTAGATCCTTGAAGATCTCTCAAAAACGAAACCATGGCCACTTGAATCGCCAAAATCGGAGTTGAAACGAGAGAGATATGAAGAAATGAAGTTTGGGTTGTGAAATTCGTATTTGACAGCAACCAGGTACCCGTCCGCGACAATGACACGCGACAATGACACGGTCATTGTCGCTGGTCATTGTCGCTGGTGGTGTACCGAAGGTTGTACCCTTGGCGCGACAATGACACGGTCATTGTCGCTGGTCATTGTAGCTTCACGGTACCGAAACTGTTTTGGCCATAACTTCTTCGTTATAGCTCCGTTTTTGCTCCGGGAAGAACCGTTGGACTCGTATTCGAATTCCTTATCCAACAAGACCATAAAATCTAAGATTTAACCCAAAATTCTATTTTTCATATTTTTCTTAAAAGATCGATTCCACACTGATTCGAAGTCGTACTTATCCGAAAATTACGGGTGTTACAATCCTCCCAACCTTAGGATGATTTCGTCCTCGAAATCTACATCCTTTACAACCCAAGGCTAACCGAATCAACGTTGACTATAATTTATCAGTCCCTAACTGGAATCTAAATTCTCTCCACACAGTCTATAAAGACAATTCCTCGAACAATTGCTTATCAACAAAGCCCCTTCACGTACACTGTACTTATGTCTGGGAGAACACTCCGACAACTGGAATAATTCCTAGTCAGACGACTTCGGTCGTCTCCCAACCTTAAATGTTCCATACCTCCCAATTTCATTTTCAGACTCTAAGTCAATCCAAGGCCTAATTAATATCGAGACCGACCGAATCTCTAATTCCAATTGTCCCCATCATTAACTGTCGATCAATTCCAACGAGTTCTAATAAACTCCAAAATTCATTTCAACCTTAATCATCAACCGACATGTTCTTTAATCACACAAGGAAATTATTCCTATAAAATATACTCATCACACTTGAGTATCTTAGGATTGCTACAATCGTTACCATTATTTCCTTTCAAATCGGACTACACTTCCCCGATTACACTAAAGGTGCTTGGCCTCAAGCCCAAAAGTTGACACCTAGTCATACCATTAAGTCGAATCACCACAGACTCTACACACGAGCTTCACTCGTCGAGCCTTCTTACAAAACCAAGGTTATCGATATGGTGTCTAAAGGGTCCCACATGCTATAATTGTCCAAGACCCAAAACAGGGTTGCCAACAAAACGGTTACACCAACCTCAAAATGTGTTACCGCAAATCTAACTCTCCAATTACCACAAGCACATCGACTTTGCTATCGATATCATCCGGCCTATAGTCACATCACGTGCCTAAACGCCCAACTATTCACAGTCGAGGTCCTATGCAACTTTCTCTTAATCGGGGTTACTTAATCTTTCCCAATGCCCTAACGAGTTCAAGGTTTTCAAGTGCGTTATTTAACAAATATGCCATTCACAAAACTTTTCATAGAAACTTTCAACATAAATATTTCATATCAAATTTAAACGTACGCATAAAACTACTATTATCAATTCGGTAGTTACGCAAAAATGGACACGCTCTGCCCACATATGAAAATCATGTTGAAAATTATTTCATTGCAGTTCAGTTTACCCACAAAACACAAAAACGTAATTAAACAACTTCTTTAAAATGAACCGCCACGGTTCTGGTATGGATTGACTCATGACATGTACGTAAAGTAACTGCTCACTTTAAACGGTGTACAACACATTTTTCACACGTACTTCAAAAGTAGCCCAAACGGCCATTGACTCAAAATTTCTTTTCCGACCATTAATTTGGTATGGAATAAGGTTCCCCAACAAAATTTGCGCGCGTCAGTTTATTATTCGAAACAAGGAAACGTTTTTTTTAATTACACCTCAGTCAAAACACAAAACAACTTGTGTAGGCTCCAAATTTAAAGACAACAAAAAAACAATCTGTTTCCATCCTTTGAGAGTATCGACTTAAAACATCATAAAACTTCAAATAGGGGTAGGCATGCAAGCTTGTAACACTTCCATTAGAAATTTTCTTGAAACGAAAAGACATGCATCAAACGGTTCGCGACCAAATTTCTAAAAAAGGAAACTCCTTAAATCAATTTCTCAAAATTTCTCATCCGGTCCTATAATGACATTTGAATAAAACGTCTTTGGCAAACTTGCACACAACAATGAGTTTTTCTAAAACATATGAGGAAATAAGTGTTAATAATTAGTTGACATCAAAAGGGTTCAACTTATTTTCGAATCTCAAATTGCACTGACGGGGCGCGTCAATGTTCAAAACATAAGAAATTACACGCACCATAATTTCATACCAAACAATTTTCTAAAATCTTCATCGCGAAGCATTTTCCTCTAGTTTCGTACTTGGAACATAAAACGTCAAAACTTCGTTACTAAAAATGTATTTGTCAAAATACTCAAAATACACATTTCCTCCAAACCAAAAAGGTTTTCAATTTTCCAAAATATTCTGCAAAATCAAAATTGACCAATGTCAATGACTCATACCTTTGTGTTTTCAAAATGTAAAATAATGTGAACTATGCATGATCTTTACCACATTACACATACTTTGACCACATGGTCTTCATTTATACAATGAATTAACGAAACGTTTTCATGCACGACTCGATTATCAAAGTGTTGAGAAACCATGGTTACCAAGCGATGCATACCCCTAGTCGATATAATGTATTTACATGAAAATGATAATAAATCATTTGACTGAAGGAAAGCGCATTGAACAAACTGTTATGAAATACTATCAAGTGTTATTTCATGCATTACTTATGTCATGTATAAATCAATCCACATACTGAACAAGTTGCAACGAGCTGTGCTAGCACAAATCTTTGAAAGAGAAATTACGCGACACTAAAGTTCCAAAACTTATCTCTTTGGTAGCCTTATGGCAAAAATTAATATTTCTCAACAAAACTCGAGTGGGACCAAATGCCCAAAATAACTTATAAATCTTTCACATAAGCAAATAGAATATGCACATTATAAAATTGTACTTTCACGACCCAAAACGTCGTACACAAAACTCTATGAAATTCAACGAACCCAATGACTCCAAGTCAACAAAATAGCACCAAACATTGTGCTTCCAAAGTCGAATTGCATTAAGCAAAATCATGGCTAAAATGCCAAAATTCCAAAATCCATTCTGGATGTAATACTATACAGACAATATTGATCACAAACTCGTATAAAACAAAGTTCTCAATATAACTCTACGTAGACATAATGGAAGATAACTTTCCGTCTAAACTCTAACATATGTGGAGGAGATCCAATGTTAAAGTCGTAAGCCGTAGTTACTTGCCCAACATCTTAAACATCATAAAATATGGATATCACTATACCCGAAAGAAATGTTGAACAATAATGAAGTAAAGCAAAACAAATCTCAGCGGAGTTTGCAACTCCCGCAATAAAATAATTTCATGCTAGTTCAAAAACCCATAAATTTGAAATCTTGTGTGTGTGCTAAACATTTTCCAAAATTGGTAACACAATTCATATAAGGATTTAAAACACAAGAAATAATTGATGCAACTTATTTTTAAAATAATTTTGTGCATAACTTAGTCGGCATTCAACGTCTCAACTCATACTCCTCCAAATTCCTCCGGCCCACTATTGTCATTCGGATACTTTAACCTCTTAAGGTTAAGCTGGGAATTACATCAACAATCCTTACGGTGTCTTTCTCGAATCAAGGTCGATTCAATAATTATATGGTTCTAATCCAACCATCAAATTTGACCCGAAACGGTCCACTTAAAGCAATTATCATGCTTATCGTCACCCTAAGTGACTAATACTAGAATCATCAATCTTTTCCAACGACTAATAGCTTAGAACTTCATCACTACCCCACGATCATCACGTTAAAGTAGTTCAAGTACGCACGTGTAACTAGTAGATTCACCATGACACTGGCCAGGTGTCATTATGAACGTACCATACATGATTATTCTTGCTACTCTAGTCGGGAATTCTCGTTTCTAGCAACTCCATTGACCTCGAAACATCCTATTTTAAAGTGCCTAATGGTGAATTTCACTCTCATTTACTTAAACAAACGCTAGTTTGAGTCTAGGTATCCAAAATCAACACCTAAATCTCTCAAACTTATGCTCTGATACCAACTTGTAACACCCTCGAATTTGGAAAGAGCAACTAAATAAAATTTCGATAAAATACCCAACAAGATAAAATCATTTCTACAATTCATACCTTAAAATACCTCATAATTTAAAACATTATAGTTCCCCAAATAAAATAACTTAAACGGGTGTCACTTAACACGACACAAGTTGCTAATCCCAAAATAAATGCGGAAGACTTCACTAAACGATTCACATCTCGTGCACACTACTAGCACTCACCACTTCATAATGTAGCTAGAGCTACCCCAACCTGAGCCTGTTGCACATGCCGACAAATAAAAAGGGTTAGGCTTACGCCTAGTGAGTTCAAGCATTTTATCATGACTACATAAAAGAAATCATAAATCGGAAGGTTGTAGTTTTAGTCATGATTTAGATAAATCTTTCATTGAAAGTTTGCGATCAAGATTATTATTTCCAAAGGTTTTCCCAAACGGGCATACATGACTCATTTTTCCAACGTACCCAAAATCCATGGAAACCATTCCCGAAAAGTGTAAAGCGTTTTCCAAAATGAGTTACGACTCCAACTCACTCAAAACATATTTGGGCATAAATAACCCAAGGAATACAAACGTAGACAAAACTCCAATATTCCAAAACACCTGATAAGTATGAAGCATATAACCCTACCAATAACCATGAATACAATTCGTATAAATAAAGTACGTCACCGAAAATATGGATAAAAACATATACCCAAAACCACACCTTTCGGTGACGGGGGAGACCCGATTCCATCGAAAGTGACGGGCACACAAAGTTAAGTCACTCGTGATGTTACTGGATTACACCTCAAGCCCCGACCTTAGTTCCCATGCCATAAAGACATCACAACCTCAAGCCATAAATAGATTGCCTTTATTGCATACCCCGTAGAGTTACACCTCAAGGACTTACAGGCGACCTTATTGCATATCCAGCCTAGACGAGTTACACCTCAAGCCCCGACCTTAGTTCCCATGCCATAAAGACATCACAACCTCAAGCCATAAATAGATTGCCTTTATTGCATACCCCGTAGAGTTACACCTCAAGGACTTACATACACGGGGACCATAGTGCATACTCGCTAGTGGCCCCATGGCCTACGCATATAACCATGCGTCCCTACAGTCCACTCCTCGTGCACAAAGAGATAGACCATCAAATAAAGACTGACTCACTTGCCTATGGATCCAATGCAACACAGTCTACCAAAACATGCTCAACCCGGAATGACAAAACACCCAAGCATGTAAATATCAATAATGTGCAATAAAATGCATTTAAACATCCGTTAGGTAAACAAGTACCACAAAACCACTATTAACCCAAAACCTGACACGATTAAGCAAAAGGGTTTTCCCAAAAGGACTCACACCTTTACAATTCTCAAAATAACTCTTGACGCTAAATCGGATATTTCCCAAATGGTTTATAAAATCAATTACACTAACATGATGTACTCGTCAAATAAGCCTCTCTTTGAGCAATTAACCTTTTAAAGACAAAATATGGTTTCTAACCATCCAAATATTCAACAGCCCCAATTATAGGTGTTTTGCACATTTATGAAGATAAATATTTCCAAAAGAGTTAAACTATCCAAATAACTCAACCACATATCTTTTCAAGTAAAACACACACATATTCGTAAAATACTCATTTTGGCATGTACAAAGTTTTCGCAAAGTAACTTGAACTCACCTTGCTAGATTAGGCTAAATCTAGATTTTCCCAAACGTAAGCTCCTTTGAAGAAGTCCGAACCTTCAAGTCCAAATCTTCCAAAAACCTAAATTCATAAATTCCTACCATGAATATTCATATTCAACCACTTAAAAAAACCAATCCCAAACATCTTATATCAAAATCTCCATTTTGACCAAAATCCCAATATTAACCTAACTTCTCCAAAATCATCCAAATTGAAATTGGAGAAACAAAACACTAGGAGATCATCAATGAAACATTTATAATCCATATGAAAGTATAGAAGCTAGGAGGATGAACTCACCACCTAGGTTTTGATGAAAACCTAGAAAACCTCAAAAATCTCTTAAGATGTTGTGGATGGAACTTGCTTTTGCATCTATAGATGAAATCAATAGTATAAAATGGGTAAGGAACGCATCAATCTCCAAGAGAAACCCCAAAATCGGTTAGGGTTTTGTGAGGGAGAAAAGGGGAATCGATTTGGGAGAGAAAAGGAAGGAGATTCGAGACTTACCACCACCAAACACCCTTGAATCTTCCAAAATCTTTCTAGATCCTTGAAGAGCTCTCAAAAACGAAACCATGGCCACTTGAATCGCCAAAATCGGAGTTGAAACGAGAGAGATATGAAGAAATGAAGTTTGGGTTGTGAAATTCGTATTTGACAGCAACCAGGTACCCGTCCGCGACAATGACACGCGACAATGACACGGTCATTGTCGCTGGTCATTGTCGCTGGTGGTGTACCGAAGGTTGTACCCTTGGCGCGACAATGACACGGTCATTGTCGCTGGTCATTGTAGCTTCACGGTACCGAAACTGTTTTGGCCATAACTTCTTCGTTATAGCTCCGTTTTTGCTCCGGGAAGAACCGTTGGACTCGTATTCGAATTCCTTATCCAACAAGACCATAAAATCTAAGATTTAACCCAAAATTCTATTTTTCATATTTTTCTTAAAAGATCGATTCCACACTGATTCGAAGTCGTACTTATCCGAAAATTACGGGTGTTACAATCCTCCCAACCTTAGGATGATTTCGTCCTCGAAATCTACATCCTTTACAACCCAAGGCTAACCGAATCAACGTTGACTATAATTTATCAGTCCCTAACTGGAATCTAAATTCTCTCCACACAGTCTATAAAGACAATTCCTCGAACAATTGCTTATCAACAAAGCCCCTTCACGTACACTGTACTTATGTCTGGGAGAACACTCCGACAACTGGAATAATTCCTAGTCAGACGACTTCGGTCGTCTCCCAACCTTAAATGTTCCATACCTCCCAATTTCATTTTCAGACTCTAAGTCAATCCAAGGCCTAATTAATATCGAGACCGACCGAATCTCTAATTCCAATTGTCCCCATCATTAACTGTCGATCAATTCCAACGAGTTCTAATAAACTCCAAAATTCATTTCAACCTTAATCATCAACCGACATGTTCTTTAATCACACAAGGAAATTATTCCTATAAAATATACTCATCACACTTGAGTATCTTAGGATTGCTACAATCGTTACCATTATTTCCTTTCAAATCGGACTACACTTCCCCGATTACACTAAAGGTGCTTGGCCTCAAGCCCAAAAGTTGACACCTAGTCATACCATTAAGTCGAATCACCACAGACTCTACACACGAGCTTCACTCGTCGAGCCTTCTTACAAAACCAAGGTTATCGATATGGTGTCTAAAGGGTCCCACATGCTATAATTGTCCAAGACCCAAAACAGGGTTGCCAACAAAACGGTTACACCAACCTCAAAATGTGTTACCGCAAATCTAACTCTCCAATTACCACAAGCACATCGACTTTGCTATCGATATCATCCGGCCTATAGTCACATCACGTGCCTAAACGCCCAACTATTCACAGTCGAGGTCCTATGCAACTTTCTCTTAATCGGGGTTACTTAATCTTTCCCAATGCCCTAACGAGTTCAAGGTTTTCAAGTGCGTTATTTAACAAATATGCCATTCACAAAACTTTTCATAGAAACTTTCAACATAAATATTTCATATCAAATTTAAACGTACGCATAAAACTACTATTATCAATTCGGTAGTTACGCAAAAATGGACACGCTCGTCCCACATATGAAAATCATGTTGAAAATTATTTCATTGCAGTTCAGTTTACCCACAAAACACAAAAACGTAATTAAACAACTTCTTTAAAATGAACCGCCACGGTTCTGGTATGGATTGACTCATGACATGTACGTAAAGTAACTGCTCACTTTAAACGGTGTACAACACATTTTCACACGTACTTCAAAAGTAGCCCAAACGGCCATTGACTCAAAATTTCTTTTCCGACCATTAATTTGGTATGGAATAAGGTTCCCCAACAAAATTTGCGCGCGTCAGTTTATTATTCGAAACAAGGAAACGTTTTTTTTAATTACACCTCAGTCAAAACACAAAACAACTTGTGTAGGCTCCAAATTTAAAGACAACAAAAAAACAATCTGTTTCCATCCTTTGAGAGTATCGACTTAAAACATCATAAAACTTCAAATAGGGGTAGGCATGCAAGCTTGTAACACTTCCATTAGAAATTTTCTTGAAACGAAAAGACATGCATCAAACGGTTCGCGACCAAATTTCTAAAAAAGGAAACTCCTTAAATCAATTTCTCAAAATTTCTCATCCGGTCCTATAATGACATTTGAATAAAACGTCTTTGGCAAACTTGCACACAACAATGAGTTTTTCTAAAACATATGAGGAAATAAGTGTTAATAATTAGTTGACATCAAAAGGGTTCAACTTATTTTCGAATCTCAAATTGCACTGACGGGGCGCGTCAATGTTCAAAACATAAGAAATTACACGCACCATAATTTCATACCAAACAATTTTCTAAAATCTTCATCGCGAAGCATTTTCCTCTAGTTTCGTACTTGGAACATAAAACGTCAAAACTTCGTTACTAAAAATGTATTTGTCAAAATACTCAAAATACACATTTCCTCCAAACCAAAAAGGTTTTCAATTTTCCAAAATATTCGGCAAAATCAAAATTGACCAATGTCAATGACTCATACCTTTGTGTTTTCAAAATGTAAAATAATGTGAACTATGCATGATCTTTACCACATTACACATACTTTGACCACATGGTCTTCATTTATACAATGAATTAACGAAACGTTTTCATGCACGACTCGATTATCAAAGTGTTGAGAAACCATGGTTACCAAGCGATGCATACCCCTAGTCGATATAATGTATTTACATGAAAATGATAATAAATCATTTGACTGAAGGAAAGCGCATTGAACAAACTGTTATGAAATACTATCAAGTGTTATTTCATGCATTACTTATGTCATGTATAAATCAATCCACATACTGAACAAGTTGCAACGAGCTGTGCTAGCACAAATCTTTGAAAGAGAAATTACGCGACACTAAAGTTCCAAAACTTATCTCTTTGGTAGCCTTATGGCAAAAATTAATATTTCTCAACAAAACTCGAGTGGGACCAAATGCCCAAAATAACTTATAAATCTTTCACATAAGCAAATAGAATATGCACATTATAAAATTGTACTTTCACGACCCAAAACGTCGTACACAAAACTCTATGAAATTCAACGAACCCAATGACTCCAAGTCAACAAAATAGCACCAAACATTGTGCTTCCAAAGTCGAATTGCATTAAGCAAAATCATGGCTAAAATGCCAAAATTCCAAAATCCATTCTGGATGTAATACTATACAGACAATATTGATCACAAACTCGTATAAAACAAAGTTCTCAATATAACTCTACGTAGACATAATGGAAGATAACTTTCCGTCTAAACTCTAACATATGTGGAGGAGATCCAATGTTAAAGTCGTAAGCCGTAGTTACTTGCCCAACATCTTAAACATCATAAAATATGGATATCACTATACCCGAAAGAAATGTTGAACAATAATGAAGTAAAGCAAAACAAATCTCAGCGGAGTTTGCAACTCCCGCAATAAAATAATTTCATGCTAGTTCAAAAACCCATAAATTTGAAATCTTGTGTGTGTGCTAAACATTTTCCAAAATTGGTAACACAATTCATATAAGGATTTAAAACACAAGAAATAATTGATGCAACTTATTTTTAAAATAATTTTGTGCATAACTTAGTCGGCATTCAACGTCTCAACTCATACTCCTCCAAATTCCTCCGGCCCACTATTGTCATTCGGATACTTTAACCTCTTAAGGTTAAGCTGGGAATTACATCAACAATCCTTACGGTGTCTTTCTCGAATCAAGGTCGATTCAATAATTATATGGTTCTAATCCAACCATCAAATTTGACCCGAAACGGTCCACTTAAAGCAATTATCATGCTTATCGTCACCCTAAGTGACTAATACTAGAATCATCAATCTTTTCCAACGACTAATAGCTTAGAACTTCATCACTACCCCACGATCATCACGTTAAAGTAGTTCAAGTACGCACGTGTAACTAGTAGATTCACCATGACACTGGCCAGGTGTCATTATGAACGTACCATACATGATTATTCTTGCTACTCTAGTCGGGAATTCTCGTTTCTAGCAACTCCATTGACCTCGAAACATCCTATTTTAAAGTGCCTAATGGTGAATTTCACTCTCATTTACTTAAACAAACGCTAGTTTGAGTCTAGGTATCCAAAATCAACACCTAAATCTCTCAAACTTATGCTCTGATACCAACTTGTAACACCCTCGAATTTGGAAAGAGCAACTAAATAAAATTTCGATAAAATACCCAACAAGATAAAATCATTTCTACAATTCATACCTTAAAATACCTCATAATTTAAAACATTATAGTTCCCCAAATAAAATAACTTAAACGGGTGTCACTTAACACGACACAAGTTGCTAATCCCAAAATAAATGCGGAAGACTTCACTAAACGATTCACATCTCGTGCACACTACTAGCACTCACCACTTCATAATGTAGCTAGAGCTACCCCAACCTGAGTCTGTTGCACATGCCGACAAATAAAAAGGGTTAGGCTTACGCCTAGTGAGTTCAAGCATTTTATCATGACTACATAAAAGAAATCATAAATCGGAAGGTTGTAGTTTTAGTCATGATTTAGATAAATCTTTCATTGAAAGTTTGCGATCAAGATTATTATTTCCAAAGGTTTTCCCAAACGGGCATACATGACTCATTTTTCCAACGTACCCAAAATCCATGGAAACCATTCCCGAAAAGTGTAAAGCGTTTTCCAAAATGAGTTACGACTCCAACTCACTCAAAACATATTTGGGCATAAATAACCCAAGGAATACAAACGTAGACAAAACTCCAATATTCCAAAACACCTGATAAGTATGAAGCATATAACCCTACCAATAACCATGAATACAATTCGTATAAATAAAGTACGTCACCGAAAATATGGATAAAAACATATACCCAAAACCACACCTTTCGGTGACGGGGGAGACCCGATTCCATCGAAAGTGACGGGCACACAAAGTTAAGTCACTCGTGATGTTACTGGATTACACCTCAAGCCCCGACCTTAGTTCCCATGCCATAAAGACATCACAACCTCAAGCCATAAATAGATTGCCTTTATTGCATACCCCGTAGAGTTACACCTCAAGGACTTACAGGCGACCTTATTGCATATCCAGCCTAGACGAGTTACACCTCAAGCCCCGACCTTAGTTCCCATGCCATAAAGACATCACAACCTCAAGCCATAAATAGATTGCCTTTATTGCATACCCCGTAGAGTTACACCTCAAGGACTTACATACACGGGGACCATAGTGCATACTCGCTAGTGGCCCCATGGCCTACGCATATAACCATGCGTCCCTACAGTCCACTCCTCGTGCACAAAGAGATAGACCATCAAATAAAGACTGACTCACTTGCCTATGGATCCAATGCAACACAGTCTACCAAAACATGCTCAACCCGGAATGACAAAACACCCAAGCATGTAAATATCAATAATGTGCAATAAAATGCATTTAAACATCCGTTAGGTAAACAAGTACCACAAAACCACTATTAACCCAAAACCTGACACGATTAAGCAAAAGGGTTTTCCCAAAAGGACTCACACCTTTACAATTCTCAAAATAACTCTTGACGCTAAATCGGATATTTCCCAAATGGTTTATAAAATCAATTACACTAACATGATGTACTCGTCAAATAAGCCTCTCTTTGAGCAATTAACCTTTTAAAGACAAAATATGGTTTCTAACCATCCAAATATTCAACAGCCCCAATTATAGGTGTTTTGCACATTTATGAAGATAAATATTTCCAAAAGAGTTAAACTATCCAAATAACTCAACCACATATCTTTTCAAGTAAAACACACACATATTCGTAAAATACTCATTTTGGCATGTACAAAGTTTCCGCAAAGTAACTTGAACTCACCTTGCTAGATTAGGCTAAATCTAGATTTTCCCAAACGTAAGCTCCTTTGAAGAAGTCCGAACCTTCAAGTCCAAATCTTCCAAAAACCTAAATTCATAAATTCCTACCATGAATATTCATATTCAACCACTTAAAAAAACCAATCCCAAACATCTTATATCAAAATCTCCATTTTGACCAAAATCCCAATATTAACCTAACTTCTCCAAAATCATCCAAATTGAAATTGGAGAAACAAAACACTAGGAGATCATCAATGAAACATTTATAACCCATATGAAAGTATAGAAGCTAGGAGGATGAACTCACCACCTAGGTTTTGATGAAAACCTAGAAAACCTCAAAAATCTCTTAAGATGTTGTGGATGGAACTTGCTTTTGCATCTATAGATGAAATCAATAGTAAAAAATGGGTAAGGAACGCATCAATCTCCAAGAGAAACCCCAAAATCGGTTAGGGTTTTGTGAGGGAGAAAAGGGGAATCGATTTGGGAGAGAAAAGGAAGGAGATTCGAGACTTACCACCACCAAACACCCTTGAATCTTCCAAACTCTTTCTAGATCCTTGAAGAGCTCTCAAAAACGAAACCATGGCCACTTGAATCGCCAAAATCGGAGTTGAAACGAGAGAGATATGAAGAAATGAAGTTTGGGTTGTGAAATTCGTATTTGACAGCAACCAGGTACCCGTCCGCGACAATGACACGGTCATTGTCGCTGGTGGTGTACCGAAGGTTGTACCCTTGGCGCGACAATGACACGCGACAATGACACGGTCATTGTCGCTGGTCATTGTAGCTTCGCGGTACCGAAACTGTTTTGGCCATAACTTCTTCGTTATAGCTCCGTTTTTGCTCCGGGAAGAACCGTTGGACTCGTATTCGAATTCCTTATCCAACAAGACCATAAAATCTAAGATTTAACCCAAAATTCTATTTTTCATATTTTTCTTAAAAGATCGATTCCACACTGATTCGAAGTCGTACTTATCCGAAAATTACGGGTGTTACACTTTCTCACGTCAACTCAACTTCTCATACGATCAATCGCCTATACATGGAAGGGTTCAAACGAGACTACCAATGATTTACGCAAATGTGAGAGCCCATCATTTTGTTCAACTCACAGTTTTAAAATTATTGAGTGGAACTAAAAATGTTAAATAAATATTTACCTTTTTAGGAATATCTAAGGCATGCAAAGTAAAATGAAAAAGAAAAACTCAAATCACATAATGAATAGACAGAGTAGATGATTGTAGACATGATAATTAATAACTAGTTTTCGATTTATCTACATTAACAAGCAAGTTTGTAATTATTATAGCAAAGTCATATAATAAGAAGTCTTCAATTTATTAAAATATTATCACATCATTATCAACAACAAAGACACATCATTATCGACAACAAAGATACATACATACATATATATATATATATATATATATATATATATATATATATATATATATATATATATATATATATATATATGTGTGTGTGTGTGTGTGTGTGTGTGTATGCGCGTGTGTGTGCATAATGTATAATTGTGTATACGGGTTCACATGATTCTCAAAGTATTTATGGTTCTTAACTAGACTTTTTCCTATAACCAACACCAACAAAATCAAAAACAAATAGGTATACCAATGGATCAGGATAACAAACCAAATAATTTTCTAGAGAGAGAGAGGAAATCCCAAAAAATAAAAAACTGTAAAACACCCTGATAATCGTTCATCTAGACAGTATGCATACGTGCATAAAACTATTGAAGTTGTTTTTGGTTTTATGCTTGTGTACATGTTATAAATTACTTGTATGCACATATGAATACCTGAGATGAATCATTAATGAGATGTTTCTCAGTTTTTTATTTTTCTGTGATTTTCTTCAAAAACTGTCCAAATTAGATTTGAAACAAAAAAAAAACACTGAATGAAAAGTGACACCTTAGAAATTAGAATATATGACCTCACATCTAAAGCCTAAAGCGGAAGACTAATGACACCCCTATATAGTGAATTCCTCCTCACACACATCAACATCAAAATTCACTTTTTACATTTTCAATGCATAATATAACCGCATCAAAAAGGGTGCCAATAGTATTGCCCCATCTAAAAGAGCCCATTGGAAACCTCTATCCAACATATATGGTTTGAAAATATAATAAGTATTTAGATGAAAAGGTCAAAACCGCACCCAGTTTCTTGCAAAACTGCTGAATTAGAAATCAAGAAAACAATCATTTATGAGTACAATTTCAATTTCCCACAGAAAACCATAAATAAATAAATTAAAGCATAGTTGATGTACATAAATAATACTATTTTAAGGAAAGAAAATTCAAGTGGTCACATGCAATGCAAGGAATATTGTCCACAAATTTAAGTATTAAATTACATATAATAATAACTACTCCATCCATAATTAGAGTCAAGGAATTCAAATGCTTTGAATTTTTATCTTGAAATGTAATCTTGCTTATGTAACTTTAACACATACCCTAATCTTCTTTTAAGTATATCATAAATATATATACTGTAAGGGGTGCGTTTGATACATTGGACATGACAAAATAGAACAGAGATCAATGTCCTATGTTTGGTAGGACTTTTATGTGGAACAGACAGGAACAGAGTGGAACAAGCTTGTTCCACCCTCACCCCATGGAACATGCTAATTTACCAATATAACCGCAAAATAAAAGCTAATTCTCTTCTAAAACATCAAATACACATTATATTTTATATTTTATTCATTCTTTAAATTTTATTTATTGTATTTTATCTAATGTTACTATTCTGTTCTGTCCAGTTTTGTCTACCAAACACTGAATTACTGTTCTGTTCCGTTCTGTCGTGTCTCGTCTTGTCCTGTTCTATCATGTCTGCGTACCAAACGCACCCTAAATGAACTCATACATTTTATTCATCTTTGATAAGGTTTGAACCTCTGATCTTTTAAAAAGTCAATATATAATAATTATATACAACAAATAAAATCACGTACCTTCTTCACCTTTGGTGAGGTTTGAATCTCTAACCTTCTGGAAGGCCCATATATAATAACTATATATACAACAGATGAACTCACACGCCCTCCTCACTTTCAGTGATGTTTGAACCTCTGACCTCCTGTTGGCCAAATGTCTAGATACCACTAGGCCAAAGGCCCTTTGGTTATTCAGATCATTTTATGATATTTAATTTATCAGCTAGTTTTTACTGAACGTGATTAGTTTAACAGCTAACAGCTAGTTTGCTAGAACAAAACCATGATGAATTAGCCAAGGTATTCGAACGATTTATTAAAAAATCGAGCAATAGTACCCATATATTCATCTAATTTAAACAAGTTTATACAATTTGATGATGCGAATTGAAAAATCAAAATGTTCCGTATTCGGAATGGCGAAGAAGACGAACCCGAATACGCATTAAATACATCCTTATATTTAGGCCATGGTACATCTGCAACTACCTTTCCTTACAAATTTAACTTCTATCAAATTAAAATATTGGTGAGAACAACTTTGTTTTCCTGTGGGTGTGTGCCTATATATACCTCACTAAGTTGAAGCATATGTTCATCAAGAAGAAAAGCAGAAAACTTTGAAAAAGAAATAAGGAAGAAAATGTCAATCCCTATGATAGATTTTAGCAAGTTAGATGGAGAGGAGAGAAGCAAAACAATGGCACTTCTCCACCATGCTTGTGAGAAATGGGGCTTCTTTCAGGTAATAATATGATCATAACTCTCAAATATCAACATCTAACACATGATTTTTTATTTTGGTTTTGATTATGAGTTATGATATACATGTTTATTTAAGAACCCATGAACCACCTATTTTTGTACAAAAGGTTGATACCGGCTGCCTATCCTTAATGTGGGGGGCATACCTGACTCACTCAGCGGTTGTGGCTATGGGGTGTCTTGGGTTCGAACCCGAGACCTTCTGCTTTTTGTACAAAGATGCCCCCACCCATTACCAACTGAGCTACATGCCATTGGCCATGAACCACCTATTTTGGGAGTATTCATGATGAATATTATGTCAGGACATTGATCATGAATATTTTAACACGTTATTCATCATGAATACTCATAAAAATGGTGGTCTCTGGATTTTTAAAATATTTAAAGTTCTTAAATGAACCTCACTATTTTGTGAGTATCCATATTCATAATGAATACATGTCACACATTCATCATGAATATATTATCATATAGTCTTTATTCTTCATGGATATTTTATCACGTTATTCATTATGAATACTCATAGAAAAGGTGGTTTATTGATTCCTAAAATATTTAAGGTTACTAAATAAACCTCCCTCTACCCGTCTATATTTGTCATGTTATTGTTGACATGTAACTAGCTTTTCAAATTGTATCTTATATGCATTTCTCTTTTTTGCACACTCTGCACAACCCAAGGGTCTTTACAGATACAACTGCTTTACTCTTTGAAGGTATAGTCTAGTGTGTGAATCTCACCCCCCTAACCCAAAAAAAAATCCCAACCCCCATCAAGTGGGATATATTGTGCTCATTTGGTTCAACTTTTGGTTTAGTTATGATATAAACTAGTTGGAGTTTATGATATGTAGATTGAAAATCATGGAGTTGATAAGAAGCTAATGGACAAAGTTAAGCAACTAGTGAATCAACATTATGAAGAAAACATGGAGAAGAATTTCTATAACTCGGAGATAGCGAAAAAGTTCGAAGATAAAAGCAATACGACTGGCGTCGATTGGGAAAGCACGTTCTTCATTTGGCATCGTCCGGAGAATAAGATCAACGGGTACACCAATCTTTCAGAGGAACTCCGGTAAGTCGGAAATCACCATCTATATCTTCCGTAATTTTGATACGTAGATACAATGCAAAACTAGATTATAAGATAATTATTTTGGCCGTGTTTTTTATAAGTTCGTTTATTTTTTGAGCTTATTGAAGAAGAAAAAAACCCGTTTGGTTATAGCTATGTGATAAGTTGGCTTTTTTAAAACCCCACTTCAAATAGCGTTTTAATATGCCAATGGCGTGTAGCTCAGTTGGTAATGGGTGGGGGCATCTTTGTACAAAAAGCAGAAGGTCTCGGGTTCAAACCCAAGACACCCCCATAGCCACAACCGCTGAGTGAGTCAGGTATGCCCCCCACATTATGGATAGGCAGCCGATTGTGGGCCGGTTGGGGTTGCCGGTATCAACCTTTTTGTACAAAAAATAGCGTTTTAATATGCTTAAGGGTTTTTTTTCCCACTTTTTCCCAATTATGCCCCTTATATTTTTCCAATTAGATTTTAAACATGTTCTTTTAGGTCGTATTACAACCTCAGCTAGCTTTTAACAAACATCACTAGTTTATCAGCTTATTAGCCAACAACCAATTTATCGACTAACCTTTCATCCGGATAGTATGCACATGTGCATACAAGTGATTGAATGTGCATGATGCACATGTGCATACCGTCCAAATGAACAGTTACCCGGGTGTTCCTCAATTTTTCATTTTTTACGAGTTTTATATGGAAAGAGAGACACAATTTTAACATGAATTATATGTGAATAACGAACAAATGCAGAAAAACAATGGAGGAGTACATTGACCAACTGCTTAAGGTGGCCGAGAAGCTCTCCGAACTCATGTGCGAAAATCTCGGTCTCGATAACAATCACATCAAAGAAGCTTTCTCAGGAAACAAAGGTCCTTCCGTCGGAACAAAAGTAGCGAAATACCCAAAATGCCCTTGCCCCGAACTTGTACGAGGTCTTCGCGAGCACACGGACGCAGGCGGGATTATTCTTTTGCTCCAAGACGATCAAGTCCCGGGTCTAGAATTCTTCAAAGACGGCAAGTGGGTCAACATCCCGCCTTCAAAAAACAACACCATTTTCGTTAACACGGGTGATCAAGTGGAAGTAATTAGTAACGGAAATTACAAGAGTGCCGTTCACAGAGTCATGACCGATAAAGATGGAAGCAGGCTCTCGATCGCCACTTTTTATAATCCTTCTGGGGACGCCGTTATTTCTCCAGCTCAAGAATTGCTGTACCCGAATCGATATACGTTTGGAGATTATTTGAAGCTTTATTCGTCTACTAAGTTTGCGGAAAAAGGGCCGAGATTTGAATCTATGAAGAATATGGTCAACGGTCACTGAATTCTTATAACCGGTGTGTGTTTAACTACTTGTTGCAACTTTTGCTTCGTATTAGTCGTGATTTTGTTTCGATAGAGAATATTATAACGTGTTTTGATTACTTGTGTGTTGTTCGAGAAGCAAATATATAAAAAGTTGTCAACGTATTCGAGTATGCATTTTTCGGGTGATTTATCGTCTGAAGGAAACAGACGAGTCGATTGTAAATCGACTCTCTTTTTGTGTGTTATGGTGTAATCTCAAACCAAGTAAAAAAACAAACAAGCCCGGTGTAGTGGGATTAGAGATGGCTAAATGGGCCTGGCCCGGGCGGAGGACTAGGACTGGGACCGACCCGGTAGGGACCGGTTATGGCCCAGCGGTCCTTAACCAGTTACGATTTTCATCCAAAAACAAGGTCCGGCTCAAACTAGGACCGGTTATGGGATCGGACTGGACCGGTTATTTAAGTTTTTTTTAGTTTTTCAAATACCTTTTTTTCGTTTTTCAAGTTTTCGTTAGTGTTTCAATACTAATCTAAAAAAATCGTAATTATAAAAACATCTATAACTTTTTTGTGTAAAATATATTTTAATTTTTTTAAATAGTATTTCAAACACTTTTTTTACATCCAAAATTTTTTGGAAAAAAAAGTTGGGACCGTTCAGGACCAGTTACGAGACACATAGACCGGGCCTTGGTTTTTTGGTCGAGGCCGGGACCGGTTACGGTAAGCCATTTTGGGACTGGAACCGATTTGGGCCGAGCCCGACCCAGAACCGACTTTTGGCCGTCTCTAATCCCAATAATGGCCAGAAATCTCTAGTGCCCCTGAAGGGTGCGTTTGGTATCCAGACAGGACAGTGTTATTTTTGGTAAGACAAAACTAGACAGAACAGAACAAGTAAAACCAATTTATTCCGGATGAGCTGTTTATATCTTTTATGTATTTTTATTAGTTAATGTAATTTATTAAATTATAATAAAATAAATATTTTTAATAACAAAATTAATCATTTGATAGTTTTCATCAAGAGAATTAAAATGACACTAGAGTAAAATAAAAAGTTTTTGTAGTTTCTAATTTTTATTTTAGGGAAATTAATTAAAATACCCAAAGTTTGACCAAGTGTTACCAAAATGCCCTAAATCTCTCCCAGTTTGCAAAAATACCCTTTTTTCCGCGATGGGAGCCCGCGATCGCGGGCCAGGGACCATTTCTGACACTTTTTTAAACTTGCAGGGACCATTTTGAAAAATGGAATCCCGCGATCGCGGGCTCATCCCGCGATGGTATACTTTTTGTGACTTTTCAATTGCAAGGGACCATTTTTGAAAAATTCCAGGGACCATTTTTGAAAATTTGAACCGCGATCGCGATGGAATCCCACTGTTCACCCCTGCTTTCTTTCAATTTTATGAATTTAAAATAAAATGTTACACTTTCAACCCCTATACTTATTTACTAAATTTACTTTATACCTTTTACTTTCATTATTTTAATTTTACATTTAACACATATAATCGTTTATTAACTAAAATACGTTAAAAAATATGTTTTAATTTTAACAAATTACACCATTATAATCGTCTCTTCGATACGTTCGAAATGAGCCCAATCTTGAATTTTTTTGGATTTATATATTTTAATATATATCATATACAGTTATACACTACATAAAAAAATATTTTTTATATTTAAAATTCATACCCTTATAGTTAATTATTTAATTTATGGTACATCTCTTATTTTTTTTTTCAATTTTGTTTTACACTCCTATCGCATTAACATAATAATCATATATTAACTAATTCATTAAATCGTTTTAAATTATTATTATTTGAATGTGTTTATAGATATCGTGAATGGCAATAGGAGAAGGTTTCACGAGAAGAATATTAAATGGGGTTTTGACAAGTCGGTATCACTGGACTCATTTAAGAATTGTGAAAATGGGTATTTGGCGAATGATGATTCATGTGTGTTTGGAGCTGAAGTATTTGCAGTTACAGAGTATGCACAAAATGATCGATGTATTTCCAACGTAACTTAGATTAAAATTATCTCCTTCAGTTCAGTCCCGTCCCGTCCCATCCAGTTCAGTCCCGTCCAGTTCCGTCCCGCCCCATCTAGTATGCGTACCAAACGCTACCTAAGAGTACCGTAAATTAAATAATTAACTATAAAGGTATAAATTGTAAATATTAAAAATATTTTGATGTAGTGTATATGATATATATTAAAATATATAAATTCAAAAAAATTCAAGATTGGGCTCATTTCGAACGTATCGAAGAGACGATTACAATGGTGTAACTTGTTAAAATTAAAACGTATTTTTTTAACGTATTTTAGTTGATAAACGATTATATGTGTTAAATGTAAATTTAAATTATGAAAGTAAAAGGTATAAAGTAAAATAAGTAAATAAGTATAGGGGGTAAAATTGTAAATTTCAATTTAAAATTGTGATTTTGATTTAATATTTACACTTTATTTTATATATTGTCTATATTATCTTTTTATTGATATTATTTAATAAAATTATGAATAAATAAAATGTAAAGATGGAGATATTAGATATATTTGATGTTTTAAAAGAGAATTAAGTTTTATTTTAAAGATATGTTCAACCTTGTTCCATGGGGTGGGGATGGAACTCACTTGTTCCACTTTGTTTCTGTCTATTCCACATAAAAAGTTTGCCAAACTTAAGGGTTGTTTGGCAATTGCTGAATGGTTTGGTACAGAATGATTAAGAGGCTCTTATGATATAGTGCAAGATTAAATATGGTTGTTTGGTAATTTCTCAGAATGAAATTAGGACGCTGAATGGTTAAGTGAGCCCCAACATACAAAATCATTAAGAGGGTTTTAGAACCATTAAGAGGTAGATTATTTTTTCCAAACAAGATTCACCTCTTAGCGATTAAGAGGTTGCCGGAACTATTAAGAGGTACACAAACGGTCCCTTAGGCTAGCCTTTGTTTGACAGTTTAGTTGAGTTGTTTTTCATTTCAACATGTTCTCACCTCAATAAGTTTCACCAAACATTTCAAAAATGTAATTCTATAAGCATCAAATACTAGCCAGTTTCGATAATATCGATTTCGTCAAGAAACTACTCGTGCCACCAACGGCATCGTACAGTGCCGGCTTATGAACCTTTAACAACGGACCACACTTACCGACAAAACACAACAAGAAGTTTCCAAACCTCAACGACTTCGAGAACCTTCTAGAAGCTTCCAGAGTGTGGGAAACGAGTCGATCAACCGAATCTTGAGTCAAATGAACTTGGTGATTCAAGATATTCTGAAACACGTTAAACAACGCTTCGGTCCACACTAATTCTCTAGAAACAAGACCCCGATGGCAAGGAAGGCAATAATATTTTTCTTCCATTTCTTCTTCGGATAATAGTTTTTGACAAAAAGCGGAAACTTGAGCGGGGTGCAAGCATTCTTTAACGATCCTTGTGATCACGTCACAAATGGGGTTATTTACGCCTTCTTTTCGAAGAATCAACGGAAATAAAAGAGCGTAAACCGCACTTTTATGATGCAATTTGCAGTAGTCGATAGTTGCGGTTATTAGCACACGAGAAGCGGGGTTTTCAAGTAGTAAAAACTTCGGAAGCAAAACCGAGCATACGATATTACTTGTGAATCCAAAGTCGTCTTCGTTTCCGTCAAGTAAACGGGATAACAAGATTTGAACAACTTCATCGTCTGCATTCCACGGTTCAATCAAACCCAAAACCGTTAACGAGTTTTCTTTTCTTTTGATACAAAGTTTTCGAATATCGTCCACTAATTCCACCGCTTTTAGACTAGATTCCAAGTTTTTTAATCTCGTTTGCAAACACGAAGCCGATTCTTCTGTTTCGTGGTCTATGGGATCTATTTCACGAGTACCCAATTCGCGCTGGGTGCCATTGACACGCTCACGATTTTCATCTTCGCTTTCTTCAACTTCCATAATCATATCTTCGTCGTTTTCACGTGGGGTTTGCGGCATTTTCGTGTTCAATTCATCGACTAAAATGGGAAGCCATGGAAGAACGGAATCATTGGCGCTAGCAACATCTTTAAGCCACATAGGAGCGTTCCCAAAGTTGCCATCGAACTTTTCTTCTTCGGAATCCAAATTTAAAGACGAAACCCATTTATAGTTTGAGTCAGACACAACATCAAACAGTTGGTGTGCAGCTCTCCTAGCCCAAAAATTGACCTCCATGGCATTGAACATGATGTCGCGTGCGAGTTTAGACAAGTCTTGCTTATTAAACTTTGCATGCTCGTAAATAAGAAACGACAAAATTCGAGCCTGAACTACATCAGGTAACGTTTGCAGCCACATAAACCTGATATTTGGAAGAAGAAAACTAAGCAAAGAAAAAAAACCATTTGAACTTATATAACATTCACAAACAAAATACCAATCAATTTATTTGATCAAATTGACATTTTCTTCAGGTTGATTCCTCAATAAACTCATTTTCCATAACCTAAAATGTCATATGAATAAACAAGTGAATAAAGAAAATAAAAACTTGGTTTGATTAGAGACTATGGAGGCGTTTCGTTGGCAATGAAGGAATTGGAATGATCAATTTTGTTGACCAAATTCTATTCAGGTGTTTGGATTACCTATGGAATGGAATTGAATTCCACATGTTCCACTATTCATGGATTTGGTCATTTCATTGAGATCGAGAAGGAATTCAATTCCATTTCGTCCCATTTTCTCAAAAAAGACAAAATTACCCCCATCTTCCCTGCTCGATTTACCCGGACCCATATGACCTCTATCTGAACCACGCTGACCACCACAATTATAAAAGGGTAATTTGGTCATTTATCATTTATTCATTCAATGGAATTGAATTCCACGGATTTGGTCATTTCATCATGACTGAGAAGGAATTCAATTCCATTCCATCCCATTCTTTCAATTACACAAAATTACCCCATCTTCCTGCTTGATTTACCGGGACCCACATGACCTCTATCTAAACCACCATCGACCACCATGGTTATAAATGGGGTATTTTGGTCATTTATCATTTATTCATTCCATTTCCAAAGCCAACGTTCTATGCAGATTTCATTCCAATTCATGTCAATCAAATTCCATTTCAGTTGCTTCAAAGTCAAATTCTAACAGATCTTTCAGAAAACAGCGAACGAAACTCCCAAAAAAATTCTACTTTCCACACACAATCGGTGTAAGGAATCAGTATAGAATCGTACAACAAAATTGAAGCATTTCATGGAAATTTCTATCGTAATTCAGCAACGAGGTGTTTGATTCGGTGATTAAATTAGTAAAAACTACTCATGTAACATGATGATACGCAGTGCAACCTGCAAATAAAAATGGATTGATTACCTTTGTTTACTGTGGACTGAAGATGCGGATGAAGAACAAGAAGAAGAATCGATGACGACGGCTTCGGTGGGTTGCATGAGGAGAGAGAGGAAAGAGGCGGTGGAAGTGGAAACGGAAATGGAGGAGGGATTGAAGGAAGATTGGAGCCATAGTGATGCTTCTGTTTCAGGAGAAATGGAGTTCATGAAGATATCTAACAATGGCAGCCATGAATCCATTGGTATCAATGGCGAATGATTGATTGCTTCAAGGGTTTTGATTGTATCTTTTTGGTGAGAAATTTACATAAATGACCATATTTGGTTAAACTTTGAGTAAATTACCTTTTTCGTCCCTGTGGTTTGCTAAAATTTGCGAACTTCGACCCTGTGGATTCGAAATTTCTGTTTTCGTCCCTATGGTTTGCATTTTATTTCCTTTTTCATCCCTGAGGCCTAAATGCTACTTTTTAGTATGAAATACTAAAATAAAAATGAATTGTAAACCATAGGGATGAAAATAGAAATAAAATTTAAATCATAAGGACAAATAAGGTGATGAATTATAAACGATATGGATGAAAATCTCAATTTCAAAATCATAAGGACGAAAATAGAAATTTTCAGCAAACCACAGGGACAAAAATGTAATTTACTTAGCCATCAAAATACTTTTCCTAAAAAGGTTTGGAATTCTGATAGGAGCATTTTCAATAGACTATGAAAAAGGTGGAATTTTAGTAATTTTGTTGTTTCAATAGCGATCCTATACTCTATACTAAAATATATAAAACATACGAGAGAGATTGCAAAAATCTCTAGATAGATGGTTTGCCCCCAAACTAATTATTACCTCCAAAAAAACTAACTTTTTCTCCCAACTTTCAATATATTGAATATTTTAATAAAATAATTTGAATATTTTAATAAGATAATTAATATTAGAGTTTCTAAAATAATATAGCTGTTGGAGTTGGATGCAAATTTTTTTAAAGATTTAAAACTCTTTTGCTCTATTTTAGAACAAATTTAGCACATTTGTTGAAGATGCTCTAATACTATAGACTTTTTTTTTTGCAGTTTTATACATTTTTCTCGTAAATTATGAGAAAAAACATTTTATATCTCCGAATTTAAAATTGTAACTTGTGGTTTTCTTAAAAACCGATACTTTTAAAAAAAGTCTGACTTTCACAGAAAAATTCTGACATTACAAGAAAAATATGACTTGTCGTGTCAAACTTACGAAAGTCCGGGTATTTTTACAAAATATAATTTTGATAACTAAGAGCATCTCCAATGCAAGGTTCTTATAAGGCAAAAGTGATGTTGCTTGTGGGAACTACCATTGTGGAGAATTCTTATAAGAACCCCATCCCCTTTAGGTTCTTATTTAAGAATCTTGGTTCTTACCATGAAATTTGTGTAAAATGTCAATGTCATCATTCCTATTGGCACTTAAATTTAAGAGTAAACTGCAATTTTGGTACTTGTGGTATGTTGTTTTTCTCAACTTTGGTCCCTATAAAGTTTTTATTGCAAGAAAAAACCCTATTGTATGCAAAAGTGCTCGGTTTTGGTCCCTGAGGACTAACACCGTTAGGTTGCCTCTGTTAAAGCCCCTCATGTGACTTGCACATGAGGGCATTTTAGTCCTTTTACTGTATTTCTTTTGTTTTTCCCTAAAGACAAAAAGTACAGGTACCAAAATTACAAATTACTTAAAATAGTTAAACCAAAACATTATATATTATATAATAGAAAAACTTAAAAAGATTAATAAAATAACAACATACTTCTCATCCCTCTTCTCTCTACCCAGATTCAGAACCACATTCACCGTCGTCGCCTTCATCTCCATCGCCGCCTCCATCTCCGGCAACCACCAAGCACAACGCCACCACACTTCTCTTTCCTCTTCTCTCTCTCACGTCGGTTGATCTGGGTTCGAGAGCATCGATTGCTGCTCTGGGTTTGATCTGGGTTGAAAAACGGATCGAACGATCGTGAAGAACATCAATTGCTGCTCCAGATCGAAGGGTTTCTTTTTTTCTCCTTCTGTTGGGTTCGACCTGGGTTGAAAAATGAACAGAATGATCGTGATGAACATCGATTGCTGCTCCATATCGAAGGGTTTCTTTTTTTCTCCTTCTGTTGGGTTCGATCTGGGTTGAAAAAGGAATGGAACGATCGTGAAGAACATCGATTGCTGCTCCAGATCGAAGAGTTTTTTTTCTCCTTCTGTTGGGTTGGATTTGGGTTGAAGAACATCGATTGTTGCTCTGGGTTCGATACGGTTTCTTATTTTCTTCTCTGTTCCTTTGTACAGAAAATTGTCCAATGAAACTGATAAGTTTGGTAACATATTTGGTTTTGGATATTGGATTTGCTAGTGTTATTAATGTTTTTACAATTAGATTTGGATTCAGGGTTTGATTCATGTTAGGTTTTGATTTTTTTAATATATAATGTTTTGTTTTAACTATTTTAAATAATTTGTAATTTTGGTCCATGTGGTTTTTTGTCTTTAGTGAAAAACAAAAGAAATAAAGCAAAAGGACTAAAATGCCCTCATGTGCAAGTCACATGAGGGGCTTTAACAGAGGCAACCTAACGATGTTAGTCCTCAGGGACCAAAACCGAGCACTTTTGCATACCACATGGTTTTTCTTATAATAAAAAAAATTTGGGGACCAAAGGTGAGAAAAACAACATACCACAGGGACCAAAATTGCAGTTTACTCTAAATTTAATATTTGATATTTATTTATAAGAGTAAATTACATAAATCGTCCCTGATGTTTGGTCCTTTTTTGGATATGGTCCCTATTTCGAAAAAATTACACGGATCGTCCCTGAGGTTAGACAAACCGCACGAAATTAGTCCCTCCCTCTAACAGAATCTGTTAACCCCGTTAAGTCAAGGGGTATTTTGGTCTTTTTACATTTATTTTTGTCTTTATTCTAAAAGAAAAGTAAAAAACAAATAATTAAATTAAAATTAACCCCCCACCCACTACCCCCCCCCCCCCCCACCCACCCTCCTTCTTCTTCCTCACGACCCCCCCACCTCCACCCACCACCTCCGGCCACCACCTAAGACCACCGCCAAGCAGCACCATGGATCGTTGGCCACTTAATCAAGAACAAATACGTCAACGAAGGAACTAGCTATTTGGCAAACGATATTAGAGGAGATATGAAGAAACTGTTGGTGCAAGTGTACCACATCTCTATATATTTATATATATTTATTTTGATGATTACAAACACACCGCATTATTGTTTATCTAACAATTTAATCCAAGTGTGCAGTTGTTGAAGAACACGAATATTTAATCTGAAGGGTTCAAGACGGAAGTGTTTACGTCGTCATTATTGTTTATAACTAATAACGATAAACACCCTAAAATAATATACCACTTGGATATTTCTAAAAACCCAACAATTAATTTTAATAAGGTTTTGAGAAGATTCAGCAAGATTTGGTTGCAGTCCTGGAAGCTGTCTTTTCTGACGGCGGTATACCGCGGCGTTACAGCCGGTATACCGCGGGTACACTTTTGCCGGTATACCGCGGGTGTTCAGCCGGTATACCGCGGCAGGTCGTGTGCAATTCTGATTGGTTGAAGTTGCTTTTCCTGACGGCGGTATACCGCGAGACCCAGCCGGTATACCGCGGGTACGTAATTCCTGTCAACTTTGCATGTAGCCGTTGGTGTGTCAGTCACCTTTTCTGACGGCGGTATACCGCATGCTTTTGGCGGTATACCGCGGATGCACAATGCCGTTGGAGATGCTGATATATAAAGAAGCTGTTGGTTATGAAGAATTGTAGACCTCAGAACACAACAACAGTAACAATAAGCAGCAACCACACTCTCAGCTCTCTCATTTATATATATATATTTTATAAAACATTTTTTATAAAATATCCAAGTGTGAGATATTATACAAGAGTGATTACCCATTGTGAGTTATACTCCTCTTGTAAGTATTTGAATAACGGGTGTGTGATCCTGTACATCTCAATAAGCTGAGGCTTAGAGAACCGTTTACTTTGCTCTGTATTTGGTTTGTATTCTACCGTAAAGAATACATTTATTGGATCGTGTCGGGAAGTGTCTCGGCTGCTGGTTTATCACAGTTGGTGGTAAATCAGTAAATCTCTGTGTCAAGTATCTCTATCCCTTATCTCTTTATTTATTCCGCTGTGCTTTATTATATTTATTTATATAAACTGCTTTGCATTTATATTTATTTATATAATCTCTGTGCATTTAAATTATATCTGTTTATATAATTGTTGTATACTTATTTATTTATACTCTGCTTTATTTATTCTGTATTTATTTGTAAAAAGAATTTTTGAAAGTAAAAGATTTAAAATACAACCTTACCCCCCCTTAGGTTGTCTAACATTTGGTATCAGAGCAGGGCTTTCAAAAATCGTCTATTTAATTTTTTAAAATCCGTTTTTGTTATGGCTCAACAAAATGCTTGGTTTTCTAAATCTCTTCTTATTGATTTCGAAAATTTTGATCTTTGGGCAAATTCTTTTGAACGTTATGTTCGTGGGATAAATCAAAAAATTTGGGATATTATTATTAAAGGAAATTTCAAACCCACAAAATTTCAAAACAACAAAGTTGTTGAAAAACCTAGCTCGGAATGGTCCGACGAAGATGAGGCTAATTATTGTTTAAATTATGAAGCCAAAAATTTTCTCTTTTCGGTTCTTACTAACGATGATATTGAGCGTGTTTATCTCTTTGAAACTGCTCGTGATATTTGGGAGAACTTGAACATCACCTATGGTGAAAACTCAAAAGAAAAGAGAGACGAAACCCGAGATCAAAGAAATGAAGAAACGTGTCTCATGGCCGACCATGATAATGAGGTATCTTCATCATGTCCTTTTGAAAATAATTGTGATAGTAATTATAGTGATAATTATTATAGTGACGATGAAAATAATCTTGACGAATTATATAAATCATTTCATGCTATGGCCGCTCTCGCAAATAAATATAAAGATGAAATTTCTAATTTAAAAGAAACCGTATCTATATATAAAAAGGAAATAGATGACGGTAAACAAAAATCTGCTCATGATTTAGATGTTATCACTAAATTAGAAAATAAATTAAGTGAAAAAGATATTTGTAAATCTTGTGTTATTTTAAATGATAAAATTACATGTTTAGAGAAAAGAACATGTGAAAATATTTTATGTACAAAATGCGATATACTTGAAAATGATAATGCATGTTTAAAAGCTAAATGCGATTTATATGAAAAAGATAATCTGTTAGCTAATGCATTTCAAAATAGCAATGATAAAGTGTTAAAAATGCTAAATATGTCTAATCGCATTAATTGTCGTAAAGGCATTGGTTCAAATACGTGGTTACCTGCCGAGGTTATAATACGTGGTTACCTGCCGAGGTTATAATACGTGGTTACCTGCCGAGGTTATAATACGTGGTTACCTGCCGAGGTTATAATACGTGGTTACCTGACGAGGTCATAATACGTGGGTATTTTTTTTAATCACATAAAATTAACCGAAAATCGAAGCCTTAAGATCCTTTTTTTTTGGTGCAAGTGTTTCTTTTTGGTTATTTTGTTTTATGTCTATTATATGCTTTTTATGCATATTTTATTGTCCCTCAAATTTTATAATTTGTTATTAATTTGAGGGGGAGCTTTTTATCTTTTAACCATGAGATTATGCTCTCTCAAATATTTCATATTTTGAGGGGGAGCATCTCTCGAGGGGAAGCATACCGTCTTTCTTGACCCTTTTTGTTTCGACAAACGGGGGAGAGAAACCGCATATGCTCTTGCTTAGCGGTTGTGTTTGTCATCATCAAAAAGGGGGAGATTGTTGGTGCAAGTGTACCACATCTCTATATATTTATATATATTTATTTTGATGATTACAAACACACCGCATTATTGTTTATCTAACAATTTAATCCAAGTGTGCAGTTGTTGAAGAACACGAATATTTAATCTGAAGGGTTCAAGACGGAAGTGTTTACGTCGTCATTATTGTTTATAACTAATAATGATAAACACCCTAAAATAATATACCACTTGGATATTTCTAAAAACCCAACAATTAATTTTAATAAGGTTTTGAGAAGATTCAGCAAGATTTGGTTGCAGTCCTGGAAGCTGTCTTTTCTGACGGCGGTATACCGCGGCGTTACAGCCGGTATACCGCGGGTACACTTTTGCCGGTATACCGCGGGTGTTCAGCCGGTATACCGCGGCAGGTCGTGTGCAATTCTGATTGGTTGAAGTTGCTTTTCCTGACGGCGGTATACCGCGAGACCCAGCCGGTATACCGCGGGTACGTAATTCCTGTCAACTTTGCATGTAGCCGTTGGTGTGTCAGTCACCTTTTCTGACGGCGGTATACCGCATGCTTTTGGCGGTATACCGCGGATGCACAATGCCGTTGGAGATGCTGATATATAAAGAAGCTGTTGGTTATGAAGAATTGTAGACCTCAGAACACAACAACAGTAACAATAAGCAGCAACCACACTCTCAGCTCTCTCATTTATATATATATATTTTATAAAACATTTTTTATAAAATATCCAAGTGTGAGATATTATACAAGAGTGATTACCCATTGTGAGTTATACTCCTCTTGTAAGTATTTGAATAACGGGTGTGTGATCCTGTACATCTCAATAAGCTGAGGCTTAGAGAACCGTTTACTTTGCTCTGTATTTGGTTTGTATTCTACCGTAAAGAATACATTTATTGGATCGTGTCGGGAAGTGTCTCGGCTGCTGGTTTATCACAGTTGGTGGTAAATCAGTAAATCTCTGTGTCAAGTATCTCTATCCCTTATCTCTTTATTTATTCCGCTGTGCTTTATTATATTTATTTATATAAACTGCTTTGCATTTATATTTATTTATATAATCTCTGTGCATTTAAATTATATCTGTTTATATAATTGTTGTATACTTATTTATTTATACTCTGCTTTATTTATTCTGTATTTATTTGTAAAAAGAATTTTTGAAAGTAAAAGATTTAAAATACAACCTTACCCCCCCTTAGGTTGTCTAACAGAAACAATACGGAATCGATATGAGCTATGAAAAGGCGTGGAGATGTAGAGAAAAAGCGCTTATGTACGTGAGGGGTGCAGTCGGCGATTCGTATTCCAAATTACCCGCTTATTTGTACATGTTGCAAGAACGGAATCCAGGTACGATTACCGACTTTGTAACCGAAGATGGCCACTTTCTTTATTCCTTTTTTGCCCTTGGAGCATCGAGAATCGGGTTTAAAGCTTGTCGACCCGTGATATGCGTGGATGGCACGTTTTTAAAGACGAAATATGGCGGGTACATGTTATGTGCGGTTGCATTGGATGCTAATAACCAATTGTTTCCTCTTGCTCATGCTATCGTCGATTGTGAGAATCACAACTCGTATTGTTATTTCATGAGAAAATTGAAGGAAGTAATCGGGGAAGTCGAGAATTTAGTGTTTGTTTCCGATAGGAATAATAGCATCATCGTTGATGCTCTCGAGATGGTCTTTCCAAACGCCTACCACGGTGCGTGTTACCACCATCTGAAAGACCTTACTCTTTTCACAAGTGTCACATCAGCTTTGCAATAACACCTTCCACACACATGCAAGACCAAACTCCTTTCTAAACTAATAAATTATAATATAAATAATATAGATAATTATAATATAACTAATAAATTAATTATAAAATATAGATAAATAAATTGTGTACGTTTATCTATTAGTATTTGTATTTTCGTAATTTTTATATTAATGTACTTTTAATTTAGCAGTTTAAATAAAAAACATTGCATAAAAGTATCATTTTTTTAAAATAAAGCATGAGTAAGAAATTTTAATAAAAATATTAAAAAAAAATAATGTTCAAATAAACTAATAAATGAATTAAATTTAATAAACATATTAATAATAACTATTATTTAAACAAACCAACTAACTAATTAAATAAAAAAATGATTTGTTTACTATATTACATTTGTTGCAAGGTCTTGCTAATCGTGCAAGATGTTGGAAGTCTTGCAAGGCATTGCAAGACACATGACATGCATGTCATCTTGCAAGAGCTCTTGCAAGATGCGTGTGGATGCTCTAATGAGCATTCCTAGTTATTTTCGTTATTATTATTTACAATTTATTGTTATTGCGGTTTTTATGGTTTTCAAATCTTTATTGTTTTAGTCGTTATATTTAGAGATAAAAATTGGTATGTGGACGTAAATACCAACGAATTGCAAACCATAAGGATAAAAAATCGTAATTTTCAAACTGTACGAATAAAAATCAAAATTATTGACAAACCACAAGAAGATAAATCATATATACTCTTGAAACCCGTGATAGTGAGACTAATTAATCAGAATGATATGATTAAAGAATTGTTACAACTTTATTTTAAAATTAACCTTTCCTCTAATTTTTAATCAAACAAGATAAAAAATAATCGAAGTTGAAACGAAATAAATTAAACTAAAACGATTATTTTATTTTCTTTAATTTGACGTATATTCATTCCATTCGTTTTCCATGGTTTTTCTAGGTTTTCATATTGGACGGGTTTCTCTTCAATCCAACAACATACATACATACGTACATACACATACACACATACACACACACACACATACAGACCACACATACACACATACACACACATACAGACCACACATACACACATACAAATATATACATACACACATACACACATACATACATAGATTTTAAATATAAAAACTCTAAAAAAATACGTAATTATCTTCTTTTTTATTAAAAATATATATTATTAAGGGAAATTAATTAAAATACCCTAAGTTTGACCATCACTTACCAAAATGCCACAAATCTCTCCCATCTTACAAAAATGCCCCAAAACCGCGATCCCCAGGCCACGTGTCACCAAACTTTGCCCACTTTGCCCGCGTTGGTCCCTCAAGAATGCCCGCGGTCCAGATTTCCCCCCTCAAGAATTCCCGTGTTGGCAGTTTTGGTCCCTGCCCGCGTTTGACTTCCTTTGACCCCTGCGATCGCGGGCTGACGTTTTTTTTTTTATAAAAACACATTGTTAACATTTTTTTTATAAAAACACACTCTTAACAATTTTTTTTATAAAAGAACACTCTTAACAATTTTTTTTATGAAAAACACACTATAACAACATACACATTATAACATACAAATATCACATTCAAACATAAAACCATAAAACTATAACAATTTTTTATAAAAACACACTCTTAACAATTTTTTATAAAAAAACACATTTTTAACAATTTTTTATAAAAACTGTTTTTATAAAAAAACACATTTTATAAAAAAAACACATTTTTAACAATTTTTTATAAAAACGGTTTTTATAAAACCATACATATCATGTTAAACATACAACATATTCAAACATAAGTTATAAACACTCTAAACAACCTACAAATCATATATCTTAACTTAAAATAACATACAAAAAATAACAAAAAACATAAAAGAAACATATCATAGAGGTAATACGAGACATCTTCACAAAACGCGAACGTGTTCCACACGACACAATTGTTAAGAGTGTGTTTTTATAAAAAATTGTTAAGAGTGTGTTTTTATAAAAAACAAAATAAAAACGTGTTTTTTATAAAAAAATTGTTAAGAGTGTGTTTTTATAAAAAAATTGTTAAAAATGTGTTTTTTTATAAAAAATTGTTAAAAATGTGTTTTTTTATAAAAAATTGTTAAGAGTGTGTTTTTATAAAAAATTGTTATAGTTTTATGGTTTTATGTTTGAATGTGATATTTGTATGTTATAATATGTGTTTTCATAAAAAAATTGTTAAGAGTGTTCTTTTATAAAAAAAATTGTTAAGAGTGTGTTTTTATAAAAAAAAATGTTAACAATGTGTTTTTATAAAAAAAAATTAAAAACGTCAGCCCGCGATCGCGGGGGTCAAAGGAAGTCAAACGCGGGCAGGGACCAAAACTGCCAACACGGGCATTCTTGAGGGGGGAAAGCTGGACCGCGGACATTCTTGAGGGACCAACGCGGGCAAAGTGGGCAAAGTTTGGTGACACGTGGCCTGGGGCCCGCGATCGCGGGCTCCATCGCGGATTTTTGGGGCATTTTTGTAAGATGGGAGAGATTTGTGGCATTTTGGTAACTCAAAGTTGGACTTTTGGCATTTTAATTAATTTCCCTATTATTAAATCTAGAATAAATACATCACTATTAAATCTAAATTAAATTAAAATAAAATAAAAAATAAATTAAACAAATCTATAAAAAATATTATCACTTTCCCAAAACATCGCAAAACCGTAGTATAAAATTTGACAGAGATAAAAAATAATAAAAAATAAAAATCAAGATATATCATACTGTATTGCGCGAGTCCGCTTCTAGTATTCTATAAATTTTTAGAGATTTATTCAAATTATAAGATTTCCATCTTATCTCTTTTCTTTTTTCTATTTTACTGTACCATTTAACAGAGTTATTGGAGAAAAGAAAATCCTATATCTTCAAAATTTTATATTTTAATTAAAAAGTCTTTAATCTTCAAAATTTGCTATTATATTTATACAACTACATTGGAAGATAAAATTTTCATCTAAATTAGTTAACTAAGGTTTAAATAATACTTAGGCAAGAAACTTTTTTAATATTTAAAAAAAGAATTACATTAAGGCATTGTTTGGCAAAAAAAAGCTAGCTTATAAGCTAGTTACATGTTTGGATGACCATAAGCTAGCTTATCAAAACGTTAGTCATAGTAGCGTATGGTGAGCTTTTTTTTGCTTTTTACATTTTTTTCCAAATATACCCTCAATTATATAATTATTATTTATTTACTATTTTTTTAATATGTCATTTTTAGTCGTTTTACACGCCTACCAGCTAGCTTATAAGTCAACAGCTAGCTTATAAGTCATAAGCTAGCTTATCAGATAGTTTACCAAACATAGCCTAAAGCTACGTTTGGCAAACTAGCTGATAAGCTAGCTTATGACTTATAAGCTAGCTGGTAGTTGATAAGCTAACTGTTGTCTGATAAGTTAGCTGGTAGCTGATAAGCTAGCTGATGAAAAAGTCACGTTTGGCAAAAAGTAGCTTATAAGCATTTAAATGACCATAAAGGACATATTAAAAAATTGTTAATAAATAATAATTAATATTAATGAGGGAATAATTGGAATATTTACAAAAAGCTACTCATAAGCTACTCCAAGTAGCTTTTCAAAAAGCTAGCTTATGGATCATCCAAACATGTACCAAAAAATAAGCTAGCTTTTTTTTTGCCCAACAATGCCTAAGAGAAAGTGTGTGTTGTGGCTTAGTGGATGGCCCTTAATTTTTGTTGTTTCTAATAGGGGTGAGCATAACCGGGTACCCGGTTAAATTTCATGGAATCGGAACCGGCGGTTCCTAAAATGAAGGAACCGGAACCGCTTACATCGGTTCTCTATATATTTGGAACCGGTTCCGGAACCGTCGGTTCCGGTTCCGATTCCGGGTACCCAATGTCAATTTTTTTTAAAATTTTAAGTCTATTGCAAACTATAAAGTACCAACATAAAGTAATAAATACAACAAATGGTGAAAACTAATCCGATAAAGTATAATTATAACATAAACAAATTAAAAACTCTCGAGTATTGAGTCTTAACATCAACAAAAAGACTTCCATAACAATTCACGTCTTTACGTTAACACCTCAAATAAAATACTTGGATGAAAACGAATAAAACACCTAATAAAGGTACAAAACTAATACCACATGACCACATCATTAAATATATAAATACAATAAATATAATATATATAATAAATAATTTTTATTAAAAAATAGCAGGACCGGGTACCCAGCGGGTAACGGTTCCAAAAAATGAGAACCGGAACCGGAACCAGTCGTAATCGGTTCCGTATTTTAGGAACCAGAACCAATCACATCGGGTCCAGTTCTGGAACCGGCAGTTCCAGTTCTAAAGACGGGTACCCAGTTCCGATGCTCACCCCTAGTTTCTAAGACATCTCCAAAAGCTATGCTATAATTTTTTTTAAATAGAGTATATACTTTTAAAAAAATTACATCCAACTCCAACAACTACTCTATTTTAGCAATTTTATCATTGAATATATTATTAAAATATTTAAAATATTCAATATATTTAATAATATATTATTTCTCTCTCCGAAACACACAACTTTAAGGCTTCCTATTGGTGACAAAAAATAAAATATTATTTCTCTCTCTTAAATATAGAGTTTTAGAGATTTCTCTAAATTTGAAGATTTTAACATTCTTTCTCTTCTTTTCTCTATTTTAACATATAGTATAGCATAGCTGTTGGAGCAAAAACATTGCTAAAATCTCACTTTTTCTATTTTAGCATAGATGTTGAAGATGCTTTAATGAACCTAAAATCTTTTAGGGGTAGGCTAATTACACCAAATGATTTGCTAAATGCACCCAAAAAGGATGAGTTGACACCCTTTTATTCCGTGCCAATCATTTTTGATTTAAATATATATATAATATAACATTTTTGATTTAAATATATATATATATATATATATAATATAATATATATATATATATATATTATTTGATATATATTATTTATTTGTTTTATGTGTATATATATGTATATATATATTGTTATTTTTTTTATTTAAATATATATATATATATATATATATATATTATTTTGTTATATATATATATATATTAGAAATATATATATATATAGTTATTCTTTTTTTGTACATTTTACGTTCTTATCTATATTTATCTAATATACTTCTTTAAAAATAATTTTATTTACGTTTATTCTTGAATATTTAAGAAGTACAAATCTTAATACATCGTGTACAAGCTTAAAAGTTTTAAAACCTCCAACGTTCAACATGATAATTAAAAAGAAAATTATTTTTTATTTTTTGATTTAAATATATATATATATATATATATATATATATAATATAACATTTTTGATTTATATATATATATATAATATATTAATATATATATATATATATATATATATATATATTATTTGATATATATTATTTATTTGTTTTATATGTATATATATATTGTTATTCTTTTTATTTAAATATATATATATATATATATATATATATATATATATATATTATTTTGTTATATATATATATATATTAGAAATATATATATATATATATATATATATATATATATATATATATAGGGGTGGTATCGGGTACAAACCAAATAGTTTGTACAAACTCGTACAAACCATACCTAGCATCATGATTTTGTAAATTTGGCTTCATGAATGTATATATATATATTTTGGCTTCATGAATATATAATTTGGCTTCATGAATATATCATTTGACATTTTTAACTAATTTTTTTACAAAAATAAGGGTATTTTAGGGTATTTTTGTAAAAAAATTAGTTAAAAATGCCAAATGATATATTAATGAAGCCAAATTATATATTCATGAAGCCAAAATATATATATATACATTCATGAAGCCAAATTTACAAAATCATGAAGCTATGTATGGTTTGTACGAGTTTGTACAAACTAGTTGGTTTGTATTTGATACCCAACGTATATATATATATATATATATATATATATATATATATAGTTATTCTTTTTTTGTACATTTTACGTTCTTATCTATATTTATCTAATATACTCCTTTAAAAATAATTTTATTTACGTTTATTCTTGAATATTTAAGAAGTACAAATCTTAATACATCGTGTACAAGCTTAAAAGTTTTAAAACCTCCAACGTTCAACATGATAATTAAAAAGAAAATTATTTTTTATTTTTAAATTACATTTTATACCATTATAATTAGTTATTTAATTTACTTTATCTCTTCTTCTTTCATTTTTATGTTACATCTTTATCATATCAACATACATAAACTAAAATAATTAGAAAAATAAAAAATAAACATTGGGATTTTACATATAAATAAAGCATAACATAATGTTTATTACATTTTTACTTATTCTAAAATAACATTATCTGTAGTACAATTAACACGTAAAAGACGAGTGTACTTCTGTATTCGATCTGTATACGGGGTAGCCCATGCAGCAGCACACGAATAACTGTAACGGAAGAAATGTGATGTAATGGTAGGAAACGGGTATCCTTCTGCTAAAACTAGTTTCACATAATGGTTACCATTGACATACCCAATTGTATAAACAACATGTTGATACCACGCCGACGGAGTAGATCTAAGCGGTAAGTACGTCGAACAGCCTGTCATTGACATAACGTGTAATATCACATTATATTTGCAAGCAATCAAGACACCTATTTCAGGCATTGTCATTCAGTGGTCATATGGTGCACCTTGATCTGATCGAAAGAAGTTTAAAGTGTTATAAGTTGTATTCCAATGTTCACTTCCAAACATGTCGAGGTATTCTGCCTTGTATGCGTCTAACTCTTCCATCAATTGAAACCGAATTGTGGGCCATGCATCTTCATGAAGACCGAGGCAGACAGCTATTGCTCGGAATCCACAATTTCCATCCCCTATCACATCATGTACATGTGTGATGTAACGGTGAAACATTTCTAGAAATTGATTAACGTATGGATGTACATTATAATTCTTTCCCACAAAAGAACTATGTCTTGCTGGATCCTGGTAGCTCATTTTATCCAAGTCAACAAATGTTGATGCGTTCGAATAAGTACGTCTAAGGGGTCCTTGAGTCGTAAAAGACGGTTCACCATGAGCTGTAAAAGACGGTTCAACGTTAAATGTAAAATTTAAATTATGAAAGTAAAAGGTATAAAGTAAAGTAAATAAATAAGTATAGGGGTTGAAAGTGTAAAAGACGGTTCACCATGAGCTGTAAAAGACGGTTCAACATGAGCTGTAAAAGACGGGTCAACAAATGTTGATGCGTTCGAATAACTACGTCTAAGGGGTCCTTGAGTCGTAAAAGACGGTTCACCATGAGCTGTAAAAGACGGTTCAACGTTAAATGTAAAATTTAAATTATGAAAGACGGTTGCAACATATAATCGTTTATTAACTATAATACGTTAAAAAAATACGTTTTAATTTTAACAAGTTACACCATTATAATCGTCTCTTCGATACGTTCGAAATGAGCCCAATTTTGAACGTATTCTCATTGGGTACGTTAATGATAACCATTATGTGAACTTAGATATGGCAGAAGGATACTCGTTCCCTACTATTTGTACCACATTTTTATTGATATTAGAGTAAAGAGTAAATTACAGTTTTGGTCCCTAAGGTATGTCAAAAATTACGAAACTGATCTTTTAACTTCAAAAATTATCTTTTTGGTACATGTGGTATGCATTTCGTTACGAAATTGGTACGATTGGTATGGAAATTGATTGGTTTGTCTCGGTATAAAATTGACACCCCTATATATAAACAAAAAGAATAATAATATATATATATATTTCTATATTTCTAATATATATATTATATAAAACAAATAAATAATATATATATTATATAAAACAAATAAATAAATAATATATATATATTATATAAACAAATAAATAATATATATATATATATATTATATAAAACAAATAAATAAATAATTATTATATAAAACAAATAAATAAATAATTATTATATAAAACAAATAAATAATATATATTTTTATATTATATATTTAAATCAAATAATGATTGGTTCGGAATTAAATGAAATCAACACCCCTACTTTTTGGGTGTAATTAGCACCCCATCTTTTAGACCATCCGCATCCATCCCATTCTAACCCACACTTTTTCACTGTCACATCAGCACCACATCATCTTTTCCTTCCAACCCATTCTAACCCACAAACCTCCACATCCATCCCACACCGCCATCCTACTTTATTTATTTTTATTTAATCTAAAAAACAATAAAATAACAATAAAATAACAAAAAATAAAGGAAAAAGAGTGTTGGGCCCCACATCCATCCCAACCCAGCTCGGGTTCCCAAACCCGGGAGGACCCCATCCCATGCCAACCCCATCCCCTGCGTTGGTGTTCATTTCCAACCCCATCCAACCCCATCCAACCCAAGGGGACCGATGCACATGGTCTTAATATCATGGTTTGGGTGTTGGAGAGGGGTTGGACTGTTGATACTAGCCAGTCTCTCTACTGGCTACGTTCCTGTATATATGGTTATTTATGTATACATAAAATCTGATTAGAATTAACCTTAGTTTTAAGGGGTTGGTCTATCAATTAGTGGTGGATGCGAGGATTTAAAAGTAAGTTAAAAAAGATATTTAACTTTAGAATTTGTCTATCAATTTACATATTTAATTTGAAATTAAATTCAAATGTATGATTATCGGTTTATTGTTTTTCATAAAGAGTGCCCCGAATTGATGACCATCATGTTACAAATGTGATGTTTTAACCTATGAGATGGCCAAATGAACGAGCCGGGCTGAGTTGCTATTCTAGGGACCGGGCTTTTCTTGGGCTCGGGCCGGGTCGGGCTTGATGGTCGAGGGTCCGGCATGTTTAGGCTTTGTAAAGACCGGACTTATAAACCGAGCCGAGGACCGGGCCCAAAACCGGGCCTTCAATTTTTTTTATAAATGTTATTCTAATACACTATAAAATACGTAATTGGGTCACTCAAACTTATTTAGACATACGTTTTATTAGAATTTCGATTGAACAATATTTAAATAACTATATTTATTGAATTATAATAAGAATTACGTTTTTTGTGTTTTGTAACTTGGTATCTAATCTCATACACTGATTTATATATTAAATATGGGGAAATTCAAAAAATCTAATGGACTTTTGTGTGGGTTAAGATTTTCACAATTAAGCAACTAATTATCAAGTACTTGCGATTCTACCAATTAGGCTATTTATATCTTGAAAAGAAATTAGGCTCTTTATACCTTGTAAACAAAGCTATCTATGTTGGCTCAACTACAAATGGCATTTTCTAAGAGCTAAAAAAGAATGAATGCATCTCCATGACTGTAACGACCCGGTTTCCCAAACATGCTTCAAATAACATACATTGCATAACTTCATTACATTCATAATAAAAGATACATAATAAACCACAAACGGTCCCTTCGGTCTCGAAACTACAAAATACATTAAGCTTCCTAATCAACGCCCATCAAAAGCTCCTTACACTTAATCCTTTCCTTTGCCGATCCTTAACCTGGAAAACATATTTTTGAAAACAAAATGAGGGTTAGACCAAACGGGTCTAGTGAGTTAATCCTAGTCTTTTCCACAATCAATATAAAACTCTTTTCACATAATACTTTGTATCAAAATAGTTTACATAAAACCTTTCGTATAAGCACGCATATACCACACGTATATAAATACCACATTAGGACTCGTGCACCGTGTATCTCTCCTCATCTCATCTTCTTTCCCCTGGCCACATTAGTCGGTAGCAAGCCAACTAATTATCGTCACTGTACAATACAGTCGACTCCACTGTAATTACATACATCCCCGCTGCAATTACCTACAGCTCCACTGCAATTTCATGCAGCCCCGCTGTATTTCCATACAGCCCCGCCGAATAATAATTCGGCTCGCCTATACTCGTTTTGTGCAATATAAATACAATATATATCTCAATATATCATATTGTCATTTATAAACCTTTCATCATTTTTCCAACCATATATATATATAATTATATACATATATCCTTCTAACATAAACATATAATCAAACCTTGACACGTATCCGTCTCATATATACAAACACATATATACATTTCACACATACTCACATACATATATAAACACATATATGTATTCCAGTTAAAAACATTTTAAAGTAAAACTCACCTCGATCGCTTATCCAAAAACACTTGCAAGTTCCTTTCAAAAAGATCTATCCTTCACATTGACTCCACAGAATCTGAAACCAATTAAGATACATATATCGCTTTACTAGCCAAACACATAAAGCCTACTAAGTTCCGGTCCTCCAATGTTTCACTTATACTCTTACCCTTCTGACTTAACAACAAAACATAACAAGGTACCGGGAGTACCCAGAGTATCGGGAGACAACACTACCGGGACTTCATGGTACCGGGACTCCAAGGCACCGGGAGTTCCTATACCGGGAGTTCACATTACCGGAACTCTACACTACCGGAAGTCTGCAATACCGGGACTCACATTACCGGGAGTCGTTCGTACCGGGAGTCGTCCGTAACGGGAGTCTACCGGGACTTCCCCGGGACTCTCAAGAACACAGTCGGTCGCTTTTCCAATCCAGAACCCAAATCAAATCTATACAGCTATGATTTAAACTTTCTAATCCGATAGAAACTGTCTATTGACGATTACAAACATAAAACCTAAAGGATACATACCTTAAAATCGTCTCAAACCCGTTCAATCGATGCTCAAACCGAGCCTTTCCACTTCTGCTCCTTTTTCGCCTCACGAACACGCACACACACACACACACTGTCTTTCTATGTTTAGGTTTCTGAAGAGATAATTGAAGTGTGGGAGATATTTATATCTCCATTTATACTTTTGGCACAAACTACTCACTAATTACCAACCCACCCCAAATCTTATAACTTATCTCAAATTTTCCCTTAATATCAAAACCCCTTAGTTAAATAAATTAACGGACTTACCCGGGTATTACATTATCTCCCTCTTAAAAGAATTCCGTCCCGGAATTCGGTTAAGCAATAAACGAGGGTAACTACTTATCACGTCCTATCCAATGGTCCTTCACTCTGATCATTACATTCGACTACTTTCTCCCACTCTCTTCTCAACATAAAACACGTTTTCTCCAAGGATAGCACACTAGAAGGTACTCACTCTTAACGGATCCTATGAGCTAGCTTTCTTTCACCTCCAAATCAATCGCACGTACCCAATTTCAATAACTACTATACTTTACTAACAATTTCACCATACCTCATATCAGAAACTTAATCGAGTCAATCCAAAATCACACTCAATGCTCAAAATAACTTCACATTTTCCATTTCTCCAACGGTAATACTCTATTCTTTAGCTAACCATCTACTGCCACTCCATTCTCTTATTCTTGAATAACACTACTACACACCGCCTAGACATCCATACCTCTCCCCACATACTTTTGGCACCTCTACATAACTTACAAACAAAATTCTGAGCAGAGGTTTCCACTTATACTCACCCCATATCATCACAAATCCACCACTTAATCTCACGAAATTCATTACTACTACACCTCGCACATTCACTAATTATAAACTGCCACCATCTTATCCACATTACCCCACACATTTAAACAATACCTTTCTTGATATCGTCAACGATCACATTAAGTATAATCTACACAACATACTAAACTGTCGCCTTCATGACTAGGTCAAGACTTCACGCACTATCGTTACCTTCCACACACAATTCATCACGTTCTACATATTGCTATTATTCTTTACACTCAAGCCATCACACTCCACACACTAACAAATTAGAACAACAATAATTAAACACACCCTTCTATATCTCTAACACAATTATCAAATATTTTTCTAACACAAATAATACAAAAGAATCGGTTTGCACCGAAGTCAGATAACACTTTAGCACGTATAAAGTTTATAGAAATATACCTGTCTTCATCTCTATCCATACGTCGAGTTTGACTTGCCACTCTGTTGATTCAACAAGGTTAATTTACACATAAGCACATACCCAATATAACAAGATATTCTGGTTCAACATGTACTTGTAAGTTCATGATTACACTGGCCAGGTGTAATTTGAAAATACCTTACATGATGTTCCTTCTACCTTTTTATATTTAACATCCCAAGGTTCTAAAATAATAAGGGCATCCTACTTCACATACAGTTTAAGTCTAGGTATAAATCCAAATACCTAAATCCCTTAAACTAGGGCTCTGATACCATTTGTAACGACCCGGTTTCCCAAACATGCTTCAAATAACATACATTGCATAACTTCATTACATTCATAATAAAAGATACATAATAAACCACAAACGGTCCCTTCGGTCTCGAAACTACAAAATACATTAAGCTTCCTAATCAACGCCCATCAAAAGCTCCTTACACTTAATCCTTTCCTTTGCCGATCCTTAACCTGGAAAACATATTTTTGAAAACAAAATGAGGGTTAGACCAAACGGGTCTAGTGAGTTAATCCTAGTCTTTTCCACAATCAATATAAAACTCTTTTCACATAATACTTTGTATCAAAATAGTTTACATAAAACCTTTCGTATAAGCACGCATTTACCACACGTATATAAATACCACATTAGGACTCGTGCACCGTGTATCTCTCCTCATCTCATCTTCTTTCCCCTGGCCACATTAGTCGGTAGCAAGCCAACTAATGACTCCACTGTAATTACATACAGCCTCGCTGCAATTACCTACAGCTCCACTGCAATTTCATGCAGCCCCGCTGTATTTCCATACAGCCCCGCCGAATAATAATTTGGCTCGCCTATACTCGTTTTGTGCAATATAAATACAATATATATCTCAATATATCATATTTTCATTTATAAACCTTTCATCATTTTTCCAACCATATATATATATATATAATTATATACATATATCCTTCTAACATAAACATATAATCAAACCTTGACACGTATCCGTCTCATATATACAAACACATATATACATTTCACACATACTCACATACATATATAAACACATATATGTATTCCAGTTAAAAACATTTTAAAGTAAAACTCACCTCGATCGCTTATCCAAAAACACTTGCAAGTTCCTTTCAAAAAGATCCTATCCTTCACCTTGACTCCACAGAATCTGAAACCAATTAAGATACATATATCGCTTTACTAGCCAAACACATAAAGCCTACTAAGTTCCGGTCCTCCAATGTTTCACTTATACTCTTACCCTTCTGACTTAACAACAAAACATAACAAGGTACCGGGACTACCCAGTGTATCGGGAGACAACACTACCGGGACTTCATGGTACTGGGACTCCAAGGCACCGGGAGTTCCTATACCGGGAGTTCACATTACCAGAACTCTACACTACCGGAAGTCTGCAATACCGGGACTCACATTACCGGGAGTCGTTCGTACCGGGAGTCGTCCGTAACGGGAGTCTACCGGGACTTCCCCGGGACTCTCAAGAACACAGTCGGTCGCTTTTCCAATCCAGAACCCAAATCAAATCTATACAGCTATGATTTAAACTTTCTAATCCGATAGAAACTGTCTATTGACGATTACAAACATAAAACCTAAAGGATACATACCTTAAAATCGTCTCAAACCCGTTCAATCGATGCTCAAACCGAGCCTTTCCACTTCTGCTCCTTTTTCGCCTCACGAACACGCACACACACTGTCTTTCTATGTTTAGGTTTATGAAGAGATAATTGAAGTGTGGGAGATATTTATATCTCCATTTATACTTTTGGCACAAACTACTCACTAATTACCAACCCACCCCAAATCTTATAACTTATCTCAAATTTCCCCTTAATATCAAAACCCCTTAGTTAAATAAATTAACGGACTTACCCGGGTATTACAATGACTCCTTCTAATGAGCTCAAATAGCTATCTATGCAAAACTTAATAAATGAGTTTTGCCTAAAAAAATATCACAGTTTAACATCCTTACTCAAAATTGATTAGCTAAAAGTTTGGAAGTAACATTGGAATATTCAACACAGGTTGCTAAATCACCATGATTTCCAAAACTTTCACCCAGTGGCAGATCCAATATTTTTTTTCTAGAGGGGTCACCTTTAAGGTAGTTTAATTGTCCGTAAAGTTGTCCGATGTATTTTTAGCCTAAATCCGACGTTTCGAGTGTTTTTTAAAGTTTTTTTGGTTTATTTTAAAGCATTTTTAAGTTTTTTTTGTCGATTTTAATAGCCTTTCTTGGTTTTATGGTTGATTTCCGGACATTTTTTTGGTTGATGGGGTCCCGGACATAAAATTACTGGGGGACACCAAGCTAGAATGTAAAAAAACCATCTTTTTACCCTAAAAAAATCCCTTTTTTCCCTTTTAATAGGGTCCCATCTCCCCTTAAACCATGCATTGGATCCGCCCCTGCTTTCAACGACTCCTAAATGCAAATCATACCTATAAAAAGATTTCAATACATGGGGTCGCATGCGTAGAACAATGAAGTTAAGAACAAGACATCTAAACTATATCGTGTTATGATCTAAAACCCACCAATGAATATTTTCGAAAGAAATCGGGTCGGGCCGGCGAAAAACTCAAAATCTCGACCTGATACGGCCCTTCGGGCTTGGGACCGGGCTCTATGCGGGTCGGGCCGAGCAAGGCTTTCTTGCTTCGGGCCCCTATCGGGCCGGGTCGGGGCTGGACCCATTTGGCCATCAGATCACATGATATAATTTAGCTGGATTTTGGTCTATAAGAACATCTCCAACAGCTTCCCTAAAATGGGGAAAATGGAGAAAATGAGGATTTTGGGCTAAAATTGTGCTCCAACAGCTTCCCCAAAACTATCCTCAAAATGGAGATAATTGGAGAGAGAAGGTTGTTTTCTCCAAATATGGAGATCACTCCAAAAATGATTACCAAGTGAGAGAACCAATAAAACTTTGAAAATAAATATGTAGAGAGAGAAATAATATTTTAATAGATAAATAGAATATTTTAATATTTTAGTTAATGTTTGATTCTCCAAAATGAAAAAGCTGTTGGAGATGAATGTATATTTTTTTGGGGATTTTGGCTTTTGATTCCTCATTTTGGAGAAATTATGAGGAAACTGTTGGAGATACTCTGATACTAACCAGGATCTGAATCATCCCATCATAATTATTGTATTTAATTTGGTTAGGTAAGATATCCTCTCTCTATATACAACTTTCAGGCAGCGTTCACACTGAAAATATGCGGGGGAGGCTATTTGCACCAAATTTTTTGCTAATTGCACCAAAAAGTCAAAAAATGTATTGTTTTTTTGTACATTGTTTTTTGTGTCAATCATTTTTTGTTTATATATATATATATATTATCTTTTTATATATATGATATATATATATATATATATAAAGGTTTGTTTTTCTTTTACTTTTTGGTTTTATTTAAAAATAAATAAAAATTTATAAATATAAATATTACTAATTTTTTATAATTATATAATTATAAAAATAAACATAAACATTGCGATTTAACATATAAATAGAACATAAAATAATCTATATTACATTCGATTATTCTAAAATAACATTATCCGTAGTACAATTAACACGTAAAAGTCGCTGGTACTTCTGTATTCGATCTGAATACGGGGTAGCCCATCCTGCAGCACACGGATAACTGTAGTGGACAAAATGTTGTACAATAGTAGGGAACGAGTATCCTTCTGCCATATCTAATTTCACATAATAGTTACCATTAATGTACCCAATTGTAAAAGCAACCTGTTGATACCACGCTGGCGGAGTGGACCTAAGCGGCAAGTACGTCATACAGCCTGCCATATTTATAACGTGTAATATCACATTATACTTTGAAGCAATCAAGACACCTATTTCAGGCATTGTCATCCAGTGTTCAACTGGTGCACCTCGATCTGATTGAAAGAAGTTTAAAGTGTTGTAAACAATATTCCAATATTGACCTCCAAAAGCGTTCCAGTATTCTGTCTTGTGTGTATCTAACTCTTCCATCAAGTTAGACCGAATTGTGGGCCATGCATCTTCATGAAGACCCAGACAGACAGCTATTGCTCGGAATCCACAATTTCCATCACCTCTCACATCATGTGCATGCGTAATGTAAGGGTGAAACATCTTTGGAAATTGATTAATGTATGGATGTACATTATAGTTTTTGCCCATGAAAGAACTGTGTCTCGGTGGTTCCTGGTAACTCATTTTTTCCAAGTCAGCAAATGTTGACGCGTTCGAACTACTACGTCTAAGGGGTCTTTCACTTGTAAAAGACGGGTCAACATGAGTTGCAACAGATGGATCAACATGAGTTGCAAATGAGGGATGAACATGAGTTTTTCTGAAAAGCTTATCCTTCAACGAGGGCCGTCCACGAGTAGTCTTGTTAACAACAGGTTCACGAACCCATGTTTTTGATGCACTGGCTATCTCTTTTATCTTCCTCAGAAAACTGAACTTACCAGATCTCGATTGCTTGTTAAATTCCTCAGTAAACATTTGGACTTCAGCTTCACAACCTACGTCATCATCTTGTAAAGATTGGCACGGTGATAAATCAAGCGTCGTCCAAAATACATCAATTGAATCAATTGGGATAGGATGACCTTTGTTCAAGTATTGCATTTGTTCGTGTGCACATGGCAACCCATAACTTGTACGTAGTAGACAACTACAATTTTCAGAAAATAAGGCAACAGATTGAGCTCGCTCATACTCTTGGAATATTATGTTTAATGCATAATGTGAAACGAAACCACACAATTGTTGGAAGTGTGGTATGCGATGACGATGTTTCGTGACACTTTTGCTCACTTGAATACTTGCTTTAATTTCTGTATCTTGTGACTGAATGAGTTGATTGATCTTGCTCATAAATGTCGGTAGACTTGATTGCGCTGAATCCAAGTAAGTTTTCAACTTGGAATGTTGACTCTCCACTCCGTTACTTGTCTGATTTCCAAAGTGGAGAAATTTTTCAGTCCAAACAGATACAAACATTTCTTTATATTTCAACCATGTGTCATTCAGATAAGCAAGAACACCTGAAAATTAGAACAATTTAACTTTTTTTAGTAATTGTTAAATTTACATATAACATTTTACTTATAATAATATATTAAGGTGTACCTGGATAGCTTCGTAATACTGCTTCAAGTTGTGAGAAATTAAACATGTAAGTTTCATCCGTTACCGAGTCAACTAATGTCACCCATGCATTGTAAAAGGAACCTCAGTCATGATTTGATGTTATTACTGGTTTACAATTTCTCATAATACTTTGGTAGATGTGCCATCTACAAAGTAATCTTTTAGCATCAGGAAATACAATACTGCATGCTTTCACTAGTGCCAACTCTTTGTCTATGACGATCACACGTGGATAAAGACATCCCTCCATCAATGACTGTAGACAATTCAATGCCCAAGTATAATTGGATTCCTTTTCCCTGTGCAAAAAGACAAATGCTACACATAATGTCTTATTAGTTGAAGTTACACCAACAATTTCAAGGAGAGGCGTCTCAAACATGGTCGTTTTATAGGTGGCATCCATCAACAACACGTGTGGAAATGCACGCCATATCTCCAGTGATCTTGGATGAGCAAAGAATAAATCTTCCAACTGATTAGTCGAGTTGTTTGCACGATAATAAAAAACGTAGTCTTCTTCCTGTAAATTACACATCACAACTTGCATTGGAGTTCTACCTGCATAATACAAATAAATAAAATATATAAAGAAAAGACAACAAAAATACAAAAAAAAATCATTGGAGTTCTACCTGCATTCTTCTGAAGTTGAATTTTCTGGCATTGATTGTATATAGTTTTTTTTGTAGACACATTATCTGGATATTGCTGCTTTATTGTTGATAAAATATTTATAGGTTTCACATTGCTTGTTGACAAATCTTCCACCAATCGAGCTTCATTTTCAGACAATCGTCTTGCATATGCATGCCCCTCCAAATGTAATGCAAAATCATGATTATGTGCATCACATATCATAGCTAAAGTCCAACAATCATTACCCAAATGATTCCCTACCAAGTGAAATGGACAATTTGTTTTTCTTGTGCCAGTATGTTTACTAGAGGTTTTGTTACTCCTGTGCTTACCACTACAATCACATTGAAATTCTACTTTATAATAGTTGCTTCTTTTAATAACAATAACGAAACCAAGTGAATATCCCATATTGCGTACCCAACCAATTAGATCTTTACGAGAATTAAACACCTGAAATTGACTTTTTTTGTTACAAACTACTAACTTTACCAGATAATTTAACAAGATAAAATGAAACATAAAGATACCATATCAGTAGAAAATGAGGATGGTTGAGGGATTTCACAAGCTTCAGTTGATTTGTTTGAATTAACATTATCATCCTACACAAACACATAAAAATATGAAACGGGATAACATAATATATATATATATATATATATATATATATATATATATATATAGAGAGAGAGAGAGAGAGAGAGAGAGAGAGGTGGTTTCATTTGCAAACCACAATTAATATGCAAACTATGAAACCCACCTAATGACCATAGATCAAGTTAATCAATGGTTTAGATTATTTTAATATAAATATGGTAACAATGAAATTTAAAAATTGATTTTTGTTAAAAATAAAATAAAAAAGGGTAAATGGGTAATTTATACATCCAGGTTAAAAAAAGAATATATTAATTCATATTGATGATACTGTACTTTATCTCTAAATCAAACGAAATCAATGAAACACAGCAACAAAATCGCTCGACTTTTCTGGAGAAGGAGATCTCTATAAACAAGAACGGAAAGCTCAGATGATGATGAACTCAGATGATGAAAGCTCAGATGATGATGAAGATGATGAAACCCAGATGATGATGAACTCAGATGATGAAGATGATGAACTCAGATGATGAAACCCAGATGATGATGAAGATGGTGATGACGGTGAACATGGTGATGAAACCCAGATGACGATGAACATGGTGATGACGATGAACATGGTGATGACGATGAACATGGTGATGAAACCCAGATGACGATGAACATGGGGATGAAAACTCAGATGACGATGAAACCCAGATGATGATGAACATGGTGATGACGATGAACATGGTGATAAAACCCAGATGACGATGAACATGGTGATTTGCAAAGTGTATATCGACTTTAGTTTCGATTTGCAAAATGTGTAAACGATTTTCATTTTGATTTTGCAAGTGTATATCGATTGTAGTTTCAATTTTACAAAGTGTATATTGACTTTAGTTTAGAATTGCAAAGTATATATACCTTTCAGATCTACAGTTTCACCCCAAATCAAATTTTCTAGGGTTTATTTGATACGGTGAAATGTGATGGTTCGCCCCCTGCTTTGCTCACCGGCGGCCTGCTTCATCTCTGCTCTCTCTGTGATGTTGCTGCTCTACTCACAGCTTTATCTCTCTGACTCAGTAAGTTAATATTTTAGGGTTATTCTATTATTTTTAGGGTTCAGTTTCAATTTCAGTAAAATTGCAAATTGGGTAATGGAAAGTGTTTGAAATATGGTTAATTATAATTAATTCACTTTCTATAATTAAACTGGTTATAGGAAAAAGACTGTATTACCCTTTATCATTAAATTAAAATTAAAATGCTAGAAAAAATCTGATTGGTTAGTTGAGGTTTGTAAAGTTTTCAAATTAGTAATGGTTTTCTAATGATCCCTCCCATATATATATATATATATATATATATATATATATATATAGGGGTGGTATCGGGTACAAACCAATTAGTTTGTACAAACCCGTATAAACTCAATCTACCTTCATGAATTTGCAATTTTTTTAATTTGGCTTCATGAATCTATATTTTGGCTTCATGAATATATAATTTGGCTCCATAACTTCTTTTTTATTTATTTATAAGGGTATTTTAGGGCTCCACCGTAAAATATAGATTCATGAAGCCAAATTATATATTCATGAAGCCAAATTTTATATTCATGAAGCCAAAATATAGATTCATGAAGCCAAATTAAAAAAATTGCAAATTCATGAAGGTAGATTGAGTTTGTACGGGTTTGTACAAACCAGTTGGTTTGTATTTGATACCCAGCCTATATATATATATAGAGAGAGAGGAAAGTTAAAATGAAAACTCAAATTCAATTGTAAACATGAGGACAAATCTCGTCCATTGATCGCAGCCATATTTAAGCCATTCCTAAAATTCAGCTTTAGGGGTATTTTCGTCAAATTAGAATCAGCGTCTTGAATTTTTATTTTCTTTTTTAATTAAAAAACTTTTACCCCCTTAAAATTTAAAATAAATTATCTCAAAAATTACTAACATTTTAATCAAACAAATTACATAAAAAAAAACGAGAATTTCGTGCTCTTCGATATGACATCCATCATGATATAGTTTTTTTTCTTCGATTTAACCGTTTTTTACGTGAAATCGTGTATATGTGTTATATTCAGTCTGAATATATGGAATTATTCAGTCTGAATATAACACATATTCAGACTGAATATAACACATATTCAGACTGAATATAACACATATTCAGTCTGAATATAACACATATTCAGACTGAATATAACACATATTCAGACTGAATATAACACATATTCAGACTGAATATAACACATATTCAGACTGAATATAACACATATTCAGTCTGAATATAACACATATTCAGTCTGAATATAACACATATTCAGACTGAATATAACACATATTCAGACTGAATATAACACATAAAACCATGCGATAAACACGACCAATAATTGTGTGATAAAACCTAATATGTGGTATATGATATCACGTGATGGTCAAGTTCTTCAAACCGAGATGTAGCTGAAAAATATGAGGCTAGCGGTAGTTGAACAATAACCAAATTAAAAAAATTCATGCGATGTATTGATATGTATGTCACCAAGAAAACCAAAGATGGATAATAACAGCAACAATATTCGATGAACAACACAGATGGTTAAGGGAGAATGGCCTTAGTATGCATGCGTGACATGTATATGCAATGTGAAAGAATGCAGCAATAGATGTGAACAAAAGAAGACGTGAGTGATGAATATGTGTTATATTCAGTCTGAATATGTGTTATATTCAGTCTGAATATGTGTTATATTCAGTCTGAATATGTGTTATATTCAGTCTGAATATGTGTTATATTCAGACTGAATATGTGTTATATTCAGACTGAATATGTGTTACATTCAGTCTGAATATGTGTTATATTCAGACTGAATATAACACATATACACGACTTCACGTAAAAAACGGTTAAATCGAAAAAAAACTATATCATGATGGATGTCATATCGAAGAGCACGAAATTCTCGTTTTTTTGATGTAATTTGTTTGATTAAAATGTTAGTAATTTTTGAGATAATTTATTTTAAATTTTAAGGGGGTAAAAATTTTTTAATTAAAAAAGAAAATAAAAATTCAACAAAAATAGGCGCTGATTCTAATCTTTCCAATTTTACCCATGCGCGCTAAATATTCACTAAGTCATGGACATAGTTTTCAACTTATTTACAAAATTGCCACCGTGTTTTTTTGCCATTGATCTTTTCACCAGATTATTAATCAACGGCTGTGGTTTGTCCTCACGTTTACAATTGAATTTGAGTTTTCATTTGAACCCACCCCTATATATATATATATATATATATATATAAAGTAGTGGATGAAATACCTCATTATTTGAATTAGGATACCATTGAAAATCTTCACCCCAATTCGCCATTTTTAAGTGTTTTAAACCGATAAATTAAAATATATAATATATAAATAGATAAAAGCGATGGAAACGTTAGTATCTATAATAAAAATATATATATATATATATATAGCAAGATATATATAAGCGTATATATCGACGAAATATATATATATATAATAACGATATATATATATATATATGTATGGCAAGTAAAACACAAACAATAACACCGAGAGTTAACGTGGTTCCACTATCGTTGTGATAGTGTACGTCCACCAAAGAGAGAGAACAATAGTTTATTACCAACCAAGGAGATTACAAAGTGCTTCGCACAACTAACGAATCCTCTCGAACACCACCGAATATATCGAGAACACTCTCTGTAACACCCTCGAATTTGGAAAGAGCAACTAAATAAAATTTCAATAAAATAATCACTTAATAAAATAAAATTCCTTCTACAAACCATTCCTGGAATTACTTCAAGATAAACATAACAACTCTCGCAATAAAATACTCAAATCATATTATGAATCACTTAAAGTCGGATGTTACTTAACACTAGTACAAGTTGCTAATCCCAAACTAAATGCGAAAGACTTCACTAAACACTTCACCTCTCGTGCACACTACTAGCACTCGCCACTTCATAATGTAGCTAGAGCTACTCCCCACCTGAGCCTGTTGCACATGCCGACAAAGAAAAAAAAAGGTTAGGCTTACGCCTAGTGAGTTCAAGCATTTTATCATGACTACATAAAAATCATAAATCGGAAGGTTGTGGTTTTAGTCATGATTCAGATAAATCTTTCATTGAAAGTTGCGACAAAGATTATTATTTCCAAAGGGTTTCCCAAACGGGTATAAATAACTCATTTTCCACGCACACAAAATCTAGTAGAAAAGTTCCCAAAATGTATAAAGCGTTTTCTAAAATGAATTCCAACACCAACTCACTCAAAACGTGTTTGATCGTAAATATCCCAAGAAATATAACCGTGGACAAAACTCCAATATTTAAAACATCTAAATAGGATGAAGCGTAGAATTCTGCCAATGAACCATGACGAAAGTTTGCATAAATAAAGTACATCACCGAAAATATGGATAAAAACATATACCCAAAACCACACCTTTCGGTGACGGGGGAGACCCGATTCCATCGAGAGCGACGGGCACGCAAAGTTAAGTCACTCGTGATGTTACTGGATTACACCTCAAGTCCCGACCTTAGTTCCCATGCCATAAAGACATCACAACCTCAAGCCATAAATAGATTGCCTTTATTGCATACCCCGTAGAGTTACACCTCAAGGACTTACAGGAGACCATAGTGCATATCCAGTCTAGACGAGTTTCACCTCAGGGACTCCCGCGTCCCCTATTGCCTACTCGCTAGTGGCCCCACGGCCCAACGCATATGCCCACGCGTTCCCAATAGTGCCCGCTGATACCAGCCTTCCAACACCATGCGACAGACAAACGCGTCTTGTTTTGTGAAGGGACGAAGTCAACCAACCCCACAACCGAATGCACAAAGAGATAGACCATCAAATAAAACTGACTCACGTGCCTATGGATCCAAAGCAACACAGTCTACAAAACATGCTCAACCCGAAATGACAGAAGCACCCAAACATGTAAATATCAATAATGAGCAATAAAATGTATCAAGTTGCAAAAAATGCAAATCATAAATGAGACCCCACATTGAGCCATTTAAAATCGGACAAATGTCCCCAAGACCCTCTCAAGGTCAAAACCGAGCAAAATGCTCAAAGTCGTCAGACCCATAAATAACGGTCATCAACTAACATAAAAATGCATTTAAACATCAATCAGGTAAACCAATACCACAAAATCATTATTAATCCAAAACTCGACACAGGTTAAACATAAAGGGTTTTCTCAAAAGGACTCACACCCTTACAATTCTCAAAATGGTTATTAACACTAAAACGTGCATTATCCCCAAATTGTTTATAAGGTCATTTATACAAATATGATTAAACCATCTAATAAACTCCATTTTGTGTAATAAATCTTTAAGGTAAAAATTATGATTTATACACATCAAATACCCCAAAATCCCAAATACGGGTGTTTTACACATTTAAAAAGATAAATACATCAAAAAGGTTAAATTAACCGAATATCTCAACAATTAATATATTCAGGTAAAACACACAAACATTTGGAAAATACTATTTTTGGCATGTACAACGTTTTCACAAATTCACTTGAACTCACCTTGCTAGATTTAGGCTAAATCTAGAATTTCTCCAAACGTAAGCTCCTTTGATGAAGTTGGCATCCTCAAGCCAAAACTTCCAAAACCTAGATTTATGAATTTCCAACCATCAATAACCAAGTCTAACCATAAAGAATCAGCATCCATCCATAATATACCAAAATACTCACTTATCCAAAACCCTAACTTCAAAATGAAGAGAAGAGAAGATTTACCTTAACCATACTTGAATCCATCAACCCAAAATGTCTCTACAACCTCCAAGATGCACCACAACTCCTAATCTTCAAATGGAGTGGAAGGGTTGGGTAAAAACCCTAGAAATTGGTGGAGAAGATGAAGTGAAAGGGTTTCAAGATTGTGTCCTAAAACCATGGTAGATGAAGAAGATCACTTTCAAAACTCGAATCTTGTGGCTAAATAGCTCAAAATCGACTTTGGAGGCTTAGGGTTTCGGTTTGGGAGAGAAAGGGATGAAATGGGAGAAGTGAGGAGTGAAATGGGGTTGAAATCGTATTTTTAAACTCCATGTACCCGACGGCTAAAGTGACATGCTAAAGTGACCATGTCACTCTCGCTGTGTCACTTTCGCACAAAATGTACCGAAAGTTCCCAAGTTTTCCATCAGATTTGATACATGCTAAAGTGACCATGTCACTCTCGCTGTGTCACTTTCGCACAAAATGTACCGAAAGTTCCCAAGTTTTCCATCAGATTTGATACATGCTAAAGTGACATGCTAAAGTGACCATGTCACTCTCGCTGGTCACTTTAGCCGAGATTGTACCGAAAGTTGTTTTGGCCATAACTTCTTCGTTTTAGCTCCGATTTCGCTCCGGAAAGAACCGTTGGACTCGTATTCGAATTACCCATCCAACAATACCATAAAATCTAGGATTTAATCCAAAATCCTATTTTTCATATTTTTCTTAAAGATCGGTTCCACACCGATTCGAAGTTGTACTTATCCGGAAATTACGGGTGTTACACTCTCAACCTCACAAAACTCTAGATACCAAGAGTAACAAAATAGGGAGGGTGTTTGGTGGGTGGTTTACGGCCGAGAGGTGGAGAAGGAAGAAAGGTTTTTGGTGTTTTTTTTAAGGAATGGATGACATGTATGTATAGGGAAGTTTTTAGGGCAAAAAGGTAATGAGATGTAGGGACTAAAATCAAGAAAAACTACAAACAACTGTGATACATAGCTAGACATGTAAAATCTAGCTTTATAGGTTATAGGTGTCCTACAATATATTTTCCCTAATAAAACAAGAGACAACAATTTACCCCCTTTATAGGCCCTAGGCCTTTTCCCATAATAATGTATAACTTATATATGAATTACATAAATAATTCAAAAAATAATATGTAATTCTCATGTTATTTAACTTCTTATTTCAATTGATCTCATGTAGAGAGATGATCAAACAAAAGCATGGTCAAATAAAAAAACATAAAAACAATGAAATCATATGTGATTTTATACTGAAATCATATGTGATTTTATACTAAAACCCTCCGAATGATTTAGCATCCCGGGTCTACCTTAACCATTTAACATCCTAATTTCATTCTAAACAATTACCAAACAACCATATTTCATTTTACACTATATCATAAAAGTCTTTTAATCATTCTGCACAAAACCATTCAACAACCGCTAAACAACCCCTAGCCATGCCATGAGAGACATATTTTGTAATAAAACAACATTAGAGCATATTATTTTGTAATATAGGATGAATGATAACATCTGACCTTATTTTATTTCAAAAAAAAATCCGACCTTATTATAAAAAATAAATACAATGGTATAATTTATAAAAAGAATATAAATATATATATATATATATATAAAACAAAAAAGAATAACTATATATATATATTTCTATATTTCTAATAGGGAAATTAATTAAAATACCCAAAGTCAAACCAACTGTTACCAAAATACCCTAAAATTTTTCAATTTTGCAAAAATACCCAAAATACCCGCGATGGGGTCCCGCGATCGCGGGATACGCTGACGTGGCACGTATTTTGGGCACAAATGCCCCGCGAAGCCCCTAAACTTTGGCCGCGGTGCACTTTTGGTCCCTGCCCGCGATCGCAGCCCGCGATGGGCCAAAATTTACAGTTTTGGTCCCTGAAATTTTCAACTTTTGGTCCCTGAAAATTTACACTTTCAGCCCCTATACTTAGACGAATCTTGATGCTTTTACTGTTTTTTTCCACAATTATTGCAATTTAAAGACCGATTTGTGGTTGAAATTCAATTGCTTGTTTCAATCAATGTTAAATCAATGTTTTTGGAATATCAGTTTGTGGATGAAATGAGAGATTGGTTTTCTGATATGTTGGTTGTTTCATTCATAAATAGACGTAAAATTCAAGCCATAATTCTCACACAACGATTTCATTGTTGCAATATTTCTTTCTGCAATATTTTGTGTTTGAGATACTACTGAAAAAATGAGTTCATCTGTTGCAAAAGCTAAGCTATATTTCTGTTTTGATGGTGAATGGGTGCAAGATAACAATGAGTGGAGTTTTGCTTATAAATCTAAGCATGGTGTAAAAGTGTCAGTAAACTATACTTATCAGAAGTTTGTTGCATACGCCATGCAAAAATGTGGAATCAACTCTTCTGATATTTGCAAGTTAGTGTTTAAAAATGGCGATGGGTCATTTGTGGATTTATCCAACGATGGGGATATCTCTACTTTTCTGCACCTTGCAGTCGATTCAGAAAGACCCCCATTACTCTTTGTGTATCCCGGCGTATCCGACGGTGACGACGACGGTGACGACGACGGTGACGACGACGAAGACCTCCAAATAGAGCAGCCTGATTCTCAACAACAACAACCACCACCACCACCACCATCACCACAACCACACGAATGGCGTACTGCTGGAGTTGCTGATGACGAAACCCACGTTTTCAGAACGGGTAATTCTGAAATAGACAGATCAGACACCGATAATGATGATCACGAAGAATATACCCCTAGTAGAAAATCATGTAGTCAGATAAATGACTTTTTTGATATGCCCCCTATTCTTCCAGACTCCCATACCCAGACACAAAGCTACGAACCTACACCTTATATTCGTAGCGAAAGTTTAACAGCATGTCAGATATTCGATTCGAAGGATCTCTTAGCAAGTCAGATCGGACTCAAGTTCTTGGAAGAGGGTTTCCAAAGTCGCGTGCGGGCATCTGACAAAATCAAATACGTAGTTGAATGTGCTAGAGAAAAGTGTGAGTGGAGGTTGTACGCGATTCACACGGGTCCCAAAGGAGGGGCGATAATGATTAGAAAGTTGCACGACGTACACACTTGTACGAGGACGCAACTTAATCCCCACCACAAACAAGCCGGCAAAAAGACTTTGGGTGCGATCCTGAAAAACAAAATTCTTGATGTTAGCAGGTCATTGCGTCCAAAGGACATCGTCCACGACGTTCACCGGCAGTTCGGCGTCACGATTGATTACCACCAAGCGTGGCGTGCGCGCTGCCATGCACTGTTTATGGTGAGAGGCACGTTCGAGGAGTCGTATGAACGACTCCCGACATATTTATATAATTTGCAGATGCAGAACCCTGGTACTGTCACGCAGCTACGGACCGATTCACGTGGACGGTTTGAGATGTGCTTCGTGGCCCTTGGACCCGCGGTACGTATTTTAACACGTCATATGTTTACACATTATAAACTATAACATTTACACATTATAAACTATAACATTTTAACCTATGTTTTTGCAGATCTGCACATTTCTGGAAAATCTACGTCGTGTCCTGATAATAGACGCAGCCCATTTAAAGGGTCGTTACTTGGGTATGATGTTCCTGGCGGTTGCCATGGACGGGGATAACTCCATCGTCCCAATAGCTTTCGGCGTAGGCAAGTCCGAAACCGGGGACGAGTGGACTTGGTTTCTGTCCATGTTGAGACAAGCTATCGGAGACCCGCAAGGGTTGGTGTTTATGTCTGACAGGGCTCCTTCCATAAGCGCCGCAATATCTGCCATGTACCCAAACGCCCCTCACGCCATATGCTGTCGACATTTGGAGATGAACGCCAAATCCAAGGACAAACGTATTACCACCTACAAGGATGTCTATTGGGCGGCATGCAGAGCATATACGGATCGGGAGTTTAACAAGTACATGAATATGCTACGATACAGTGTCAAGGAAGCATCCAAAGTCTTTGACGATGCTGGACCGGAGAGGTGGTCCGCGGCCCATTTTCCTGGACAACGGTATGACATTCTGACCTCGAATAGTGCAGAGTCTGTGAATGCACTCTCCCGTTTTGCGCGTAGATGTCCGATTGTTAATCTTATGGACTACTTTCGGGCCTTTCAACAAGAGTGGTACCAAATTCGACGCCTAAAAGGAGCTAAGATACAAAATGCACTCGCACCAACGGCGGAGAATATCGTTCAGTACAGGGCGCGTCGTGCGGCGACATGGCCGGTAAGAGCAATCGGGTATGGGAAGTACGAGGTGCATGATGACTATATTCACGCGATTGTGAATATGGAAGACCACCTTTGTTCGTGTCGCGAATGGGATAAATCTGGGTTACCGTGCGGCCATGCCATCGCTGCAGCAACATATATGGGTCGTACAGATTGCAGCGACTTGGCTGTACCTTTCTTCACGTCCGAATATTACCGGAAAACATACGTGGAGGTAATAAACCCAGCTGGACCCCCTGCAGCATGGGTGTATTCACCCGACCCGCTTCCACCATGCTATCCACCTTTAATGGATAAGAACAGGGCCGGGAGACCGAGAAAGAACGACCGACGTCCATCACGTGGTGAAAGTTCGATACAACGAAGATGTACTCGGTGCCAATGCGTAGGACACACTCGTGGAGAGTGTCCAAATCCCGCCCCTTCAACCGTGCCAAGGAGACATTCTGTCAGTCACACCCCGGGCCCGTCACAGCTTGAACCATATGGAACAAACCCTTATGATACTGTTGATCTAAACACTGATTTGTAAATGATATATATACACACATACATATGCTTCTAAATGAACATTGATAACACAACTAGTTTGTAAATGATATATATATATATATATATATATATATATATATATATTCGTATTATATATTTACACACATAAAGAAAATAGGAGACGTTCAATTTTTCTTAGTATTTTCTTGACCTTGTTCTTGCATCCATGGCAGTGAATGTTAACTCTGAGTACACATGTCTGTTTATATATTCATATTAGATACGTTTTATGTAACGTCCCAAAAATTACAAGCAAATTTAAACTTTTAAATAAACAATTCATTTATAACAACTCATTAAACGAGCCCAATGTTTCGGTTGCAAACTCATAATTAATATCTTTATAATAAAAACCAGCGGAATAAACGTTTAATTATTAAAACCATAAAAACAACCAGCTCTCCTCGCGCGCCAGTGTGTACCCGTCACGCCTTAGAGCCACTCGCACCTGAAACCACAAATTATTGGGAAAGGGTAAGCACGAAGCTTAGTGAATTCAAACACCATAAATAATACAGTTATTCCACACTACCCCTAAAACAGATAGTGACACATAAACGATCATACAGGTCTACGAACAAAACATAAACATGTATATCCACAACCACCCGCCTAAAAGGCACAAGTCGGTCCCACCGACCACATGATAACATCTTCGGCCCCGCCGAATCCCCGGTCCCACCGAGTCTCTACGCCCCGCGTATAAAACCTCCGGCCCCGCCGGATCCCCGGTCCCACCGAGTCTCTACGCCCCGCGTATAAAACCTCCGGCCCCGCCGGACCCTCGGTCCCACCGAGTTAACATGGCAACATAGTATCAACTAGACACCCCACTATCTAGTTCCACAACACAATCACATAAAGCTACCACACACGTACTACAGCAATGATAAAACAACCGTTATTAGATATAGTGAGAGAACTCACCTCGAATGCGCGCCTAGCTTAACAACACAATTCAAGCTTCACAATTACGGTCACTTCCCAGCACCTAAACGCATGTTAAAACGTGTCAATACGAGACTCGGACCCTATGACACGACACACGCTTAAACCGTCACTAAAACTAATTTCCGTTCTCGCCAAACAGGTCTGTTCGGGACCTGTTTCGACCCCTTTAAACCCAGAAAATTCCCAATATTAATTCATGACCAGAAATTCCTCTGAGTTAGGGTTCCAAGGACATATTATACGCCTCCTAACGATTTTTCTACAATTTATTATGAATTAAATACGAACGATTACCAAAACTGCCAGTTTTCGGTCCAGCCTGCACAAACAGCCCAATACAGCCTAGCTACGGGCTTAATCAGACTTTCGGCAAAACACGAAAAACCTTCCCAACTCGATTTGGGAACTTTGGGCACCAATTTCACATCAAAACGAGTTACGAGCAGAAAGTTATGGTCTACACAAAACAGTGGCAGATTCCATTTTACACATAAAATGACGAATCACCTAACTTGCGACCACTTTTTCGCCCAGTTAGAGACCGAACCAGTTTTCCGCTAAAACACGGAAAACGTGCCCGACCCCGAACTTGAACCGTGGGCGCCAGTTTCGGCTCAAACGGAGTTACGACAGAAAAGTTATGACTACACGAAAACTGGACAGCACACTAGAATTTTCATAAACTGATAGCTTTATAAAACGGTTCGCGTTTGGCTTAACGGTTCGGGTTGCAACTAGGGCTGGACAACCCACGCACCATCCACACACACACACTGCCGACCACCCACGGCCACCGTAGCGGCGGCGTGCGGCGGTGGTAGTTTCACCGGAGGAAGCGAAGAGGAAAGGAAACGAAACAAAACAAAACGAAACGAAACGGACGACTTACCTAGCAACGGTTGCTCCTCTCTCCCTCGACTTCTCCGACGAACTGAGCTGGTGGCGGCGACCTCCGGCGACAGCAGCGCCTCCGGCGAGTTCCCTCCCTCTCGCCTTCTCTCTCTCTCTCTCTCTCTCGCGATCACTCTCTCTCTCGGTTCTCCTCTATCTCGCTCTCTTCTCGTTTTCTTTCTCACAGCCGCACCACAAGACAAAGGATAGGGTTTTGGGAAAGTTTGGTTTGCTTGGCTTTCAAGGAAAGAAAAAAAACGAGAATAAGAAATGGGTTCGGCTGCATGGGCCGAGTCCATGCTAAAACTTCACCAAAAAGACACTTTTGGTCCCTTGACCTCCCACTACTTGCAATCTTGATTAAAGTTTTCCATCGGTAACGAGTTTGATCTTTTTCGTTTAAACCCGTTAATAATATTCAATTCGCTTAGCAAGAATTAAATCAATAATTAGATGGGTAATTAAAATAAAACCGTACCGAAACACGGGTTTTACAACTCTCCCCCACTTGAATTAGACTTCGTCCTCGAAGTCTATGCCCGTGAATAGCTCTAGATAGTTCTCCCTCATCTCAACCTCAGGTTCCCAAGTCCACTCGGAACCCTTTCTGAGTTGTCACTAGACTTTCACTAACTGGAACCTAATTTCTCACACCGTCTAAGAATCTCCCGAATACTTCCTTACTAACAACACTCCTTCAAGATCACTGAAAACGCGATCGGAAGAACACTCCAACAATCGGAATCATTCCTAGTTAAACGGCTTCGGTTGTCTCCCAACCTTAGATATTCCAACCATCCCGAGTCAAATCTCAAGCTCTAACCACTCTAAAGCTGCTCACCAGTATACCCTACAGGATACTCGATTACGATTCCTCCTATCATTAATTGACGATTAACTTCTACGAATTCTACTAGACTCCCAAAATTCACAATGAATCACATTAACAAACATCGGCCCCCCGCCGAATATCGGTCCAACCGAATAAATACAACCATCGGCCCAGCCGAACATCGGTCCAACCGATTACAATAATAAACATCGGCCACCCGCCGAACATCGGTCCAACCGAATAAATGCAACCATCGGCCCAGCCGAACATCGGTCCAACCGATTACAATAACAAACATCGGCCACCCGCCGAACATCGGTCCAACCGGTTACAATAACAAACATCGGCCACCCGCCGAACATTGGTCCAACCGATTACAATAACTCACATAAGCGTGGTATTCTCCTAGACACTAACACAAATAGATATCCCCCACAACCAAATCAACTAACACACACGTAGGTCATTCCACCATAACCATCCATCACAAGTGATCATTTCAGGGTTACTACTACCGTCACCATGATTATCTTAAAATCGGCTACAACTCTGCGATTATACTAAAGGTGTTTGGCCTCAAGCCCAAAAGTCGACACCTAACTATACCACCTACCTCAAAATGGTTGATGCGCATTTATTCTCTTAATAACAAAGGGCATCAATCCCTTAACCGATACTATTCGGCCTACAGTACTAACGCGCGTGGAATACCTACCTTCCACCGTCGACGTATCATCCACACTTGCTCTACGAAGCCAAGTCACACCGTATCGAGGATACACCTTGACGTCTACCTCCCAGGTAACGCCTCAAGACCCAGCACACCGGAACTACCTCCCAGGTAAGTGCCCACAACTATATCCTCCTAGTACCTACTGGAAAGTCTAGGTTAAAACACATGAATACCGGGGTCCCACCCCGAGATACCCAATCGACCATTACCAACGACTGACTAACGTGTCTAAGGATCCAAAGCAAACAGCCTACCGACAACATGCCTATTCCGGATTGACTCACTCACCCAAACATATAAACACTCAACGTGCAAAGAATGCCAAACGGTGCGACAAAAACAACTCATCAACAAGACTCCACCTTGAGTCATTAAAACCGGGCAATTGGCCCATGACTAACTCCAAGTCAAAACCGAGCAAAATGCTCCACGCTTGCTAGACCCATAGGTCGGAAAATGCGTTTAAACAAAGTTTAAGCAAAGAATACTCTGAAATCAACCTTAGTCTCAGACTCAACACGGATTAAACAAAAGAGTTTTCCAAAATGACTCACACCCTAAAAATTCTCGAAATGACACATGACACTTAAAAGCACATTTCCCCAAATGGTTTACAAAATCATTTACAAAAATATTTTCAACATCAGGATTTTCATCTCAAAAGATCGTATGTAATAAAACTACTATTGCCTGATCGATAGCTACGCAAAACTGGACACGCTCGTCCCACATAGGAAAATCATGTTGAAAATCGTTCCATTGCAGTTCAGTTTACTCACACAAAAGCAAGCGTAATAAATAATTTCTTTAAAATGAACCGCCTCGATTCCAGTATGGATTGACTCATGACGTGCACTTAAAGTAACCGCTTGACCTTAAACAGGGTGCGACAAAGGTGTGCACATAATTCAAAATAAGTTTCACGACATTTGATTCAAAAATTCTTCTTTTTAATCATAAAAATGACGTGGCACAGGGTTCGCCACAAATTTTTCGCGCGTCAGCTAATCACACAAAACGATGACACGGTTTACAAATATATTTTTATTAAAACACAACTGTCTCGTGTACGTTTCAAACTTGAAGACAGAAACCAGTCCGCTTCTATTAATTGGAAATGTCGACTAAAACCTCGTAAAATCTCAAACTGGGGACAGGCATGCAAGCTTGTAACACTTCCTCAAGTTTCGTACTTGGGACATATAACGTCAAAACATTATAGTTTAAAAATGTATTTATCGAAAATGCTCAAAATACTCGTTTCCTCCAAAGCAAAAGTTTTTAATTTCCCAAAAAGAATGATCGGTAATTCTAAATTAACCGAATGTCAAAAATCTACGCATTTATATTTCCAAAATATAACACATTGTAATCGTATGCATGATGTTCACAACATTAAAACACTCCTTGGATCAAATGGTCTTTCATTTCGACAAAAAGGAACTAAAACATTTTCATGCACGACTCGTTCATCAAAATGTCTAGAACAAAGGTTACCCCAGTATGCATACCCCTAAGTCGATAAATCGCATTTCATGGAAATGTCAATAAAACCTTTAGCTGACTAAAAAGCGCACTAAACAACTCCTTATGAAATGTTACCAGAATTCCTCCATGCATCACTTATGTCACGCATGAATCAATCCACACACTGAACTATTTGCAATAAAACACTTAGTAATACAAACTCTCGAACGAAAAGTTAAGCGACACTGGAATTCCAAACTCATTTTAAACAAATCACCAAAATAGCCTTTATACAGACATCGTGGAATGTAACTTTTCGTCTCAACTCTAACACATGTGGAGGAGTTCCAATGTTAGAGTCTCAATCCGTAGTCACTTACCCAACATCTTAACCACCACAAAACACGAATAACATCGTACCCGAAAGAATCGTTGGAAAAATAACGGAAATGAGACAAATTCTAACAAAGTTTGCACTCTCGTGATAAAACGATTTCATACACTTTCAAAACCATATTTCAAAATCTTGTGCGTGTGCTGAGCAGTTCCCAAAATTCCAAAACACCGTCCATACAAAGATTTGAAACACAAGAATTTGTTAATGCAATCTTATTTTCAAAATAACTTCGTGCATGACTCATTCGGCATTCAACGTCTCGACCCCTACTACTTTGAAACTCTCCGGTCTACTATTGTCATCCAGACATTTAAACCTCTTAAGGCAAGTTGGGAAATCACATCAAATCATCTTACGGGTTTTCCCCAAATCAAAGTCGGCTCTATGAGCCTATGACCCTAGCACAATCTTCCATCTTGGCCCGAAATGATCTGCTTACAACAAATATCATCCTTATCGTCACTCCAAGTGACTAATATTAGAATAGTCTTTCTATTCCAACGACTACTAGTTTAGGACCTTCATCACTACCCCCAACGATCATCACCTCAAAACACTTCGAGTACACACCTGTACTAGTAGGTTTACTATAGTTGTTCCTCCTTGTGATGGCTATTCTGGGTAGACAATACAACGCGTTATTAGCACATAATAACTCATACTAACAACACTCACGCTCAACTCCTTGGATTCCTCGTGACTTCCCCGACTCGAGCATTGATCCTGTGCTTCCGGTAGTAGGAGCTCTACTACTACCATCCACACCTATCATCGCCCGTTCCGAGTTCCATCCCAAGGGGTCCAAGTAGTTTCTCGTCGAAACTATACACATATGCCCGCACCGGCATACGTACACACTCTTCCTAGCTCCCTAGGAATTCCATCCAAACCACTACCCTTGCCACTGCCAAATCCCTAATAGCAAGCAGCAGACATGCAATACAGTGTAATAAGCACCAAGCAATTTAGCATACATGCTCCTATGTTCTAGAAAGCAATCTAGCACGCGTACTCATACATAAACACCCTTCCCAGCTCTCTAGGAACTTCCTCTTATCCCACTACCCTTGCTACTACCGAATCCCTACTAATTATAATGGGTGACCTCGCGAATACCCGATTATATGCAGTGCGAAACAAATAGACAGTCGAATACAAGACTCTATCCTAGAACGGTTGGACTCAAACAAGAGCTGCGCAAAAGAACTAAATCGAATATTCTAAGGCTATAAATCTCTTACTGCATACAACCTAGAGGGCATCCACTTAGTAACCTATCATAATTAGCATAAATTCCTAATAGCAAGTAGTTCAACATACAGCATAGTGTCCACAACAGGCAATCTAGCATGCATACTCTATGATCTAGAAAGCAATAAAACACTAAGTACTGTACCTTTTCCCCTGGCTCCGGCTGACTGTACACACTGCGCCATCGATCACCGTTTCTCAAACGGGTTTTTCCTTCTTTTTATTTCTCAAAAACTTTAAAGAAAATTTTATAGCCGCAAACTTGAGATCAAACACACCGAAATGCGTTTGATTCATTCAAGCCGTGCTCTGATACCAAGTTGTAACGTCCCAAAAATTACAAGCAAATTTAAACTTTTAAATAAACAATTCATTTATAACAACTCATTAAACGAGCCCAATGTTTCGGTTGCAAACTCATAATTAATATCTTTATAATAAAAACCAGCGGAATAAACGTTTAATTATTAAAACCATAAAAACAACCAGCTCTCCTCGCGCGCCAGTGTGTACCCGTCACGCCTTAGAGCCACTCGCACCTGAAACCACAAATTATTGGGAAAGGGTAAGCACGAAGCTTAGTGAATTCAAACACCATAAATAATACAGTTATTCCACACTACCCCTAAAACAGATAGTGACACATAAACGATCATACAGGTCTACGAACAAAACATAAACATGTATATCCACAACCACCCGCCTAAAAGGCACAAGTCGGTCCCACCGACCACATGATAACATCTTCGGCCCCGCCGAATCCCCGGTCCCACCGAGTCTCTACGCCCCGCGTATAAAACCTCCGGCCCCGCCGGATCCCCGGTCCCACCGAGTCTCTACGCCCCGCGTATAAAACCTCCGGCCCCGCCGGACCCTCGGTCCCATCGAGTTAACATGGCAACATAGTATCAACTAGACACCCCACTATCTAGTTCCACAACACAATCACATAAAGCTACCACACACGTACTACAACAATGATAAAACAACCGTTATTAGATATAGTGAGAGAACTCACCTCGAATGCGCGCCTAGCTTAACAACACAATTCAAGCTTCACAATTACGGTCACTTCCCAGCACTTAAACGCATGTTAAAAGGTGTCAATACGAGACTCGGACCCTATGACATGACACACGCTTAAACCGTCACTAAAACTAATTTCCGTTCTCGCCAAACAGGTCTGTTCGGGACCTGTTTCGACCCCTTTAAACCCAGAAAATTCCCAATATTAATTCATGACCAGAAAGTCCTCTGAGTTAGGGTTCCAAGGACATATTATACGCCTCCTAACGATTTTTCTACAATTTATTATGAATTAAATACGAACGATTACCAAAACTGCCAGTTTTCGGTCCAGCCTGCACAAACAGCCCAATACAGCCTAGCTATGGGCTTAATCAGACTTTCGGCAAAACACGAAAAACCTTCCCAACTCGATTTGGGAACTTTGGGCACCAATTTCACATCAAAACGAGTTACGAGCAGAAAGTTATGGTCTACACAAAACAGTGGCAGATTCCAGATTCCAGCAGAAAGTTATGGTCTACACAAAGTTATGGTCTACACAAAACGAGTTACACATAAAATGACGAATCACCTAACTTGCGACCACTTTTTCGCCCAGTTAGAGACCGAACCAGTTTTCCGCTAAAACACGGAAAACGTGCCCGACCCCGAACTTGAACCGTGGGCGCCAGTTTCGGCTCAAACGGAGTTACGACAGAAAAGTTATGACTACACGAAAACTGGACAGCACACTAGAATTTTCATAAACTGACAGCTTTATAAAACGGTTCGCGTTTGGCTTAACGGTTCGGGTTGCAACTAGGGCTGGACAACCCACGCACCATCCACACACACACACTGCCGACCACCCACGGCCACCGTAGCGGCGGCGTGCGGCGGTGGTAGTTTCACCGGAGGAAGCGAAGAGGAAAGGAAACGAAACAAAACAAAACGAAACGAAACGAAACGGACGACTTACCTAGCAACGATTGCTCCTCTCTCCCTCGACTTCTCCGACGAACTGAGCTGGTGGCGGCGACCTCCGGCGACAGCAGCGCCTCCGGCGAGTTCCCTCCCTCTCGCCTTCTCTCTCTCTCTCTCGCGATCACTCTCTCTCTCGGTTCTCCTCTATCTCGCTCTCTTCTCGTTTTCTTTCTCACAGCCGCACCACAAGACAAAGGATAGGGTTTTGGGAAAGTTTGGTTTGCTTGGCTTTCAAGGAAAGAAAAAAAAAACGAGAATAAGAAATGGGTTCGGCTGCATGGGCCGAGTCCATGCTAAAACTTAACCAAAAAGACACTTTTGGTCCCTTGACCTCCCACTACTTGCAATCTTGATTAAAGTTTTCCATCGGTAACGAGTTTGATCTTTTTCGTTTAAACCCGTTAATAATATTCAATTCGCTTAGCAAGAATTAAATCAATAATTAGATGGGTAATTAAAATAAAACCGTACCGGAACACGGGTTTTACATTTTAATTTTAACAAATTACACCATTATAGTTAATTATTTAATTTATGGTACATCTCATATTTTTTTCAATTTTGTTTTACACTCCTATCGCATTAACATAATAATCATATATTAACTAATTCATTAAATCGTTTTAAATTATTATTATTTGAATGTGTTTATAGATATCGTGAATGGCAATAGGAGAAGGTAGAATTGTTTATAAATGGGGTTTTGACAAGTTGGTATCACTGGACTCATTTAAGAATTGTGAAAATGGGTATTTGGCGAATGATGATTCATGTGTGTTTAAAACACTTCAGCTCCAAACACACATGAATCATCATTCGTCAAATACCCATTTTCACAATTCTTAAATGAGTCTAGTGATACCAACTTGTCAAAACCCCATTTCATATTATATATATACACACACATACATATGCTTCTAAATGAACATTGATAACACAGCTAGTTTGTATTCCATCCAACAAGCTCTTCATCTTCAATCTTTCTGACCCTTCTTCAACGGCTTCTGCTTTTGCAACCACGTATGGCCATTGTGTACCACAACCCGCACACACTTTAGCAAATGAGTTGAGGGTTGTCATATATTCTACAAGAGGAGTAGGCCCACGAATGAGGTAACCTCTGACTTGACCTTGCATGATGTATCCAACCTAACCGTGGTTCAGCGGCTTAAAAACTACTTTTCAGAGAAATTAACAACAACAAAAAATACAAAACAACAACACAGTAAAAAAAATACAAATAACAACACAGTAAAAAAAATACAAAACAAAAAAAAAATATAACCACCACCTACTTAAAAATTGATTTAGTTTCATCAATCCAAGCTTGCTTCTCGTTTACCTTCGCTTGAATAATTGCGAAGTCTTGCAGAATATGGTGAATTGCTTCTTGTTCTCGACGAACACGAGCCTCCCGAGCTTTTATATCCCCTTTCATCCTTTTGATCTCCCTGTCTTCCTCTTCGATCTTTCTCAAATGGACTGCCTTCCTGTCCATAATTTTTTTCCACTCTTCTGTTAGTTCATCTATCTCCTTTTCCTTTTTTGCTATGGCGACCTCGATTTGAGGTGGCATTTTTTCAGGAGTAGACTTAGGGTTTGATGACGATGCCATTTGTGGATGAAATGAGAGAAGAGAAATCAAGAGAGAAATCAATTCAAAGAAAGAAAGCAAGAAAGAAAGCAAGAGGAAGTGTGAATTGTGAATTGCATACTACTGATATTTATGGATGAAATCTCAAACATGCAAATGAATTTCAACCATAAATCGGTCTTCAAAGTACAATAATTGTGGAAAAAAACAGTAAAAGCATGCAAGATTCGTCTAAGTACAGGGACCAAAAGTGTAAATTTTCAGGGACCAAAAGTGTAAATTTTGGTCCATCGCGGGCTGCGATCGCGGGCAGGGACCAAAAGTGCACCGCGGCCAAAGTTGAGGGGCTTCGCGGGGCATTTGGGGCCAAAATACGTGCCACGTCAGCCCTAACCCGCGATCGCAGGATCCATCGCGGGTATTTTGGGTATTTTTGCAAAATGAATTTTTTTTTGAGTATTTTGGTAACAGTTGGTCAAACTTTGGGTATTTTAATTAATTTCCCTTTCTAATATATATATATATATATATATATCTATAACAAAAAAATTACAATATATATATAAGTAATATATATTATATATATAAAAATAAAATATAAATATATATAAACAAAAAAAAAAGTGAAATAAAAGATGATGGATGATTCCAAAAAAAAAATTGCATTCAACACTTTTGACTTTTTGGTGCAAATAGCACCCCAAATACGCAAATCAAAATTTTTATTGGGAATTGCATCAATCAATTAAAATCAAAACAAATGCATTTATTGATAAAGTATGTTTTATGTGTGAACCAAATTGTCCCCGGTCAACTCCAGACACAACAAAACGTGAAGAAATTTGGGTCCTTGAGTCCGACTTTGACAAGAAAGGTAAGACATCATACTTTTATATACTTAAAAAAATGTATAAGTTGTTAAATAAATTTAAAATATTTATTTATTACGTTTAATTTTTTATTTAAAATCGTAAATAATTGATTAAGAAAAAAATAATTGTAATTCATGTATAAATTAAAATATTTTTTTAAAAATAATATAAGTTGTAATTCATGTATGCACAAGTGCATACCGTCCAGATGAGGGGCCATCAAGGTTTTCCTCGGTTTTCCGTTTTTTTGAGGTTTTCTCTTGAACCTCCCTCTCTCTCTCTCTCTATATATATATATATGTAAGGTTTGGACACCGGTTAGTAGTTAACGTTTCAATACTATTTAATCTTTTTTTCAAAAATTGAACTGATGTTATGGCTTTGATCTAAATTTTACTTCCAAACCATTCCTCTTTTTATATATACCATTTGTATATTTATACATACATCTTTTTGAAATATATTTTACGCTAAAATCCTGATTTTAAAGGTAGAAAAGTTGTGGATATTGGTTACTCGATGATACGGATTTAATAAAATTTCATGTTTTTTTTCTTTTAAAATTAAAACCGAAGAAAGTATAGTGTATGTGTGGCGTTGTGTTCATGTGAACCTTTTATTGAAAAGGATTTGTTCTCCCAGTTTCCTTCCTGTTGGTATTTACCCCATATAAATAATATCTGTCCTTTTTTGAACCCCACCCCACCACTGCTGTCACAACTCACAACTCACTCATTGATTCCTAAATATTTCACCCAAGCACATTTTTCCAATTTTTCATTCTAACCCCTCTATTCTTGCCTCTAAATGTTTCAATCCTTGTACAAGTTCTCACTACATTTCTCACGGTAACAGAGTAAATTGATCTGTTAGGATGTTCATAACAAATCGAATATATCTCTACTCGCGCAATGGAAGTATTCTGAAGAGCTGCTTCAAAGTCAAGGCGGGGTGGCGGTGGCGACGGCGGTGGTGTTGGCATCAGAATACTTAATCTTCAGGTTTTGATTCGAAATTGGCCTTTTGTGCTTGCTGATTATTTGAAAACTTCCATTGGTTGTTGTCTCTTTTACTTTGAGCAATTGATATTACACTTAAGTGATCTATAATATATCTAAACACAACTTAAGGTTATAAAATTTATTCCTGTTTATGACTCCTTGTAGATAAATTATTGATCTTAGGCTGCAATTACTATGGTTTGACAAATTTGACCATTTGATTAACTTAGTGGTAACACTAAGTTTGTTTGTTTATTTTGGATCATAGTTGTCAAACTGGTATGGTTTGAGATTCAGGACCTATAATTCAAATTGCAATTTCATGAATGTAATTCCCATTAGTGGATTGAGATCCTGCCTAAGTTGCCATTGTTTTGGCATAACGAAATGCCTTGTTTATGTTGTTTTCTGGTAGAATTTGTCTATAATGTATTCATACACAAAAAACTATTTGTAACCATATGGATACAAGTGTTATCTTCTCGTAATTGGCTTTTTTTGGAAGGGTGCTCTAGGCTATGTCTAGACTAGTCTCTTGGCAAATTATCAAATTATGATTGTAAGACATCAACCCTGATTAAACCTTGGTGGCCACAATTGCTGTGTACGCTTAGATTTGAACCCTGGGCGGATGGGATATTCCACCACAATGTAGCGCGATATATCTCGATTTTAATGTGTGGTTTTGAGAAAAATGATCATTATTTTTTATAAATTTATTTAAAGAATGACGCTTTTTAAGGAGTTGTGATTTGAAAATTTTGAAAGTGGTTAGAGATAAGGATTAATTAATAAGAGTCCATGTTTAAGGATTTTAAGGTTGTTAGAGATAAGTATTAATCAAGTAATTAACAATAAAAGTTGTACATAAAGCTTCATTAGTTGTTTTTAAAAGTTTTAAATAATTAGCATTAAATAGTGGTACATTAAGCTTTAAAGGTTGTTTTTAAGAGTTTTTCATAAATAATTTATAATATAGTATAGACTATAATGTTTTTTTTTGTAAAGGAGATCATAATGCCTTTTATTCTACCTTATCTCAAAACCAATTTTTTTTTAAAAATAAATTGTTAATCATGTTCTTAGAAATCAAAACACCCGTCATTCCGTCTAATTCATTCCTATCCTAATTACATACTTATCTTACTTTCCACATATTTATTAAATTGAAAAACTCTTAAAAACAACCTCTAAAGCTTCATGTACCGCTATTTAATGTTAATTACTTAAAATCTCTTAAAACAACGAATGGAGCTTTATGTACCACTTTTAATGCTAATTACTTGATTAATACTTATCTCTAACAACTTTCAAATTCTTAAATCGTGGACTCTTATTAATTAATTCTTATCTCTAACCACTTTCAAATCCTCAAATTATGAACTCCGTAAAAAACGTCATTTTTAAACAAATTTATAAAAAAACATGACCGTTTTCTCAAAACCACACATTAAAATAAATTAGAACATTAAAATCGAGATATATCGCGCTGTATTGCACGAATAGACTTCTAGTAACTATTAATATAAAAAAGAAACTAATTGTAAAGTTTTAAAACAAATTTGTAACCTCTAAAACCCGATATAAAATTATTTTAGGTTACAATAATATATAGCTTTTATTAAGAATTTAAACTCAATCAAATCACATGACAATTAAAATGAGTGGAACCTATAAGAGCATCTCCAATGGCATTTGTAAAAGACTTGAGGAAAGGGTTGATGATGATTTGATGATTGGAGCAACAATTTGAGGATGAGTTTACTTCTCAAATGCCTGAGAAAACTCAAGTCTTTGAAGTAATGGTTGTGAAAGATAAATTCAAGTCTTTCAAGTCTTTGATGGGCCTTACATATTTTTTAATTTTTTTATTTTTCTCAAGTCTTTATGAATGACTTGATGATTGTGGATGCCCTAGCTAATTAAAACTAGTGATGTGATGTTGCTTTTTATCTTTTTGTACTTTTTTTTGTCTTCTTGTTACTTCTTATTTTTGTTTTGTTCATCCTTTGTATTTATTAATTAATATGATGTTTTATTTATTTATACAAAATTTTAATTAGGTAAACATTAATTTTTCTGATATAATTTTTTGTAAATATATATATATATATATATATATATTTTTCTCAACGTTGAATTCTTTTAACATTAGTTATGAGTTTTTAATTTTTTTCTTTTGTTTTCTTTTTTGCTTTTATTTATTTTTTAAAAATTTTACATTGTTAAGTTTATTTAATAATCACTTTTTAACTAATAATATAAAAAAGTAAACATTAATTTGTTTAATATATATTTGTATCCATATAAATATTGCATTGAGTGTTTTTTTTGCAATGTTTGCAATTTTTTATTCAATGGCGATGTTTTGCACCATCTCTAATGAACTCTCTATTTTACTCTCTAAAACTTCTCCAATAAACCCTTTATTTTACTCTCTATAATAGATAAATGAATAGTAACTCTCTAAATATAGAGGAACACTATTTATACTCTCTATTTATTTTTGTAGAGTAGAAAGGAGAATATATATTTGAAATAGAGTAATACATTGAAGAAGACATAACACTTTTTGTATTTTTTACTCTATAATAGAGAGTAAAATAGAGAATTACATTGGAGATGCCTTAAATTAGGGGTGCTCAAAAACCCGACCAATCCGACCAACCCGATCAACCCAACCCAACCCGACGTGAAATAACTCAACCTGAAGCAACCCGATGTCCAATCGAGTTGTAAAATCTTCAAACGGTATGTATTGGGTTGATATCGGGTTACGAGAATTTGAACCTAACCCAACCCGATATACTTTTATTTTTTGAATTTAATATGATTGTTAAGTCTCTATTAATATGTACATTACGGTTACACCTTTACGTATCCTATATATATATATATATTCAATCTCTTATCCATCTCTATATAACTCATTCACACACACAAATATATATATATATATATATATATATATATATATAGTAAATGTTGACATATATATGCAAATTGAGAAAAACAGTTGAAGGCGATGTGTTTAAGATTTAAGAAATATGTCAATTGGAGACGTCAAGTTATTTGATTATATTTGGTTTAACATTTTTATACGTAGTATGAATCATCAATTGTTTTTTAAAGACATGTTTCCTTTATTTTTATGTTTCTAATTTTGATTTTACCTTGTTTAAACACAACCCGATCAACCCGAACGGGTTGGGTTGGGTTGAGTTGTACCTTTGTTTGGATTGGGTTAGGTTGAAATTTTTTCAAACCGCCAACATTGGGTTGATGTGTCGAAATGCCTTCAACCCGATCAACACAACCCGTGAGCACCCCTACCTTAAATACTTGCTTTGATTTATGTACCTTATGACTCTATGAGTTGATTTATCTTGCTCATAAGTGTCGGTAGACTTCAATGCATCAATGATTATTGGTTTCATGCAATAATCTTACATGCAATGCATGGTATTTTGTTGAATGTCATGGAATGCATATTGTTTCATGAAAGTACCATCTTCATCCGATACATCGCATGAACCGTTATGTACATCTACATATTTTGCAGAAATTCAACGAAATTCGACGAAATGAAGTAAATTAATTTAAAGAATCAATGAGAATCTAAATGCAATTGACGGTTTAGATGAAGGTTGCACGAGTTGTAACATTTTACTGGGTTGCAAAACAACCGTGACATATATATGTATTATGTATATACAGGGTCCGGTTATTTTACAAACCATTGAAATCTAAAAACCGTACAAACCTCATTAAACCAATCACAGTTTTTCAATTTTTTTTCATAACTATGAGGATTGATTAGTCAAGATTATATGAAACAATTTCATCAAAAATATACGAGGATTGATTAATCAAAAACATATGAAACAAATTTAAACAAAATGAGGATTTCATTTTTACATGGAAACAAAAATATATGAAACAATTTCATCAGGAAAAAAATCATATGAAACAATTTCATCATATAAATACATTAATGAAACAATTTCATTCAATTTTGCAATGAAAACGAAGGTTTATACGGTTTGTTAAATTTCACTGGTTTATAAAATAGTCTTGGCTTATATAATATGTATAGCAATATAAATGTAACAATCTTAATAAATATCTAAAGTAATATATAAATAAATATACATATATAGACTTGAGATCATGTGAGACCAGACTATTTTCGTGAGACCGTGAGACCAAAAAATTAACACTAAATCTTCACAGCAAAAGACTGTGAAGGTACTGTGATGGTAAACCTTCACAGTGTTTTTGCTGTAATTGTTTGCTGTTTTTCTTACCTTCACAACGAATCACTGTGAAAGTTTAGTGTTAATTTATTGGTCTCACGAAAACTGGTTGGTCTCACGTGAACCCAACCCTACACATATATATATATATACACACACTAATATAAATATGAGAATATAAACAAATATGTATAATAATATATATGAATATTAATATAATAATATATAAATTGTAATATATAGATATATAAAAGCAAAAGTTAAAAATTTATAAAACATAAATAATAATCGAATATATATTTCCATTATAGATATATAAAATAAAACAAAACAAAAAATATGTATATATATATATATATTGAGTTGATGGGTTATGAATTAATTTGATGGATTCAAGTTTCAAAGCATTAACACCCTCTATCAGGGGTGCCAATAGCAATGTCCTTGAAATAATAATCAATACACCATAGGGTGTTTATAGTTGTACTTTTATAGATCTAATAAATGATGTAGCATCCAAAAATCAGACTTTCACCGGATACTAGCCTAAAACCACTATATTTGTATTACAAAAAGAAAGAATTCATTTTATGTGTTTTATCTGATAGTCAAATCTAAAAGTGTAACGCCTGAAAATTTACTAAGTAAAATATTATCCTTATTGATTCTACCTCTAGTATGTAACACCTCGAAAATTCCATTGTAATTTATAAAAGGTTAAGTTATATTTTGTTTAAAGTTAAAGTTTATTGAGAAACTTAACTTGAGGGTATAAATTGTCATTTTATGAAAGTTGAAGGTTTAATTGGTATGTAGTTAATGACTCAGCAGATTAAATCTTGAGGTGTCAAGGTTTAATGTATTAAGATAGTTTGGGGTGGGTTTTGTTGCCTGCATTCAGAAAGAAGTCGAGAAAACAGAGAGAGATAGAGAAAACGAGACAGAGAGAAAGAAAACAAGAAAGAAGAGGAAGAAATCAGATTTTGGTAAAATTAAGGTAAGAAATTTAGTTGTAGTACTGATTTCTTGATTGAAAAAGTATCTGATTTTAATTTTGTTTGGTTCAACTATTTGATTAAGCTGTTAGAAGTGAGGAACCAGTGTTCAGTTTGTGTTCAACTCATTAAGGTGAGTTTATTCATTCTTCTTAAAATTAAGCAATTAAAATGATGATAGATATGTTATTCTTGTATGAAATACTTTGGTAGAGCTTAATTAAGGTAAAGGTAAGCTTAATCTGTTAAGACTTGAAATTGGCTTAATCTGGAAGACGATGAACAGTACTGCGAAAAGTGATAAAATTCGCAAGCGTGGCTTGCGAATTTTGGAGAACTCGCAACAGTTGGTTGCGCTTTTTGAACATTTCGCTAGACTCTTTGGAGTTAAGTGAGAATCTCGCAGCTTTGGCTTGCGAAAAGTTGAGAAAATCGCATCAATGGCTTGCGACTTTTGGAGAAAATCGCATCAGTGGCTTGCGATTTTTATATGTAATATGACTTTCTGTTTTATGCAAACTGATACATGCTATAAACTTAAATCTGATATTAAAGCGATGTTATAATGAATTGAAAAGACTTATTTATGAGTCCGATCATGTAGTTTACAATTGAGATGTTAATCCCCGATGCTAAGTGGCAAAAATGGGGATAATGGTTGTAATTAATATTCTATATATAGACATATAGAATATATGATATATCGTACAATTTTAGTATACGATAGAAAGAGAGATGATACACAGTTATTGTGTTGCGTTAGCTAGAAATAGGCATCCGGTCATCAGAGGGCCACTTAGTACGGTCTAATGGGAACCGTTTACCAGCCATTGACCGAAGGGATGTAATTTCTAGTGGTTGAGTGTATCTTGGATTACCAGAGGGCCATTGTTGTTAAGCGCGATATAAATTAAATCCCATTTGGGGGCCAGTGTTCAAGATGGTGAGAAAAGTGAAATGTGGAATAGGCAGACATTGAGTTTGTAATTCCCATTTCAGACGGAAGATTTGAGATCTTCAATTTTAGGGAAGTTCAGAGATAGGCATAAAGTAATTTGTAATCTCTACTTCCGGATCAAGAAATAGGCAGGTATAGAATCTGTAATTTCTCGGGGTGGAAATTACTTATAATCTGGAATGATTTATAGTAATTTTGTTGATAATATTATGACTAAATGAATTAGTCATAAGGATGGGAATTGGGTAGATTCCTGTTGTTGAAAAGAGCTTTGGTACGGTAAGACGTTTGATAACAGGTTTGATATATCTGTTAATATTTTAGTTGTTAAATTTTAATTTGATTTGAATATTCTCACTAGGCGAAAGCCTAATGTTTCAAATTAAATTTTCTTACCAGGTACAAGCTCTGGGAAGTAGTCTGGGGGAGAGAGATGCAGATGTTGGAAGAAATCAGACTTATATAGATGTCAAAGGATCAAGATTCTCTTTCGATGATTTTTGGGACAAAACTTAGATAATCTAGTAATATGATTATGTTGATATGATTAGATTAATAAGATTACTCAAGTTAGATGTTTATGTACATATAAAACTTTACTTTTGATCCTTTGGTTATAAAAGTCTGATATTTTGATGGTCATAACTTGTGTATTTTAAGGTTTAAATTGGCCCTGTTTATTTTAGGGTGTTACATAGTATTTGTATAAAGTTATTATACCGTTGTCGTACCTCTGTTTAGGAGTCGTGTATGTTTGGAAAAGTCGATTTTGGGTCTCGGTACGGTTTGTACGACAATGCCTCGCGACAACGACAATGACACTATAGCATGTCATAGTCGCACAAGGGAGAGGAGATTCGACACCTTGCTCGCGATAATGACATTGTAGCCTGTCATAGTCGCACAAGGGAGAGCGGCTTCGGTACATCGCTCACAACAATGCCTTGCAACAATGACATTGTATCCTCTCATAGTCACGCAAGGGATATGGGCTTCGGTACATCGCCCGCGACAATGACAATGGCATTGTAGCTTGACAAAGTCGCCCGACACCTCTATAGCACAAATTTCGGGTTTTGACTTCAGTCCTTCTCAACCTAAAAAATCAGTGTTTTCTCTCTCGTTTTTCTTCTCCTGTACGCGATTTTCTGCATCTTCTTTTGTCCCCTTATAAATACTAAAGCTATACTAAAACTTTACTTTTGATCCTTTGGTTATAAAAGTCTGATATTTTGATGGTCATAACTTGTGTATTTTAAGGTTTAAATTGGCCCTGTTTTTTTAGGGTGTTACAGTATGGTATCAGAGCAAAAGTTTAAGTGAACTAGGTATGATATTGAGATGCCTAGACTTAAGCTGTGATGAAATTAAGTTATGATCTGCGAGAGATGGGTAGAATTGCTAAGACCGGGTAGTCTTAGGGTTGACGGAAATACACGAAATTAGTACTGTAACGATGATAACGAGAATTCTCATGTATAATATATTCGCAATTTCAATTAGCTACTGTTATTATGGATATATTGTTACATAAGCATGCTTGTTTCTCAATTGTTACAGTGGCTAATTAGTGATAAAGTACGTTTAGTATGTTTAGAATTCTGTTTAACCATTTGTATGGTTATTTGTGTCTGTTCAGAACAATGGTGAATACGCCACCTAGAGAAAGAGTTGGAACTGATGAAGCAAAAGTGAGTAATATGCATAATACACCAAGAAATTTTCTTTCTTTGGGAGGTATGCATATTCCAGCTCAGAGGGTGGGTACAAGCAATGTTAGCCAGACGGCAGAGTCTAATATGGAGGTAAGAATAATGGAGAACGTATCAAGAATGATGAATGCTTCGGTAGAAAGACAAGCTGAGTTGATGAACGCCTCAATAGAGAGACAAACTGAAATGTTTATGAAGCTGTTCAATGAAAGGAATGTAGAACCAAGACGTCAAGTAATTGATACTGAAGTGATAAATCCGACGGGTAATCCAAGGCCAGAGGTGGAACGAATGGTAGAAAGAATTTGTTCTTACAAAACATTTCGAAGCTGCAAGCCGCCTGAATTTAAAGAAGAAGATAGTCCAGTTGCATGTATGAATTGGCTGCGGGAGATAGAGCAAGCTTTCCGAGCCTGTGAATGTGAGGAAGGATCGAAAGTCAGATTTGGCTCTCAGATGTTAAGAGGTAATGCTTTGAATTGGTGGAATGTTCTGACAGCTTCTTTGGCGACACCTGTGTTAAATGCCATGACATGGGGAATATTTAAAGAGAAGATACTGAAAGAGTATTGTAATGAACATGAGATGGATCGGATAGAGGAACAGTTTAGAAATCTCAAGAAGGGTAACATGTCGGTGAGAAGATATATAGAATTATTTATGGAGAAACTGAACTTGGTAGGGCACGTGGCTCCTGCTGAGAAAGATAAAGTTAAAGCATACTTGAAAGGGTTGCCGGCCGAGATGATGTTCCGAGTGCGGAATTCAAAGGCTGTAACACTCAGGGAAACGATTGAAGAGGCCAAGTTGATAGAGGAGATGTATGCCAGAGATAAGGAAGAGAAAGCCCATGTTGGAGATAAAAGAAAGTGGGAAGGTCGTTCTGATTCTTCTCAGAAACTTAGATTGTTTGGTAAAAACATACGTTCAGATTCTCGAAAGGAACCCAGCTGGTGTCCGAAGTGTAAAAGTAAGCATTTTGGGCAATGTCGAGCAGGCGGACCGGAATGTTTTAAGTGTGGAAAGACGGGACACATTGCAATCAATTGTTCAATGCATGGTATTATGTGTTTTGAATGTAAGCAACCGGGGCATACTCGTAAAGATTGTCCAAAGCTGAAGAAGGAAGGAGAACAGGGAAAGAAGACGGCTATTCCTAAACCAACAGGACGAGCATTTAATATGTCAGCTGAAGAGGCAAGAGGATCCAAGGATGTCGTCTCTGGTACCTTCTTTATAAATTCCATACCTGCTCATGTGTTATTTGATTGTGGTGCAAATTATTCGTTTGTATCCAAAGGGTTCTATGGTAAGTTAGCTATGCCTGTCACTACTCTAGGAGATGCCTTAGTAGTTGAGGTAGCTAATGGGGGTCTAGCTTTGGTTGATGAAAGAATAGACGGTTGTACAATTCAGATAGAGGATACAAAATTTCCAATTGACATGTTGTTAATGGAAATTGGAGGATTTGATGTTATTGTGGGTATGGACTGGTTGACTGATAACCAAGCAGAAATATTGTGTGCCAAGAAGTTGATCCGAATCCCGATGGATGATCAAGATGATGTATTTATATATGGGGAAAAGCAGAAGGGAGAAGTACAGTTGATCTCAGTTGCAAAAGCACGTAAATGTTTATCCAAAGGATGTTCGTCGTATTTGGCCTACGTTTTAGATACAAAATCAGAAAAGAAGCAGATACAAGACATCAAAGTAGTACGTGATTTTCCTGATGTATTCCCAGATGATCTTCCAGGTTTACCTTTGGAAAGGCAAGTAGAGTTCCGTATTGATCTAATTCCTGGAGCAGCACCAATAGCTCGTGCACCGTATCGTTTGGCGCCAGCAGAGATGAAAGAGATGATGTCACAATTGCAGGAGTTATTAGACAAAGGCTTTATTAAACCGAGTTCTTCACCTTGGGGAGCTCCGGTGCTATTTGTTAAAAAGAAAGATGGAACTATGAGAATGTGCATAGATTACAGGGAATTGAATAAAGTGACAATCAAGAACAAGTATCCGTTGCCACAAATTGATGACTTGTTTGATCAATTGCAAGGTGCAGGATGTTTTTCTAAGATTGATCTGAGGTCGGGGTATCATCAAATTCGAGTAAGGGATGAAGATATTCCGAAGGCTGCTTTTAGAACAAGGTATGGGCATTATGAATTCCTCGTGATGCCATTTGGTTTGACTAACGCTCCAGCTATATTCATGGATTTGATGAATAGAGTGTGTCGGCCCTTTCTAGACAAGTTTGTCATTGTATTTATTGATGACATACTAGTCTATTCAAAGAATGAAAATGATCACGAGTGTCACCTTCATGAAGTTTTGGGAGTGTTGAGAAAAGAGAAATTGTATGCAAAATTCTCAAAATGTGAATTTTGGTTAAAAGAAGTACAATTTCTGGGTCATGTGATTTCTGCTGAAGGTGTGAAAGTGGATCCAGCCAAGATAGAAGCAGTGATGAATTGGGAGACTCCAAAGAATGCATCTGAAATAAGAAGTTTCTTGGGTTTGGCTGGGTATTATCGTAGGTTTATCCAAGATTTCTCGAAGATTGCTTCTGCTTTGACAGTGTTAACTCGTAAGAATGTAAAGTTTGTCTGGACCGAAAAGCAAGATTCAGCTTTCAAGACTTTAAGGCAGAAGTTGTGTGAAGCTCCTATTTTAGCACTACCAGAAGGAACAGATGATTTCGTAGTATACAATGATGCTTCAAAGATGGGTCTAGGATGTGTATTGATGCAACGTGGCAAGGTAATTGCTTATGCATCGAGGCAATTGAAAGAACATGAAAAGAATTATCCTACTCATGATTTGGATTTAGCTGCAGTGGTGTTTGCTTTGAAAATATGGCGTCATTATCTGTATGGAACAAAGTGTACTCTTTATACTGATCATAAGAGTTTAAGACATATCTTTGATCAGAAAGAGTTAAATATGAGGCAAAGACGATGGCTTGAACTACTTAAAGATTACGATTGTGAACTGCATTACCATCCTGGTAAAGCAAATGTCGTAGCTGATGCCTTGAGCAGGAAGGAGTATAATGGTTGTCTGAAGTCAACTAATGCTAGAATTGATGTAATGTCAGGTCTGATCGAACGAATAAAGGATGCTCAAACGGAAGCTCTATTGGAAGAAAATTTAAAAGCTGAAGTTATGGTCAAACAACGGTTTCAATTAACTGAAGATAGTCGCGGGGTGAAGTTATTTCGAGGCCGTGTTTGGGTACCAAGAATAGCTGGGAATAGAGAATTAATTATGGAAGATGCTCACAAATCTAAGTATTCCATTCACCCTGGAAGTACTAAGATGTATAGAGATCTGAAGTTACATTATTGGTGGCCAACTATGAAGTTAGATGTGGCTCGATGTGTAGAAAAGTGTGGAACCTGTTCTCTAGTTAAAGCTGGACATCAAAAGCCATGCGGAAGTTTTCAATCTTTGGAAATTCCGGAGTGGAAATGGGATAAGATTACTATGGATTTCGTGACGAAGTTACCAAAGACGCAAAAAGGTAACGACACTATATGGGTAATAGTTGACAGGTTGACAAAGAGTGCTCATTTCTTGGCTATGAAAGAAGCTTCACCGATAGAAAAGTTGGCAAAGTTGTATATTGACGAAGTGGTGTCAAGACATGGTATACCAGTGTCTATTGTTTCTGATCGTGATAGTAGGTTCACATCAAGGTTTTGGCAGTCACTTCAAGAAGAGTTGGGTACGAAATTGAATTTGAGTACCGCGTATCATCCACAAACGGACGGTCAAAGTGAAAGAACTATTCAGACGTTGGAAGATATGCTTAGAGCATGTATATTAGATTTTGGAGGTAATTGGGATACGCATTTACCATTAGTGGAATTTGCGTATAACAATAGTTATCATTCTAGTATCGGAAGAGCACCGTTCGAAGCCTTGTATGGTAGAAAGTGTAGAACTCTAGTATGTTGGTTAGAAGCTGGAGAGAAACAGTTTGCCGGACCGAAAATGGTGCAACAAACGGCTGATAAAGTGAAGGAAATCCGACAACACATGAAAGCGGCTCAGGATAGACAGAAGAGTTATGCTGATCTAAAAAGGAGACCAAAAGAATTTCAAGTTGGGGAGCGAGTTATGCTGAAAGTATCCCCATGGAAAGGTGTAATTTGTTTTGGAAAGCGTGGGAAGTTAAGTCCTCGTTTTCTAGGACCTTTCACTATCACTAAGAGAATTGGTCAGCAAGCGTATCAATTAGATCTACCACCTGAATTAGAAGGAATTCATAACACGTTTCACGTATGTTATCTTCGAAAGTGTTTAGCCGAAGAAAAGGACGTAATTCCAATTTCTGATGTAAAGGTGGATGAGAAGAGTCGATGTGTTGAAGAGCCGGAAGCAATACTGGAAAAGTTTGTTCGGAAGTTGAGAAATGGTAAAGAAGTAAATATGCTGAAGGTGCAATGGAAACATCATCGAGGTAGTAACGTGACTTTAGAGTCAGAAGAAGAGATGAAGAAAAGATACCCTTATTTGTTAACTTAGTTTGATTTCGGGGACGAAATCATTTTCAAGTTGGGGAGTATTGTAACACCTCGAAAATTCCATTGTAATTTATAAAAGGTTAAGTTATATTTTGTTTAAAGTTAAAGTTTATTGAGAAACTTAACTTGAGGGTATAAATTGTCATTTTATGAAAGTTGAAGGTTTAATTGGTATGTAGTTAATGACTCAGCAGATTAAATCTTGAGGTGTCAAGGTTTAATGTATTAAGATAGTTTGGGGTGGGTTTTGTTGCCTGCATTCAGAAAGAAGTCGAGAAAACAGAGAGAGATAGAGAAAACGAGACAGAGAGAAAGAAAAGAAGAAAGAAGAGGAAGAAATCAGATTTTGGTAAAATTAAGGTAAGAAATTTAGTTGTAGTACTGATTTCTTAATTGAAAAAGTATCTTATTTTAATTTTGTTTGGTTCAGCTATTTGATTAAGCTGTTAGAAGTGAGGAACCAGTGTTCAGTTTGTGTTCAACTCATTAAGGTGAGTTTATTCATTCTTCTTAAAATTAAGCAATTAAAATGATGATAGATATGTTATTCTTGTATGAAATACTTTGGTAGAGCTTAATTAAGGTAAAGGTAAGCTGAATCTGTTAAGACTTGAAATTGGCTTAATCTGGAAGACGATGAACAGTACTGCGAAAAGTGATAAAATTCGCAAGCGTGGCTTGCGAATTTTGGAGAAACTCGCAACAGTTGGTTGCGCTTTTTGAACATTTCGCTAGACTCTTTGGAGTTAAGTGAGAATCTCGTAGCTTTGGCTTGCGAAAAGTTGAGAAAATCGCATCAGTGGCTTGCGACTTTTGGAGAAAATCGCATCAGTGGCTTGCGATTTTTATATGTAATATGACTTTCTGTTTTATGCAAACTGATACATGCTATAAACTTAAATCTGATATTAAAGCGATGTTATAATGAATTGAAAAGACTTATTTATGAGTCCGATCATGTAGTTTACAATTGAGATGTTAATCCCCGATGCTAAGTGGCAAAAATGGGGATAACGGTTGTAATTAATATTCTATATATAGACATATAGAATATATGATATATCGTACAATTTTAGTATACGATAGAAAGAGAGATGATACACAGTTATTGTGTTGCGTTAGCTAGAAATAGGCATCCGGTCATCAGAGGGCCACTTAGTACGGTCTAATGGGAACCGTTTACCAGCCATTGACCGAAGGGATGTAATTTCTAGTGGTTGAGTGTATCTTGGATTACCAGAGGGCCATTGTTGTTAAGCGCGATATAAATTAAATCCCATTTGGGGGCCAGTGTTCAAGATGGTGAGAAAAGTGAAATGTGGAATAGGCAGACATTGAGTTTGTAATTCCCATTTCAGACGGAAGATTTGAGATCTTCAGTTTTAGGGAAGTTCAGAGATAGGCATAAAGTAATTTGTAATCTCTACTTCCGGATCAAGAAATAGGCAGGTATAGAATCTGTAATTTCTCGGGGTGGAAATTACTTATAATCTGGAATGAATTGGGTAGATTCCTGTTGTTGAAAAGAGCTTTGGTACGGTAAGACGTTTGATAACAGGTTTGATATATCTGTTAATATTTTAGTTGTTAAATTTTAATTTGATTTGAATATTCTCACTAGGCGAAAGCCTAATGTTTCAAATTAAATTTTCTTACCAGGTACAAGCTCTGGGAAGTAGTCTGGGGGAGAGAGATGTAGATGTTGGAAGAAATCAGACTTATATAGATGTCAAAGGATCAAGATTCTCTTTCGATGAGTTTTGGGACAAAACTTAGATAATCTAGTAATCTGATTATGTTGATATGATTAGATTAATAAGATTACTCAAGTTAGATGTTTATGTACATATAAAACTTTACTTTTGATCCTTTGGTTATAAAAGTCTGATATTTTGATGGTCATAACTTGTGTATTTTAAGGTTTAAATTGGCCCTGCTTTTTTTAGGGTGTTACATAGTGTTAGGGCAAGTTTTATATGTTGATTTAAAGTTCAAGGGTGTAATTTGTATTTGTTTAAACATAGTCCATAGTGAACGGGCCGTGGGCTTGTTACCACGGGCCCAGCATATATAATGTACAATTAGCTTAGAAAATAGCTAGTTGTCTCATTTAGCTTTTCAGTATTGTAACGATTATTCTCTGAATCAAATAGCTAAGTGGGCAGCCTTTGTGATTAGTTTATCTGTTCATATCTCGTAATCACATAAACACGATTGTTGCACGGATCTGGATCCTACAATTGGTATCAGAGCAGACGGACGGATTGATTCTAAGGTTTGAATTCATCAAATTCTGGTTAGTTTGACTTTCACTCGTCTGACTTTTTCTTGAATTCTTGACTTTTCGATTCAATCAAAATCAGTTGTTTTTGCTTATTGGGTTGTGTTAGCATTATCATTATAAGAGTTTCTGCAAAATTTCACATCCTAATTCGTTCGTTTGATTGGTCAATTTTGCAAATCAAGTTCAAAACTTTTGGTTGTGTTCTTACTCAAAAATCCGATTTTTGATACCAAAAAGTGTTGTTTTTGCTCTAAAATCGATTGGGTTAGTGTTGTTTTGTGCTTGGGATTGTTTCTAACCTTTCAGGAACACATTAGAGTAACCCTAGTTGAATTTTCGATCGATTTGAACAAAACAGCCGAAGTGTCCGGACACAACAGCCGCGTTTTCCGGACAGATCAAGGTGTCCGGACGTTTGTGGTTCCATCCGGACAAGTCAGTCATCCGGGTAAGTCAATCATCCGGGTAAGTCAATCATCCGGGTAAGTTTTTCAAATCTCTATCTTTCCGGGTAATCTAGTTCCGGACAACTCAAAGTTTCCGGAATTCGTTTTATCCGGAAATCCTCTTTTACCAGGAATCATCGTAGTATCCGGATACATCATTCTTATCCGGTTAATTCCATCCGGTATCTTTAGAGCATCCGGTAACCTTGGTTATCCGGACAACTCAAGATATCCGGACAACTCTGCATTATCCGGACAACTCTGCATTTTTGAACTGCTTTTCGTAAATCTAGTCCAGATACTTTCAGATCACTACCTTACTTGGATTACTATCCAGTAAGACCACTGTAGACCACTTTAGAACCTGCGTTAGGATATCACTCTTAGAATCTTGCGTTAGGTTCTCATTTCGAATCAATATACCCGTCTGACGATCACTCCGTTGCAACCAAAGATGTCTGCTTCTCGTGACGCTCTCGCCATTGGTACCGACACCAAGCCTCCATGCCTATACCCAAACGAGTACAGTCAATGGCGCGACAGATTCATGATTTTCATTGAATCATAGGACAACTATGAGTTCATCAAGCAAGCTCTTGAAGAAGGTCCTATCGCGCCACCAATGAAGGTTATTGCAGCCGCTGAAGGTGTTGAACCCAAGAAAGAGAAAAAGACCTTTGCCGAAATGTCAGAGTTTGAAAGAGGGAGAATAGAAGGGGAGAAACAGGCGAAGAGATATCTGGTGCAAGCTCTTCCCAACTCGACCTACACTGCCATCGACAACTACAAAGACACGGCTAAAGGCATGTGGGACCAAGTAGCCAAAATGATGCGTGGGAGTGCAGTTGGAAACCAGCTGAAGATCAATACTGCTATAACCAAGTTCGATGGTTTCAAGCAGCGTCCTGGCGAGACTCTTACTCAGGCTTATGAACGTTTCTGCTCTCTACTCAATGAGCTGAACAAGAATGGGATAGTTCGGTCGAACACGGAGAATGCTCTCAAGTTCCTCAACAACCTCTTACCCGAATGGAAAGTTTTTGCATCTCATGTCAGGCATAACAACCTGATTGAAAGAATCGGCATAAATGAACTCTACGAGACACTTCTTCAAGATGAAGATGAAGTGAATGAGCTACTTGCCGAGAAGAAGACTGAACTTAAGCCTGTAGCTGATCCTATTTCTCTTATTTCCACCAACAAGGGCAGACCTTCAAGCCGACACACCGAACGGGCTCAAAAGCATAATTCTTCTGATTCTGAACCGGAAGAGAAGAAAGATGAAGATTCTGATAGTGAAGTAAACGACTTCATGAAAGCCATTGCCCTCCTGACAAAGACCTTCAAGCAACAACAGTTTTACAAGAAACCAACGTCTAATGGTCAGCGCTACTCCACTTCTGCCAACAAGCGTCATGACTACAAAGACAAATATGAAGGTAAGAAGAAGGTCGATGAGCAAGATCAGACTGAGAAGAAGGACAAGACTGAGAAAGTTGACCGCAAGAAGAAAGATGAGCCCGTGAAATGCTATAATTGCGGGAAACTTTGTCACTTTGCCAAAGATTGCCGCCAGCCTACAGTGAAGAATGTCCACTACTACGAGGCCAAGCTAGCTTTAGCAAAACAAAAGGCGACTGGAGAAGCAATGTTCGCTGAGGATGATTACTGGCTTCAAAGATCTGATAATGAAGATGAAGATGAAGTTGCTAATGCTTTCATGGGATATCATTCCTCCACTGATGAAGAAACCGCAACTGCACTTGCAAATCAGGTATGTGAATCTTGTCAACCAGATTTTTTGAATGCTATGCAATCATTTTATGGTCAGGCTGAATCCTTTAAGGCCACTTCTAAAGAACAAAAGCTTGAAATTAAAACTCTAACAGAAAAGCTTAATGTTCAAACGAAGTTAACTGAGAAGTATAAGTCTGAAAATGCTGATTTAAAAGATAAATGCAAAATCCTTTCATTAGCACCCAAAGACTTAAGGGCCAGAATATCTGAACTCCAGCGTCAGCTTGATCAGTGCTTGAATGAGAAAGAAGACATTATTTATCAATGTTCTTCCCTTCAAGTTCAACACAAGGAGTATGTGGCTAAAATCCTAAACCTTGAAACCAAACTCCACCAAAGGGGACAAACAGATCAAACCATTTTCCTGAACAAACCCAAAGAGTTCACGTATTTTAACAAAGAATGGGGAATCGAATATGATAACCCCCACTATTTGAAAAAGGGAAGATGGCACGTACCTACTCTGTATGACTTTGCCTGTTATGGTTTATCTACAAAGTACCCGGAGTACAAAATCAAGTGGACTGGTCCTCTAGAACCTGAAAATGAGGAGGAAACTGAGGAATATAAACGTAAACACAAACGAGGGATTCAACTTCCATTTTGCTATGAACCTCTAAATTATTCTTATAAAAAGGACAAAAAGTACCTCTCCAATGACTACTTCGACCCTTACAAGATTGCTACGCCCAAGGATTCCTCCAAGAAGGATGAGGACCAAGCAACCGAAACCAAGACTGAGACGGATGAGTTTAAACTCTATGTTCCCCCTCTCATCTTGGAAGCAAAGATAGTCGAGTTGGAGGAGTCACTGGAAAGGGAAAGGTTGGTTTTCCAAAATGAGAAGAACGATTTAATTAAAGCTCTTGAGAAACTCAAAACTGAGAAAACCGAAGGTATGACAAGTGAGGAAAAAGAAAATTTTCTGTGGGAAATCAATACGCTTTCGTCAAAATTGTCTGAAATGACAAAAGAAAAGCAAGCTTTACTTGACAAACTTGAGAAACAACAACACGTCAAAACCGAAGGTGTATCTGGTGAAGAACAGGAAATCCTTCGGTGTGAAATTAATCGACTCACATCACAACTGTCTGCCTTGGCAACAGCAAAGATGGAAGAGTACTCGAGAAATGGTCAGCTTCAAGAGCAAATTGACCAACTGCTATCTGACAAGATGTCTTCACCCGAAGCTTCCTTAAATTCATCCGACACATCTTCGTGCAAAGCCCTTTTAGGCAAGAACTCTAGTTCTCAAGACGATCAAGATGAGTGTGTTAAAAGGAATTTAAACTCTGATTTTTTCCTAGCTTCCGCACCAAATTCCTCAAAGCACACAAGCACAGCGTGTTCCTCACCATCCTCAACCAGTCCAAGTCCCGACATTCCTGAGGTGAATTTTTCTGAATTCATGAACTCAGAAGGTGATGATGAGGGAGAGTTCGAGTCGTTCCCTTTCGACAAACCTCTTCCAAGTCACACAGATTTTTTATCTTCGGTTGTGAATCATAAGGTCAATTTTGAAAAGGGAGCTTGTTCAAACTCAAAGGCCCCAGCTGTGATCAAGACTTTAAAATCTAAACCTGTTTCCCAAAACACGTCACAGCCAAGGCAAAAGACTAAACAAGTTTCCATTAAACCTCCAACTCCTTCAAAAGTCACTGATCATTCTGTACCTGCTGTTTCAGATAAAAATGGTCAAGCTAAACGAGAAACACCAAAGTGGCTAAAGGAGGATTCTGTCAAGAAGAATGCATCAAAGTCATTTTCCCATGCTTTAAATTCTAGAATAAACAAAGACAATAGTGATTGGAATCATCAGTACTATTTTGAAGTTTCTTTTCCTGTTAAAGTGAATTCTCTTCCACAATTGGCTCGATTATTGCATGATTGCTTGTGTTGTTCAAATTGTGTTTGGAATGATTTTGAAGCTAGTTTGGAAAAAGTAGTGTCTTTTCCCGTTAAATTGAACTCTATTCAACACTTGATTCATTTATCGCATGATTGTCTTTGCTGTTCTAATTGTGGTGGGAATGATTTTTATGATATTCTGAAAAATGACTGGTATGCACCATTTTTGTACATAATCTGTATGAAAAACGCAGTCCCCGTAATAACAAGAACAATCCATCTCATAAACGGGGTATACAATCACCGGTTAAACCACGGCGGGAGACCAGACCCAATCCTAGATGGACTGCTCCTACCAAGGTTAAACCGGCTCCTAAAAGGCAACCTGGCACAAAACATGTTCCTCCCAAAGGTGTACAATCTGCATCTAAGAGGCGACAAACGCAAAAATCAGTTCCCCCGAAAGGTGTCAATTCTTCACCTAACGGGAAAGCTGTGCCAAAACAGGTTTCTCCAAAGGGAGCCATGCCTAACCCTCCAGGACCCAAACAAATTTGGGTACCTAAACTTCTCTAATCTTGTTTTGCAGGGCGGTCATGTGTGGTACTTAGATTCAGGATGCTCCAAGCACATGACCGGAAGGAGGGAGCTTCTCACGAACTACAAAGAAGAATATCAAGGAGACGTGAGATTGGTTTTTTATGTGTGTGGGCACTCCCAAGTCCAACTTGGTCAACACTTGAGGGGGAGCGACACTAAGTTTTCTATTCAACACTCACAATTTTTGTGTGTCGGATCCCTCACTTGCACCCTACTGCACGATTCGAGGGGGAGCAATGGCAACCCCATGCTCATTTTGAGGGGGAGCGAGAGAAAGATCCCTGGCGGCACGGTTTCCTGGGATTTCCAAGGAAAATGCCAAATCAGAGATATCCGGACTCTTCAGGATGTCCGGACTCCTCTGGTTGTCCGGATAGTTTCCGGACCGGACATACCCGGGTAGGTCGAGGTTCCCGGACACCATCCGGCTCTTATAAGGCATCCGGGACCTTACATCCTTCATTTATCCGGATTTCTCGTGCAAAACCCTAAAACCCCGTCCCTTCTCTCTCTCGCTCGGACTCTCCTCAATCGCACGATTCTTACACGCATTTCATCTCCAAATCAGGTATGTAGTTCGTGATTACCCATCGATCAATCTTTCTGAGTCTTAATACTTATTGCATCTCAATCCAACCACGGTTTGATCAAGATTTTTAAACCCGACCACCACACTTCGGATCTACACGATTTGGGGTTCTTTCGGCGTAAGATTGATAGGAAATGACCAAGGGTAGTCTAGAATGGTATTTAGTCTACTTATGTGCATTTACACTGGCCTTTACACCTCGATTTGGTCGATTTCTCACCAAGGGGTTTCGTCCGGACACACTCATCGTGTCCGGACACCATCATACATATGCGCTTCTATCCGGAAACCCTCAAAGTGTTGATGATATTTCCGGACTCTCTCAAACAACCGAAAACCTAGTTTTCCGGAGACCTTAGGGTTTCTGGTAAGTTCAACTACCGGATAAGGTTGGAGTCCGGACAAAACCTTTATCCGGAAAATCATTTTGTCAGGGAATCTTGTCCGGGTAACTTAATTTTACCCGGACACTCGCTTAATCATCCGGACTCCTCTATCATCCGGATAACTCATGTTGTCCGGACACTTCATTTTGTCCGGAAAAGTCCCCTGTTCTGTCCAATTCTTGCCTGTTTTATCAACACCAGTCCTCGATCTATCTTAGATTGAGCCATTCAAAGCTAAGGTACGCACCTACACTTGTAAATCTAATTATGATCCTAACCGAGTGCTCCTTTGCAGAATTTTACATGGCGGAACAACAAAACCCGGAAGAACAAATTCCTCAGGAGGAGGAAATTATAGACGAAGTAGCTGATGCTGCACTGGTCGACCCTGACCATGGCATCGAGCTAGAGGCGAACAACCACTACCTCGACCCGGCGCTTTTCAGACCAAACCCACAACATCAGGTCATACTCGATATTCTGATGCGCCATCCCATTCATGAGGCACTGACTCGCACCACCGACGTTCCTTTGCTCTATGTTCTCCAAGTCTGGCTGACAGCGCAAGTCCGTACGATCGGCAACACTCAAACCATCACGGCTCAAATAGACAATCAACCGTTCACACTGACGCCCGATTCTTTTCGCCGTTTACTATCACTACCTGAAGCCACTGCCAACAACCATGAACGGTACGATCCTGCCGTTAACGATGCGACTCTCTGCGCCCAAATGCGTGCTCTTGGGTACAACTCCGACCTTCAACGGCCATCGGTCTTCAATCGCAAGTTCTTGGCGCCTATTTGGTACACGCTCTTCACAATTCTCAATCGATGCCTATCCGCCCGATGGAAAGGTATTGACCAATGTACAGGTGACTTTATGCGCCTTGTTCACGCCGTGTGCTACAACCGCCACGTCGACTTCGCCATGATAATCTGGCGTGAACTTTTGACCACTATCCGACATATCGGCGGCACCAAACAGAAGAAGTTCCTTCCATATCCGCGATTCCTTTCTCTTGCCGTTCGACAACACATGGATGCCAATCCCGCCATCCCACGCCGACTCACACATCCGGTATGTCCCATCCGCCACCTCCAATTCATGGTGATCCGCAACCCATCCGATGCGGTCGCCTCGCCCATTCCTGCCGCCCTATTGGCCATAGCCGATCCCGCTGCACCAGGGGTAGTTGCTTATAGGGGAGAGTTAGGAAATCCCATGGTCCAGCCAGAGTCGGAGGGACCTGCCCAGGGACATAGACCCGAGAGACGTGAGGGTCCAAGAGTGAGAGGTGGAAGGGTCCGACAAGCAGGTGCTGTCGGGCGGGGAACGTTAGTAGTGAGAGGAAGGGGAACGAGCGTAGGAGGTGCAGCGGAATCGCAGCCCGGTTCCAGCTCAGCCCAACCCGGTCCATCTTCGAGACCACGCCTACATCACACCACCGAACCATATATAACCGAACCCCCCTCTCCCAGTACGCATGTCGAAGATGTGGAATCCGACTCCACGGACTCCGATACCGACCGCAACATCCGCCTGACGCAAATCCCTCCCGGTATCGGACCCAACCCTGACTTTACCATTGGCATTCCACTTGATTCACCTCCCCACTCTGGAACCGGACCTACCACTAGGACATCTGAGGGAGATATAGGTGATGAGTTAGATCATGCGAGAAGGAGGGAACTGCGTTCAAAGTTGAACCAGGAAAGATCGAGCCGTAAAGATAACGAGGCTCAAGCGCGACCCCAGCCGAGTGATATCTAGGTCGCCACATCTGCTATCCCGTCTCATCCGTTGGGACAGGGTATTGAAACAGCCTCCGTGGACCTAGCGGAGCAATTGCACACCCCCCATAGCCACTCATCCGTCTCAAAACAGACGGATGTTTCAATATTACACGGGGAACAAGCACAACTTCCACCGGCCTCTCACTCGGAGAGTGCGGGTGTTGAAATAAGAGACCAGCAGCCCCCGGTCTCGACTTCTTTGTGTGCACCATCGAGTCTAGAGCCTATTGTTACTGAACATTCTTCGCCTAGGACACTTGATGCAGAACTACACCAAATCGCGGCTCTTAGTGACCCGACCGAAACGTCTATAGTGTCTCCGCATTCAGGAACACGAGGATTGGACGGAAATCCTACCACAGTTATTATCACGCCATCTGTGAACGTAGGTGGCTCTGCCTATAAGGTAGATGCCTCAACGGGTACTCTAAGTGAGCCCAGAGTTATTTTACCCGACTTTGTGTCAAAAGGGTCTCTGGACAGCACCCTTGAGGCTGTCCAACAGGTTATGGAGCACAAAATGCAGGAACATGTAGCTGTTGAACTTGCCAAAGCGATGCATGCTATCAAAGGAAAGGGCCACCTCGTCGACACTGAAACCGCCTCTGTGCCTCCACCGACTCAACCGCAACCTACTTACTCGGTGGACACCCTGAAGACGCTGCTCTTAGCCCAAATGCTCCAGGAATCCGACACAACCGCATCTGCCGAAGCAGACCTGATCTCCGTTCTTCGATCCCAGGTCACTGCTCCATCTCCGTCCATCATATCACGCCTTGACTCCATTGACTCGACCCTCAACGACTACAACAAAGCGCTTGCCACGCTGTCTGAGAGGGTCCGCTCACTAGAAGACACTTGTAAGAGTCAAGTTGGCGGTCTCAAACGCAAGCACGATGACCAGGATGATCCTGATCACCGTGAGGGGGAGAAGCGTCTACGCCAAACCGAGACCGCCCAGATCGTGACTGCCGAAACGACATCTGTGGTTCATCCGGAACCCCCAACTGCGGCAACTTCAACAGCAACACCCGAAGCCGAGTTGCCATTAGCTCAGATGGTCATCGACATGGATATCTCAGATGACGAAGCCCCAACGGTTGAAAATCCCGAGGGGACAACACAGGAATTGGTCGCAAAAGAACCATCAGACATGCCAATGCTCACCATGATTGATCCAGCATGTGAAACCAACCCGGAAACCGAAGACGCTTGGTACGAAAAAGCTGCCAAAGCCGTAAACTTCGAGGTAAACTTGGTGTTTCCCACTGATGAAGACGACAACGTTGATTACGACCAGTTTCTGCTTCAGAATTTCTATGGTACGCCTCCCGTTCACTCGACTCAACCCGCTACGACTTCAGGTCAACCCGAAAGCTCAAATGCAGAAATCCCGACATCTCCTCAGCAAACGACAGCTCCTGATCTTCCTCCCCCTCCTCAGCAACAAAACCGTTGGGAGAAGATCAAGGTTCTCATTCCTCATCTGGAGGAATCTCTGAAGAAGCTGTTTGTTCACCGAATTCGCCCGATCGAGCCGACCTTCTGTCTTGGCATCTACAGCCCTGATCCAGCACGCCAACTCCGATACGTAGAAGCCATGAAGCGGTGTCTCCCGAGAGACTAGGTACGAACTAAGCATAAAATTTCAGAGGTGCTAAAGATTCAGTCAAAACGAATTATGAAGATCGTCTTTCCCGTGTTCACTGTTCGACGTGAAGACGGAAAAGAATGGATTTTTTATGAAGCTGACTTTAAGCATCTCCATCCATTCGACCTCCTGGTTATTCTGAGAGACCTTCGCACCAGAACCATCCGACCGCTTGCTGTAACAAAGGCGCTCGAAGCGGTTCGTCGATTCCTCGTCCGATCTATTATGATGTCTTATCTTACGGACTTTCAAATGGCAATCGAGAACCGATCAAAGAAGGTAAATCTGCTCAAACCGAATTTGAAAGCTCCTGAACTGTCGATGTATCCCGAGAACGCAATGCTGCTTCAACCGGAATTTGGGATCGTCTTCCTCAACGCTCAGAAAGAAAAGAAGTTTATGAGGTTCAGTCAGGTAGATCGATTTTGCGACGGCACACTGCTCAAGGTTCAAGACGCTCTTCGGAAGATCATCAAGCACGAATCCGAAAATCCAAAGGTATCCTATGTACCAAATCTGAATGAAAGAACTGCTCAGACTGCTTTGGATATTGTTGAAGATCGTCTCGACTACCGCCGCGCCATCAGATTCTTCGAGGTTCATTTCGCTCTTCGCAAACGTAATGTCTACAACTGGCAAGAGATAGAGCGCGAATTTGAACTACAAATCAAAGGGGGAGATTGTTAGGGCAAGTTTTATATGTTGATTTAAAGTACAAGGGTGTAATTTGTATTTGTTTAAACATAGTCCATAGTGAACGGGCCGTGGGCTTGTTACCACGGGCCCAGCATATATAATGTACAATTAGCTTAGAAAATAGCTAGTTGTCTCATTTAGCTTTTCAGTATTGTAACGATTATTCTCTGAATCAAATAGCTAAGTGGGCAGCCTTTGTGATTAGTTTATCTGTTCATATCTCCTAATCACATAAACACGATTGTTGCACGGATCTGGATCCTACACATAGTATTTGTATAAAGTTATTATACCGTTGTCGTACCTCTGTTTAGGAGTCGTGTATGTTTGGAAAAGTCGATTTTGGGTCTCGGTACGGTTTGTACGACAATGCCTCGCGACAACGACAATGACACTATAGCATGTCATAGTCGCACAAGGGAGAGGAGATTCGACACCTTGCTCGCGATAATGACATTGTAGCCTGTCATAGTCGCACAAGGGAGAGCGGCTTCGGTACATCGCTCACAACAATGCCTTGCAACAATGACATTGTATCCTCTCATAGTCACGCAAGGGATATGGGCTTCGGTACATCGCCCGCGACAATGACAATGGCATTGTAGCTTGACAAAGTCGCCCGACACCTCTATAGCACAAATTTAGGGTTTTGACTTCAGTCCTTCTCAACCTAAAAAATCAGTGTTTTCTCTCTCGTTTTTCTTCTCCTGTACGCGATTTTCTGCACCTTCTTTTGTCCCCTTATAAATACTAAAGCTATACTAAAACTTTACTTTTGATCCTTTGGTTATAAAAGTCTGATATTTTGATGGTCATAACTTGTGTATTTTAAGGTTTAAATTGGCCCTGTTTTTTAGGGTGTTACAGTATGGTATCAGAGCAAAAGTTTAAGTGAACTAGGTATGATATTGAGATGCCTAGACTTAAGCTGTGATGAAATTAAGTTATGATCTGCGAGAGATGGTTAGAATTGCTAAGACCGGGTAGTCTTAGGGTTGACGGAAATACACGAAATTAGTACTGTAACGATGATAACGAGAATTCTCATGTATAATATATTCGCAATTTCAATTAGCTACTGTTATTATGGATATATTGTTACATAAGCATGCTTGTTTCTCAATTGTTACAATGGCTAATTAGTGATAAAGTACGTTTAGTATGTTTAGAATTCTGTTTAACCATTTGTATGGTTATTTGTGTCTGTTCAGAACAATGGTGAATACGCCACCTAGAGAAAGAGTTGGAACTGATGAAGCATAAGTGAGTAATATGCATAATACACCAAGAAATTTTCTTTCTTTGGGAGGTATGCATACTCCAGCTCAGAGGGTGGGTACAAGCAATGTTAGCCAGACGACAGAGTCTAATATGGAGGTAAGAATAATGGAGAACGTATCAAGAATGATGAATGCTTCGGTAGAAAGACAAGCTGAGTTGATGAACGCCTCAATAGAGAGACAAACTGAAATGTTTATGAAGTTGTTCAATGAAAGGAATGTAGAACCAAGACGTCAAGTAATTGATACTGAAGTGATAAATCCGACGGGTAATCCAAGGCCAGAGGTGGAACGAAGGGTAGAAAGAATTTGTTCTTACAAAACATTTCGAAGCTGCAAGACGCCTGAATTTAAAGGAGAAGATAGTCCAGTTGCATGTATGAATTAGCTGCGGGAGATAGAGCAAGCTTTCCGAGCCTGTGAATGTGAGGAAGGATCGAAAGTCAGATTTGCCTCTCAGATGTTAAGAGGTAATGCTTTGAATTGGTGGAATGTTCTGACAGCTTCTTTGGCGACACCTGTGTTAAATTTAAAAATTACAAAATATTAAAAATCTACTCGTCGTCATTGTTGGGAACTTGGATACGCCAAATATGTTCGACCAAATCCGACCGAAGGTTATTATGAGTGTCCCGGTTTTTGACTTCTCGAACATTTGCCGCGCGTTGTTCCTCACTGATTTGTGTTTCGATATCGTCCGTGAAAAGGTCGTTTTCATCGCCACCGCAAATGGCATGGTCTTCGTCTTCGAGTATCATGTTGTGTAATATGACACAAGCGTACACAATGTTTCCCAATCTTGTCGGATGCCATCCGCGTGCCGGGTTATGAAGTATATGCCAACGTTGTTTAAGCACGCCAAAAGCTCGTTCAACATCTTTACGTGCCGATTATTGCGCGGACTTGAACTTTTGTCGTTTAGGGTCATGTGGGCACGTAAATGATTTTACGAAAGTAGCCCATTCCGGATATATCTCATCCGCTAGATAATATCCGTGGTTGTAGGTGACTTCATTCACCTCAAAAGGGCACTCGGGTGCTTTTCCATCATATAGATCGTTGAAGATGGGCGACTGATTGAGAACATTGATGTCGTTGTTGGAACCGGCAACACCAAAGTATGCGTGCCAGATCCATAGATCATGGGAGGCCACTGCTTCTAGCATGATTGTCGGGTGCTCATGGTCACCTCTCATGAATTGACCTCGCCATGCTACCGGACAATTTGCCCACGCCCAATGAGTACAGTCTATGCTGCCGAGCATGCCGGGAAATCCGTGTTTAGCTTCATGCGCGGTGTACAACTTCATGCGCGTAAATATTTTTACCATAGAGTTCAATAATACCTGTGCAGAATTTGTACAGACAATCTCGTGACGTTTTGTCTCCCATCCTCAAGTAATCGTCAAGTGAGTCGGCAGCTACTCCATACGCCAATTGCCGAATAGCGGAAGTACACTTTTGTATCGGAGAAAAACCTTGTTTGTTTCTGGCGTCCACCCGAAGTGTAAAATACGGATACTCTCCTTCTAAATCTTCAACTATTCGTTCGAATAGTTGCCTGCTCATCCTGAACCGCCGTCTAAACATATCCGGTGTATAAACCAGGTTGTTGCCAAAGTAGTCCCGCAAAAGCCGCTCGTTTGCAGCTATCCGACCTCTTTCTATGTTCCCGGCCATCGGTTCTCTTCTTGACGATGAGGCGGTGCTACCATAAATTAATTTTCCAGCTTCTCGAACCAACCCTACAAAAATTTCCCTTTGATGATGCAAGTACTCGTCGGTGTCTATGGATGATGATGATGCGGTCGATGAAGCGGGTTGTGGCGAATCCATATTGTCTAAAATTGAAGAAATAAATGGAAGAAAGTATAGAGTTATTTGGTGTGAAAAAATGAAGATGATAGAGGTTAATATATATATAGTGTGTATAATTTGAAAAAAAAATTAATAATATAGCCGTTGGTAAACGGTATTATTTAAAAAATAAATAAAAAAAAATTTAAACCACAACGGGTTGATCGGGTTGGTGAACCCGGTAGCCTTCCCGCTACCTACCCGATCCCCCCCCCCCCCCCCCCGTATGGCTGCCCGATTGCTACCCAACGAACCCGATGCCACGATGGACCGAGCCCGTACCCGATGGCGGTACGGGTGGTCTTATAGGTATCAAATATAGTCCGCAATAAAAAAGAATTATAGGAACTAGTTTTTTTTCGTTAAGTTGTGTATAGCTAAAATTGTACTCATGGTTTAATCTATGAGTATAAATCGATTAGATTTTTGTGTTTTTCATAGATAAAATACACGTATTTTTATTTGGGAAGAGACATGTTTGGAAGAAAAAAAACTTGGTATTCTACATAAAACTTTTCCTGAAGTTTATTACATAACCCACTTTATGTATTATCATGCTACCACCAAACCATGGACGGACCTGACTAAGGGCACACGGTGGCACGTGCTACCGTATTATTTTCTCCAGCGAAGGGTAAAATTTGTTGGTTTCATGAAGGTGCAATTGTATCGTTTTAGAAGTGCAATCGTACCTCGTAATCAACCAAAAATCGAAAAAAAAAGAACTCTTGAAATCAACCAAAAATATCGTAAAAGTCTCTCGAAATCGATAAAAAAAACTTAAAATTTCCTAAAATCAAGCCAAAAAACTTTAAAAATTCTTCGAAACGCCGAAATTTGGCTAAAAACACGTCGATAGATATTGAAACATTTAATGTCGGTAAAAAAGATACACATGTCAATAAAAACCGTATAAAAAAATATGTTGCCACCGTATTAAAAAGTTTTTAGGTCTGTGGATAACTGATTGAATAATCCATAAAGTCTTATTAAACTCTTAATAAAAAAAACCCTTATTTTATTATGAGTAAACTACAATTTTCGTCCCTGAGGTTTACCACAAAATACGAAAATGGTCCCTAAACTTCAATAAGTCTAAAAATCATCCCTGACCTTTAGGGTTTTGCTTTGAAAGTGGTCCCTGGTCACTAACTCCGTTAAAAAACTCAGTTAAGTTAGGGGTAGTTTCGTCTTTTTACACTTTTTTGTCTTTTTCTGTTAAAATAAACTAAAATTAAAATATTCTATATTTTATATATTTATATTATATATATATATATACATATACATATATATATATATATATACACACACAGTAAAACTCAACCCTCTACCTCCCTTTTCATCTCTGTACATGAAGCTTTCTTCTTCATTGAAACCCTCAAATTCAACCATCTTTTATGGCACCACCCATTACCTCTCTTTCTCCTCTTACTTTTCACTCTTCCCAACCAAAACCCACTTCCAGAAAGTCAAACTCTAAGAAGAGATAGAGGGAAGAGAACGACATAAGAGAGATATGGGTTTCTTCATTTTTTCCGATGAACTCGCCGGAGAAGACGAGTTTTCGGTGGTGGGTTTCAAATCTGGGTTTGGTTTAAATCTGTTTTTCGTTTACATCTCTTTCAAATCTGGGTGTTGTTTATGGGTTTCACTTAATGTTGAAGAAGATGAAGAAGGGCCGACAGAGGTAGAGGAGGGCCGACGGAGGTGGTCAAAGGGGGAGTCCCTCACTGTGTATATATGTATATATAATATACATATATATATATATATATATATATCTATAATAAACCCCCAAAATCATGTAAAGAACACCTTAATTCAATGTGGGTATCTCAATTTCTCATGGATCTCATTTGATCAATTAATGTCAAGAAAATGTCGAAAAAAAAATCGAAGCTTTATGGTTCAAATTCAGGACAAGATATAAAAACTGAGAAGTAGAGATCTTTTTTTAAGATGGTGGTGGGTGGGAAATTGGTTGCAGGTGGTGCTGCATATGTATATATATATTATATATATATATATATATATATATATATATATGTGTATATAAATTAGAGTAAACTACAAATTTCTTCCTCTAAATAGAGTAAGGTGGTTGTAGGGGGCGGTGGTTGCAGGTGGTGGTGTATATATATATATATATATGTATATGTGTATATATATATAATATAATATATAATATATTCTTATTTTATTTTATTATAATAGAAAAAGCCAAAAAATGTAAAAAGACCAAGATACCCCTGACTTAACTGAGTTTTTTAACGGAGTTAGTGACCAGGGACCACTTTAAAAGCAAAACCCATAACGTCAGGGATGATTTTTAGACTTATTGAAGTTTAGGGACCATTTTCGTATTTTGTGGTAAACCTCAGGGACGAAAATTGTAGTTTACTCTTTTATTATCAAAAGAAAAAAATAAATATTTGACCAAAACAATATTGTACAGGAATCGGCATCCTAACCAATCGCGATTGTTGGGATCTAGATCAATCTTCATATGCATCATCTACTTGTACAGTACAACTTCTTAATGCACATGAACCCCTATTTAAATCCCTTTCTCCGTCCTTTCTCCACTCCCAAACTAACGGAACACCGCCCAGCGCCACCGTCCACCGCCACCGGAAAAACTCAACATGAATCAACCACCGTCAAAATACATAATGACAGCATCTGAAGCTGAATCAATGGCTAGATCCAAAGGTCTCACCGTCCCTCAACTTCTCCCATCTCTCGTTAAATCAGCTCAAGATCTCGCTCGTCCGCCGATCTCCAAATTCTCCGTCGGCGCCGTCGGATTAGGCTCCGACGGCCGGATTTTCTTCGGCGGAAACGTCGAGTTCCCTGGCCTTCCACTCCACCACTCAATCCACGCCGAACAGTTCCTTATCACTAACCTCGCCGCACACGGCGGCGGCCCTAAGCTACTCAACATCGCAGTCTCGGCGGCTCCATGCGGCCATTGCCGCCAATTCCTCCAGGAACTCCGGCGAGTCTCCGAAACTCAGATCGTAATCACCGATCAACCTCAAGAGAATCCAGATTACAAACCTATTTCATCGATCTTACCTAATCCGTTTGGTCCTTTCGATTTATTAGATCAGGAAACGCCTCTGATACTCGAGAAACACAACAATCAATTATTCTTCAAATCTGATTCAATTATCATCGAAAACGGAAGCACAACACCGAATTTATCGAACGGAAACTGCGAATTGATCGATGAGAAAGAGGAAGATCTGAAAACGGAGGCATTAGAGGCGGCGCGTGACTCTCATGCGCCTTACAGTAGTTGTCCATCTGGTGTTGCATTGATGGATTGTGAAGGGAGAGTGTACAAGGGTTCGTACATGGAGTCTGCGGCGTATAATCCGAGTATGATGCCGGTGCAAGCGGCGGTGGTGGCTTATATGGTGGCCGGCGGTGGTGGTTATGAGAGGATAGTGGCGGCGGTGCTGGTGGAGAAGGAAGGGGCGGCGGTCAGGCAGGAGGATACGGCGAGGTTGATGTTGAAATACATCTCACCAAAATGTGAATTCAGGGTTTTTCATTGTGTTTGATTTGATGATCCAAATCAATTGGGGAATTTGTGACTCAAAATTGTTTGAAGTTTTTAGTTAATTGGATTTTTAATGTTATTATAAATTTAAAGATTAATTATATTATTCGTAATTTTGTCATAAAATTTTATTTAATTACGAATATGACCCTCGGGTTCGCGTTTTTGTATTGGATGTCGTTCTTTCCGCTAACGACCTTGTACCTTATCTGGATATAAGGTTGTATATAAAGATTGACGTACCTCTGCATTTCTTAGGCACGGGTCCGGTCGGACTATTGGGTTGAAAAAGTGTCTAGTAGGACTTTTTTAGGTCGGGTTTTTTCAAAATTAACCGATTTTTGTAGGCTTTTTTCGGTCGGGCGTAGATCTGGGCTTAGCCCTCGATTGGGGTAAACTGGTCATGTTATTAATAAATTACATAATTAATCAAAATATATAAACAAATTATTATGGATAAACTGGTCATGTTATTTGCTTTGTTCTGTCTAGTTCTGTCTTACCAAACGCTGAACAGCTGTTCTGTCCTGTCTTGTTCTATTCTGTCCCATCTTGTTCTGTTCTGTCTCGTCTGCGTACCAAACGCACCCTTAAGGTCTGGTTTTTTCAGGTTGGGTTTGACCGAGTTTTGAGATTGGTTGTATACATATCATTAGGAGGGCTTTAACTAATGATGAAGGGAGCTACCAAGTAAAGGGTAAATTTAAGGTCGATAAAAGGTTGTTTATTTATAGCTTCGCAATGACAACCTTGATCGATAGGTGGGAGGTGGTATGAGTTAAAACTCACTTATCGTTCGCTCTTATGTCCCATAAGTTTTGTGTTCATTCATTCTCAATGAAAAACCTTGTCTAGATATTCATTGTGTAGAACCTTGAAATCAAATCGAGTGAAACTGGTTTGATTGATCTGATCTTGAATTTTTTTTGGTGCTAGATTTTAGGCTTCAAAGCGAATCAAGCCGTTTAAAATAAGTAACTACCCAAAATACACCCATAAGTTACCTGAAAGAGGTTAACTATGATAATGATCAACCACCAAATTTGAAGATGACGAACTAAAAAGATTTGGCCTCTTTTCCCTCAGATGAATTTTCTTCTTGACTGTTATAGTTGTTAAAGCTCGATAACAGAAAAGGAAGAAGGAATATGACGACCGTTGTAATGGTTTGTTCTCTAATTTTTATTTTCATATGTTGCAACATCAAGGTTTGTCCTTTGGGTGCCCTCATGGTGGTAAAAATCCAATTAACTAAAAACAAAATAAATGTTAGAGCATCTCCAACTAAAAATCCAATTAACTAAAAACAAAATAAATTTATTTCGTTTGTAGAAGGAACGAAATACAAAATAAAATTCAAAAGAGACAAACTTGTAACAAAAGAAGTTGAGGGACAAAAACCGATAAAACGAATAAGTGTTAGAGCATCTCCGATGCATAAGCTTTTATGACTTTTTACTATTTACAAAAAGTCTTTATAAAAACTTTTTAGCATTGGACACTAAGGGCATGTTTGTTAGCAGCTTAATGAGACTCGTAGCTTATTCAGCCAGCTATACATGACTGTTTGATAGTGGCTTAATGATATAGAAACTCACTTATTTATTAAGCTTTTGGGAGGAAGCTTTATGCAGAAAGCAAAGTTTTGTCCAAACCAGTCTCACTCAATTAAAAAACATGATTCTTCCATCTATGAAACTGTAACGACCGAGACCATTTTTTAGAGACCTTTATGCCTTGTGGTAAGTTTTAATAATATTAGAAGTTGAGGGGCTATTTGGTAAGTATGTGATGGAGTATAAAAGGGCACAAAACCCTAGGAGAACATTCCATTTCCTGAGTTTGATTGTTGGTGACGGCTGAATTTTGAGAGAAAGGAAAAGAGAACTTTCTTGGGGAGTTTTATGCATTTGGAGGAGAGGAATCATCAAGCTTCATAATCAGAAGAAAGAGTAGGATTGGATTTCGTTTTCTGCAAGTTATCTCTAAGGTAACCTCTAATCCATAACTCCTTTCAAGATTAATCTGTTGATTCCTGAGTTTTTGTGGGTTATAGTTTATTCTAAGTCATTTGAGGCCAATAGAAAGATTTAATCATCGCTAAATGTGTTTTGATAATAAAAACTGATGGGAAATCGATTACAGATCATTTAGTGATAATTTATTGGCTTATGTTGAGGATTAAGAGGCATGTAATAGGATTTTCAACCATTAAACTCGTCCAGCGTTCGTCCGGAAACCTTCAAGTATGAAGGTGTCCGGGTGAGTGTCCGGATAACTTCTTGGTTGGATTGTAGAAGGTGTCCGGATATTGTGTTGTCCGGATAAGTTTAGTTGTCCGGATAAGTGTGCCATCCGGATAGGTAAATCGTCCGGAAAATAGAAGTTGTCCGGTAATCTCAATGTGTCCGGATAGGAGAGTCATCCGGAAAAGCATGGTTGTCCGGAAAAGTAGTGATGTCCGGAGAATGTGGTTTTACCCGGTAGTCTGTCCGGAAAAGTTGTGTGTCAGGTGAGAAGTGTCCGGATAGTCCTAGTCAGCTTATAAATCTGTCCCCTCGTTTAGGTAGACAATTTGGAAGTAAAGAGCGAAGTAGGGAAAAGCAAGCAAACGTATCAGGTGAGTTTTCTAAACTAAAACGTGTGGTTTTTAATAAGTTTTATGAAGCGGTTGTATGATGAGAAATTCCATGTTTATATATATGTTTTCAAATGCAAGAATGTTGTTTAAAAACTTTATGTGGGATGTATGCATACATAGATTGTGGTGTGAATTGGCTAAGTCGGGAAATGTGACCCGCCAGATCATGCCGGGGGGTGTGTCCCGTTTATGCCAGGGGAGTACTACCCTATACGGCAGCATGAGGCTGACTCGTTGTCATCTACGGGTGACTTCAGGGTGCCGATTTACGAGGAACGAACTTTATTACGTGAATGATTTTGATTGATCAGTTTTATAAATGATATTACTGAAATTGATAAACTGTTTATAAATGCTTTGATAACTGTTAGGAGGGACTCACTAGACCTTATGGTCTAACCCTCGCTTTTTCAAACAAAACATTTTCAGGAAAACAGGTATCGAGAGGCTCTAGCAAGTAAGCAGGGCGTTAGCAAGAAGAAGATGCTTAGTGTAGAGACACTATAGTTCAACTTAGTTTAATTCTCAGTTGTGTAGGTTATTTCCGCAAACCTATTTCTGATTCTTGTAAGGAAAATTTTGGATCACGATTTTGGGATATTCCTTATTTAATGAAATGTTTGTTTAATTTTAGTTGGATCTTTATAGTTGGTATCAGAGCCATAGTTTAAGGGATTTAGGTGACCGGATGGGCCTAAACTTAAACTGTGAGGAGTAGAAATCACAACTGAGAATAAGGAATGCGTTAGGAAAGCACTACTTTAGATGTAGGGTTAATAGGGTATTGAGGACAACCATGTAAGGTAAGTTTGGAGTTACACATGGCTAGTGTAACTGTGAACTTACAGGTACATGTATGTGCTTAAATCGCCTTATTACCCTGTTGTTGTGACACTGTTGAGTCCTTAGTATTAAATGAGTTTCCTGTTGCTGTTATGTATCAGAATGTCTGCAAGAACTTTGAGAAGTAGGTCGATCCCTAATGCGGTAGATACCCGAACAAAGAGTACTACACCGTGGGAGGAAGCAGTGAGAATCGAGGAGGAACCAGTGAATCAGCCAAGAGTGATAGCCACTCGTGGGCGAGGAAGGGGCCGTGGGAGACCTAGAGGAGCGGTACCGAGAAAGGCAGCAACTGAAGTGGGGGCAACGACCACGAAAGGTAAAGAGAAGAAAAGGAAAGCGCCTGTCAAGCGCAAGGCAAAACGTGTTGGAGAACCGGAGGTACAGGTAGTATCGGAACAAGAAAGTTCGATGCCAGTAAGGGAAACAAAGGCTAAGAAAGGGGGCAAACCTGGAACTGCACTGGCCTTCGTGACAGAGGATAAGTTTACAGCAGAGATGGATAAGTTGCAAAAGACCCTTCGAGCAGTATTGGAAAACCAGAACAAGACTACGTCTGGGAAAGAACCAAGAGCAGTACCGGAAAGAAGACCGGGGAAGGTAGTGAACCATGAACTGAAATAGGGAACAACTCGGTAGCAACTGCTTCGGAACCAAAGGCAGAAAAAGGATGCTCGTTTAAGATTTTCACGTCGTGCAAACCTCCGACTTTCAATGGAGAGCGTGATCCCGTGTTGGCTGTGAAATGGGTTCGCGAAATGGAACTGGCGTTCGATACTAGTAAGTGCGCCGAAGAGGATAAGGTACTGTTTGCCCAATCGATGTTGAAATCTGAAGCAATCTTTTGGTGGGATGTCGAAACTGGAGGAAAGGGGTCAGAGGTGGCTAGAAGCATGTCGTGGGGGACGTTTGTTAAAAGATTCAAAGCGCAGTTTTGCCTTCTAGCAGCAATTAAGAAATTGGAGGAAGAGTTTCTGAGTCTGGAGCAAGGGTCGATGACAGTTCAGGAATACACGTCGAAGTTTATTGAGAAAGCCAGATTTGCTGAATTGTACGTACCTACTGAAGAAAGACGGATCGAGAGGTATATTTTTGGGCTGAAGAGCAGTATAAGAGAATTGGTGCAGGCAAAGGAACCAGTTACTTTTCAGGCGGCCGTGGATAAAGTGGAACTTACTGAAAAGGATAAGAACAGGCAGATGAACGAAAAAAATCGGAGACAAACGTAAGTGGGACGGGCCGAACCGGGATAGCAAGAGGTCGAATGCAGTCAGACTCGATCTGCGGGTGAGAACCAAGTCAGTGGAGAAACCTTGTGCAAAGTGTAACAAGATGCACCGAGGAGAGTGTTGGGCTGAGGGGTGTTACAAATGTGGGAAAATGGGGCATCTATCCCGGGATTGTCGCAGTCCAAGGATCTGTTATCAGTGCGGGATGTCGGGCCATGTCAAGTGGGACTGTCCGCAATTGAAGAAGGGTCATGCTGGGGGTGAAGGTGGAAGTAACGGAGGAAGGAGTAATGAGAAGAAGGTGGACCCGGCACGCGCCAGAGCTAGGGCTTTTCACATATCGGCTGAAGAGGCGGAGAACACGCCTGATGTTGTGACAGGTACCTTCCCTATAGACTCGATGTTTGCTAAAGTGTTGTTTGATTCGGGGGCCAATCGTTCGTTTGTGTCACCCATTTTTGCTCAAAAATTGCATGTGGAACCCAAGAGGTTGAACTTTGGGTTTGAGGTAGAAATAGCTGGTGATTGTCGAGTCTGGGTAAAGGAGGTCTTTGAGGGTTATAAAATAGAGGTGGATGGCCACTTTTTCCCGTTAAAATTATATCCTATGGGGGATGGGGGAGTTTGATGTAGTCCTAGGGATGGACTGGTTAGCGGATAATGATGCTAGTATTGTGTGCAATAAGAAGCTGATCCGTATTCCTTTGGCCGACAAGAAAGAAGTGGTAATATATGGGGATCAACGAAATAGGAAGTCGTGCCTAATTTCGTTGATCAAAGCTAGACGATGTATAGGAAAGGGGTGTGCGGGGTATCTAGCTTATGTGATAGATGCTAAGAAGGAAAAGAAGAGTGTGGAGGACGTGCCAGTAGTGGGTGAGTACCCGGAAGTGTTTCCTGATGATTTGACGAGTCTGCCTCCAGATCGTCAAGTGGAGTTTAAAATTGAACTGTTACCTGGGGCGGCACCGATTGCCCGTGCGCCCTATCGGTTAGCACCAGCGGAAATGAAGGAGATGATGACTCAGCTGCAGGAATTGCTCGACAAAGGTTTCATTCGTCCGAGCTCATCACCTTAGGGAGCACCAGTACTTTTCGTTAAGAAGAAGGATGGATCTATGCGGATGTGCATAGATTACCACGAGCTCAATAAAGTAACCGTGAAGAACAAGTACCCGCTTCCGAGGATCGATGACCTTTTTGATCAACTTCAGAGCGCGAGTTATTTCTCAAAAATAGACTTGAGGTCGGGTTACCATCAATTGAAGGTAAGGGAAGAAGACGTGACGAAGACAGCTTTCCGTACGAGGTATGGGCACTATGAATTCTTAGTCATGCCCTTCGGGTTGACTAACGCGCCCGCAGTGTTCATGGATCTGATGAATCGGGTGTGTAGCCCGCTGTTGGATAAATGCGTGATCGTCTTCATTGACGATATTTTAATTTATTCTCGGACACGAGAAGACCATGAGAGACATCTTCGGGCAGCTCTGGAATTGCTAAAGCGTGAGAAATTGTACGCAAAATTTTCGAAATGCAAGTTTGGTTAAGAGAAGTTCAGTTTTTGGGTCATGTGGTATCGGCGGATGGTATCAAGGTGGACCCTGCTAAAATTGAGGCCATTAAGGATTGGGAGGCGCCCAGAACCCCATCGGAGGTGAGAAGTTTTCTCGGTTTAGCAGGATATTACCGGAAGTTCATTCAAGACTTCTCTCGAATAGCTTCGCCATTGACCTCGTTGACAAGGAAGAACGTCAAATTCGTGTGGGCAGAAGAGCAAAAGTCTGCGTTCGAGACGTTGAAGGAAAGTCTATGCAGTGCTCCGATTTTGTCGCTACCCGATGGATCGGAGGGATTTGTGATATATAGCGACGCTTCTAAGCTCGGATTGGGGTGTGTACTAATGCAGAACGGGAAGGTAATCGCCTACGCTTCCCGACAGTTGAAAGATCACGAAAAGAACTACCCCACTCATGACATGGAGTTAGCGGCGGTTGTATTCGCGTTAAAGATCTGGCGACATTATCTATATGGGGTAAAGTGTCAGGTTTACACCGATCATAAAAGCCTGAAGCACCTGTTTGATCAAAAAGAGCTGAACATGAGGCAGAGGAGATGGATGGAACTGCTGAGTGATTATGATTGCGAGGTTCTTTATCACCCGGGTAAAGCAAATGTAGTAGCCGACGCGTTGAGCCGAAGGGATCGAGGGGAACAGACCAAAGTGGTGGCTTTCAGGATCGAGGCAACTTCAGATCTTCTCGATGAGATTAAAAAGTTTCAGGAGGAAGCGTTACAAGAAGTAAACGTGAAGGGCGAAAGAGTCATCGGGGCTACATCACTGTTAGAAGCCAACAGTGGTGGGTTGAAGTGTATGAAAGGTCGGGTGTGGGTGCCCAAGACGGGAAATTTAAGGATAAGTATCCTTGAAGAGGCGCACAAGTCGCGTTTGTCTATGCACTCGGGAACAAACAAGATGTACAGAGACTTGAGACAATTCTACTGGTGGCCAGGGATGAAGAAGGATATCGCTCACCTGGTAGAGCGATGTGTGACTTGTTTGAAAGTTAAAGCGGAACATCAGCGTCCTTATGGAGAGCTGCAGTCCACGGTGATACCGGTGTGGAAATGGGATAATATCACCATGGATTTTGTCACGAAACTACCAAGAACCCCTAAGGGCAACGATACGATTTGGGTGATAGTGGATGTTCTCACCAAATCGGTGCATTTCTTGCCTATGAGGGAGTCGGATTCGTTGGAGAAGTTGGCGCGTTTGTATATCAACGAGATTGTGTCTAGACATGGAGTACCGAAATCCATTGTATCGGACCGTGATAGTCGGTTCACGTCAAAGTTTTGGAGAAGTCTCCAGCGTGAATTAGGATCTCAACTGAAACTGAGTACGGCATATCATCCACAAACGGATGGTCAAAGTGAGAGGACAATTCAGACGCTTGAAGATATGCTTCGAGCGTGTGTGATCGATTTCAAAGGATCGTGGGAGATGCATTTACCATTGATAGAGTTCTCATATAACAATAGTTATCACGCGAGTATCCAAGCGATGCCATTTGAAGTATTGTACGGACGGAAATGTCGTACGCCGTTGTGTTGGAACGAAGTAGGAGAGAGACAGTTGGCCTGTCCCGAGATAGTTCAATTGACGTCAGACAAAATAGAAATTATCCGAGAGAGAATGAGGATCGCACAAGATCGACAGAAGAAGTATGCAGATAGACGAAGGAAGCCGATTGAATTCCAAGTAGGTGACAAGGTAATGCTTAAAGTGTCACCTTGGAAGGGTGTGGTACGTTTTGGGAAGAAAGGAAAGTTGAGGCCAAGATATGTTGGACCTTTCGTTATCATTGAGCGAATCGGTGCGGTGGCTTATAAGCTGGAACTGCCAGAAGAATTAAGAAGGATTCATCCGACCTTCCACGTGTCCAACTTAAAGAAGTGTTTGGCCGAGGCCGATGTGGCTATTCCGTTAGAAGATGTCAGCATTGACGAAAAGTTGATGTATGAGGAAGAACCAATCGAGATCGTAGACAGTAAAGTACGAAAGACGAGAAACAAGGAAGTTCGTTTAGTTAAAGTTCAGTGGAGGTATCACAAAGGAAGGGAAGCGACGTGTGAAGTGGAATCAGATATGAGGTCCAAGTATCCTCACCTTTTCGAGATGGAAATTCCGGGGACGGAATTCTTTTGAGGGGGGAGTGTTGTAACGACCGAGACCATTTTTGAGAGACCTTTATGCCTTGTGGTAAGTTTTAATAATATTAGAAGTTGAGGGGCTATTTGGTAAGTATGTGATGGAGTATAAAAGAGCACAAAACCCTAGGAGAACATTCCATTTCCTGAGTTTGATTGTTGGTGACGGCTGAATTTTGAGAGAAAGGAAAAGAGAACTTTCTTGGGGAGTTTTATGCATTTGGAGGAGAGGAATCATCAAGCTTCATAATCAGAAGAAAGAGTAGGATTGGATTTCGTTTTCTGCAAGTTATCTCTAAGGTAACCTCTAATCCATAACTCCTTTCAAGATTAATCTGCTGATTCCAGAGTTTTTGTGGGTTATAGTTTATTCTAAGTCATTTGAGGCCAATAGAGAGATTTAATCATCGCTAAATGTGTTTTGATAATAAAAACTTATGGGAAATCGATTACAGATCATTTAGTGATAATTTATTGGCTTATGTTGAGGATTAAGAGGCATGTAATAGGATTTTCAACCATTAAACTCGTCCAGCGTTCGTCCGGAAACCTTCAAGTATGAAGGTGTCCGGGTGAGTGTCCGGATAACTTCTTGGTTGGGTTGTAGAAGGTGTCCGGATATTGTGTTGTCCGGATAAGTTTAGTTGTCCGGATAAGTGTGCCATCCGGATAGGTAAATCGTCCGGAAAATAGAAGTTGTCCGGTAATCTCAATGTGTCCGGGTAGGAGAGTCATCCGGAAAAGCATGGTTGTCCGGAAAAGTAGTGATGTCCGGAGAATGTGGTTTTACCCGATAGTCTGTCCGGAAAAGTTGTGTGTCAGGTGAGAAGTGTCCGGATAGTCCTAGTCAGCTTATAAATCTGTCCCCTCGTTCAGGTAGACAATTTGGAAGTAAAGAGCGAAGTAGGGAAAAGCAAGAAAACGTATCAGGTGAGTTTTCTAAACTAAAACGTGTGGTTTTTAATAAGTTTTCTGAAGCGATTGTATGATGAGAAATGTCGTGTTTATATATATGTTTTCAAATGCAAGAATGTTGTTTAAAAACTTTATGTGGGATGTATGCATACATAGATTGTGGTGTGAATTGGCTAAGTCGGGAAGTGTGACCCGCCAGATCATGCCGGGGGGTGTGTCCCGTTTATGCCAGGGGAGTACTACCCTATACGACAGCATGAGGCTGACTCGTTGTCATCTACGGGTGACCTCAGGGTGCCGATTTACGAGGAACGAACTTTATTATGTGAATGATTTTGATTGATCAGTTTTATAAATGATATTACTGAAATTGATAAACTGTTTATAAATGTTTTGATAACTGTTAGGAGGGACTCACTAGACCTTATGGTCTAACCCTCGCTTTTTCAAACAATACGTTTTCAGGAAAACAGGTATCGAGAGGCTCTAGCAAGTAAGCAGGGCGTTAGCAAGAAGAAGATGCTTAGTGTAGAGACATTATAGTTCAACTTAGTTTAATTCTCAGTTGTGTAGGTTATTTCCGCAAACCTATTTTTGATTCTTGTAAGGAAAATTTTGGATCACGATTTTGGGATATTCCTTATTTAATGAAATGTTTGTTTAATTTTAGTTGGATCTTTATAGAAACACCCTCCCAAACAAAAACCTTTCCAATTTATACAAACTATTTAATCCACACATACAAATTTATTCATACATGACTTAATGGAAAACCAACCAAACAGCCCCTAAGACTTTTTAAAAGCTTTTTAAACAAAGGGTTAGAGTTTTAAAAGTTATTACACAATAGCTTTTCAGCATTTTCTTTTAAAAAGTAAAATTTCATTTTAGCCCCTTGTTCATTTAGATATTCATTTTACACCTAATGAAATTTCATTAATTAATTATACTTCTATAATTTATTAAATATTTAACTGAATATTTTTTTTGATAAAATACATTTTATAAAGATTTTTTGAGAAATATGCATCATTAAATATATTTCTGTTTTCAAAAGATATGTTTTGGGTTTAGAACTACTCTTTTAATATTTTTTATTGTAATATTTTTAAATATTTGAATTTTTAAGTGAAGTATTTTTCTTTGAAAAAATTTACATGATTTTTAGAACGACAAATTAAATGAAGGATTTTTATAAAACATTTTAAATAGATGAGGGTAGATTATAATGTAATTAGTGAAAAAGCTTTTGGAAAGGATTTTGCATCGGAGAAGATTTATAAATGTTTTTGAAAAGGATTTTACATCAGTGGAAAGTTGACGTGACAAAAGTAAAAAGTATTTTAAAGACTTATGCGTTGTGGATACTCTTACGCTGTGTTCTCTAATCAGGAGGGAAAAGAAAAGAAATGAAATGAATGGAAAAGAAAGAAAGGGAAAATAATTTTTTTATTTGTGTTCTTGAAAGCGAAGGAAAGGAAAGGAAAGAAAATATTCTTCGTGTTCTTGAATAGGAGAGAAAGGAAAAGAAAGCCGTCATTTTGACTAAAATACCCTTAAAATATATATTTTATGATGAAAGATTGAGTAGTTTTGTAATTTTAATAATTTTAGTAATTTTTTTTAATTGCTTTCCTTTCCGTTCCTTCCCTTTCCTCCCACATTTGGGAGGAAAGTTTTGGAAGGAAACTTATCATTATTTTTCTTCCGTTTCCTTTCCTTTCTCTCCTAAAAAAGTTTTGAGAATACGAGCTTTTTTTACTTTCCTCCTCTTTCCCTCCCATTCCTTTCGTTTCCTTCGTAAAATGAGTTTCGAGAACACAGCGTTAGGGACAGAAAAGGTACCTCTAAATTAAATATTATATCCAAAAAAATACAAAAACAAAATTTATAAAATAGAAGTCTCCAATGTTTTGCAATTTTATTGTAAAAATAGATATTAAAATAACATAGAATGTTTCACACGTGTTAAAACTTTTATTTGTTTAAACACATATAGTGGTCTTCTAGATTTGATTGTTTTTTTTAATTAACCTGTGTATGGATAAAGTTGGCTGTGTGAAAATCTGTTCATATAATATTGAAATAATTTTATATGGGAGAGATTTTCTCTAAGACTGTTCATCGGTTGACATTTAATGAATGTGAGGAGAACCGAACTGATCTAACCATTCATTGAATATTGAATTTTTCCAATCCAATAGATGAATTGATTCGGTTCCATCCATTGGATCGGATTGGATCTATTCAACATCCAATGGACGATTGGATCAGATACATTGAATTTGTTAATTTAATCCAATTTTCTAACAATGAAACAAATTGATTAATCACTTTTAATATGTGTTAAACCCAACACAAATGAGACTAAAAATTCAAAAACCAACATAAAACAAATTCATATTTAAGCAAATTGAAAACAAATTAATTGAATGATAATTAGATGGATGATTAGATGGGTAATTGGATGTTGGTCGGTTCGGTTTGGTTGGTTTTGGTCGGTTCTGAACCGCCATGATGCCATCCAAGAACCGACCAATCCAAATTGAATGTTGAAACTTTCAATCTGATTCGATCTAAATACAATTGGATATCCAATTATGGTCGGTCGATTCCTATTGGATCGGTTGACTTCTGCACACCCCTAATTTTCTCATAGATGGAAGAAACGTGTTTTTTAATTGGAAGAAACAATTTGGGAAAAAACTTGGCTTCTCCCTATAAGCTTACTGAATAAATCATTTTTTATATTATTAAGTCACTACTAACAAGTCATGTATAACTAACTAATTAAACGATTAGTCCTATTACTAATTAAGTTACCAACAAATAAGGCCCAAGTTAACTTTATTTCCCCATATGTCTAGAAATAAAAACAAATTGATAATAAGGAAATAATTTAATATATAGCTTAATAAATTGTTAATGATGTTAAAGGGAAAGCTAAATAGAACACAATAGAATGGACAAAATGAATCGTAATTCTCATTAATAATAAGCCCTTTATATAGGGATGAGTTACAAGTAGATAACTACAAGATATTTCAATTCTAATCTATCTCTATCCCTATCTCTATCGTCATATCCTTTAGACGATGGCACATTTATCCTACAACACTCCCCCTTGTGCCGAGTCAAAGGAGTGAAGGTGCACAATTGTTGCCTCGTTAAAACCTTACGCCAAAATAAAAATCAAGTGGGAAAAAATAAAATATGACGAAGGAAAGAGTGCAACGCACTAGCTTCTTTGCAATACATAGACTTTTCCTTTAGTCTAGTTTTCTCTTAGATTCGTACATTAATCGTGAGAATTAAGAAAACAAGATGGTATATAAAATGTTGCCTCACTAAAACCTTACACCAAGGAACAAAACCCAATGGGAAAAATAAAACATTGGTTGAAGGAAAGAGTACAACATACCAATATTACATATATAGTAGACTCCCCCTTTTGTCTACCACTCCCCCTGATTCGTGCATTAATCAAAGGAGGATTAAAACATTTTTATTTTAATACTTTCTACATGTTTCCCAAATATGATTTTAAGTATTGATTTGGTAAGCAAACATGTCACATTTTCCTCACATCTTATTCAGTTCACTTGAATCTTGAGGAGAATTGATTATATAAAAACTTAAGCAAAGTATGATTTGTGTTATAACCCTTAATATATCTTACTTTCATTTCTTCAATACATGATGCATTATTTCCATTCATGCAAGTTGTATAGTGATCAAAATCAAAATTACTAGCTCCTCTTATATGTGTAATGATAGTCCTTAACCATATACACTCTTGAATAGTCTCATGGAGAGTAAGATTGTTGATAGTATAAGAAGATAACTATTAAGGGTTTGCTTAGTTTACTTCCAAACAATCGGCATGTTCTATATGATAATTCCTTATCCAGTTTGGGAACAACCGGACATATACCTAATGTCAACAAATATATACTAAGACATTGTTTGGTGTTTTTCTATAAGAGCCAGTACTTTTGCCGCTCACAATCTAAGTAGGTATTGAAGTTTCATTATCAATCCATTTTTCTCCGTAGGGAAACTATAAGCCCACGTCAATGGTGCCAAAAGATTAAATTTGAAATCATTCCAATGACGTTGCGTTGGCGCTAAATCTAGCTGACAAGTTCAGTGAGAAGTACAATATATGGTCAAGTGTATTATGTTGAGTACAATAATGCGCCTATTGTACTTAGGTATGGAATTCCAGCTCCTAACACCTCTTCGTCCTCATCCTTTAGACGAAATGGATCTTTCCTTATATCCAACACTTTGATCGATCATGGGAGTGCTAATCGGATGCGCTTTGTCCATATTAGGTCGCCTGGTCATTTTCTAGACATATGCGGATCGGTGGATTAATACCACAAACTCGGTGTCGTAGCTCAAGTATCTAGACAAAACCAAGTTTTCCCATGATCTTTCATCTCAAATTCAGATTTCAAGTAGCTTGTGTTTTCTCTTATTTCATCAAGAGTGTCTATTATGTTCATAACATCGACATATAGAGCCACTATGAAAATCTGGGACTTGTTTTCTTATATAAATACGCAAGGGAACAGTTCATCGTTCTTATTTATCGTTTCCCAATCAAGTATTCACTCAAGCGAACCACATCCGCCTAGATTGCTTTAATCTATAAAGTGAGTGTTTCAATTTTATTGTAAACGCATTTCATGGTTTAGAGTTACTTGATATTGGTATAATGCCATCAAGAACTTTTATATATCTCTGAATTTAGATCCCTATAGAGATATGTAGTAACTACATCGTCGAGCTGCAATTTCCAGTCCTTCGGAAACTACTTGGCTAATTTAATTAGTAGAACGTTGTCCATCACAAGAGAGTAAGTCTTATTGTGGTCAATCCAGTGCGTTGTGAGAAACCTTGCGCCAAAAGAGAGCCTTATAGATTATGACTTAATTATTCTCATTACGCTTCCCTGACAAATGATTTATCTATGTTCTACAGGCTTTACACTTGGTCGGTTAGCACTACCGAACCAAATACTTGTTCATTTGTCAAATAATTATCCTGGATTGCTTCTTTTCATTTAGGCCAATTTGCTCTTTGTTGACATTCTTCACCTGAGCATGGTTCGATGACATCGTGCTCTATTATCTCATAAGCAACGATATATTCAAATATATCATCATTTAGTATTTATGATCTGTCCATCGACTCATATTCCTTTGAGATTTCTTTGATCTCTGGAATCAGTATAACTTCGGAGCGTCCTCCAGTAATGATTCATAGACATAGATTTAATCAGAGATAATTTCATATTGATGATATATGGTTGTGCCTTACTCTTCTCTTCCTTTAGATGAGTATCTATCGAACCAAGTAGTTTCCCTCATTTCCTTTTGGGAGCTACGACCTCAACCACACCTCCACCATGTGTGATTGCAACGTACTTCCAGCGACGTTGTGCCCTTGTTTGGGGACTTTTGACCTTGCGAGTATGTTTGCAGCTCGTATATGTGATCTTGTCACTTTAGATAATATTAAACATATCAGGTATCGAGTCTGATTCGTTTGACTTCAACTTTACATTGTGAAGTTTTTAGGGATCAAAATGAGACACAATTGAAATATTCAATGGCACTTCCTGTCGTTCCCATGGAAAATCCTTTTTCCTATCTCCCCCTAACGACAGGAAGGTTGTCTCATCAAAGTGACAGCCCGCAAATTTAGCGGTAAAGGGATCACTCGTCAAGGGTTCTAATTAGCGGATAATTGTTGGGGTTTCATATCCAACATTTGATGACTCGTCTTTAAGACCCATTTTGGTACGCTGTGGGGGCGTAATTGGCACATATACAACACAACCAAACATACGTAAATGTAAAACATCAGGCTTATATCCAGTTACCAACTGGTACGCATAAGGTTGGTTGGTTGGTTGTGGGTCTAAACACGAATAAGTAAAGTTGCATGTAATATTGCATAACCCCATGTAGATCTGGATAAATTGGTGCGCATAACCAATGTCCTAGCTACCATCTATATTCTTTTGATGACAAATTTTATCATTCTACGAGACCATTTTATATATACACATGGGGTATAGGTAACTCTACATTAATCTCTATACATATGCAATAATCATCAAATCCTTATGATGTAAATTCTCCAGCATTCTAAGTCATGCAGACTTGATGAGAAAATTAGGGTGGTGAGTCCTTAAACGTATAACTAGTGCTAGGAGTGCAACATTTCATGTGGACAATAATATTACACGTGTTCATCGTGTCAAAACCAGAACCATAAAGTACTTTAATGGTCCGCATTCTGGATGTTATTGTCCATAAATATCACATTGTATTTGTTGTAAGAATGGAATTTATTGGTATTATGTCCTTAGCTTTAGGATGGTCTCATTCCTGTATTGGCTAAGAATCAGGGTATACAGAATTTCTAGGTATTCGAGACGGTATATTACAATGGTGGTGTTGCTTCTTGTACTGCAGAAGTCAATAGTTGCAATTTGATTAATCGCCTCATTAAATCTTTCAATGGAAAGAGAATGTGTCTATGTGCGTTCTTATCACACAGATCATTATGTCATGACCATGGTGTCTCACGTGGTCATGTCAAAACATATATGTGTCATTGTCCCAAATTTCTTTTTTGGTGACAAAATATGATTTAATGACCTAGATAATCCATTAACTTGACACATTGATTTCTCTAATATATGTTCCTTTCATATCATTAGATTTGATATACCCATTTCCATTCTTATAAAATGATTTTCAATTGATACGAATATCTTAACAAGGTTTCTATTAATATGGTGTTTTAGTAACTATTAATCTTGTATTAACAAAAACACGACAGTTCATCGTTTAAGGGTTTGGAGGAATTAAAATAATTAATTAAATGAAAATAACCTATTTCTTAGGATTGTATGAGATGACACAAAAACAATCAAGTTCTCCTCGATACATTCCTACATGGAACGAAGAACGTTGAGAGTTTTGCATTTGTTTTTTATGTGATCATTTACATCTCTAATGGTTATAAACTCAGGTGTATATATACACAAATGCAATTAATTTGATAGTTAAAGTGTATTCAAATAAACTTATACTTAACCAAACTTAGATATGACATAGTTCATTTATAACTTGTCCCATTTTCTATTAGGAGTTCGTTCCCGACTCTTGCCATGAATTTGACCCTTTCCACAACCTTGTCCATATGGTACATATTTAGCATATGTGTGTGGATTAATATGTTCAACTCACTATCCTTTGGAGTTCTTTCCACCTCCAACGCTTGCCTTATTAACCCCAAGAATTTTATTTATCCGTGTATGTCTAGCGTTGTTAAAAAAACATTGCTACAACTCTTAACCACTTGCATCAAGTTAATGAGTTTGTTAAAGGTTATATTGTATCTTATACTGTTTCATTAGTATGATTGGTGATATAGGAAAGATGAAAAGATGTTATGATTCGCATAATCTTTTGTGAGTTCCTTGCCACAAAGATTGAGATGCATTTTGAGACATGACATTTATTTGTCAAAATCAGTTACCTTCTTGTAATCAAGTAAGTAGGTTTCTTTCCACTGTATGATTAGTTTGAGAAGTATATGGTACTAAATATTCCCGAATTTCCTTTTTGGGACTACCCACGGTTGTTGGGGGTTTCTAGTTATTCTCTCTAAAGGTTGTGACTGATCTATCATCTCAAAAGTTTTAAAATATTTACTTGTATCTTAACATATAGTGTTTTTTCTTTAGGGTCAAAATGGTTCGATGATATTTGCGTATTTTCCTATCTTATCGTAATCAAATCTTTCTGATTCAAAAACGTCGTAGAAAATGGGGAATATATTATTTTCTAAAATAGTGAATTATGGTTTATAATTATTCTGTTATGCATGAAATTTCATTATCATAATGATATTGGATTTTTGTATTTTGTTGATAATACTTCATCAATATTTTCAATTTGTGAATCAAAACTACTCAATCTATTTGATCTCCAGGTAGTAGGGGAATCACATGGATTTCTTAAGTTCCTATAAACATTAGGGCTATTTACACCCGTTTGACAAAATCCAATCGATATCTTGCGGTTTAAATATTTTGAAGATAACATTGTTAATTATAGAGCTTTTGGCAAGAGGCCAAAATGAATACGAGTTTTGGCATGTGAATCCAATTTCAATGTTTTAATACCTTAATAGTATTTTAAGAGATTTTGCCATTAGACAAATAAATATTAGTCAAATTCAAACATTTAACATCTTAATAGTATTTATGGATCTTTTGGTAAAATACCAAATATAAGGGGGTTGGAAGTGTAACTTCCAAAAATTATTTATAAGATTGAAATTAATGAGTAGAAACTCATAATCAGGATAAATATTTGAATAATATTTTAACATTTTCATGCTATTTTTGAAGCTTTTAGCAAGATATCAAAAGTTATGGGAGTTGGAAGTGTAACTTCCAAAATTTAATTATTAAAGTCATGAATTATAATTAAGATAAACATCTAAGAAAAGATAATCATTTAAATTCTAACATAGACAAATAATAAATAAATAAATAAACGCTATTGTAAACTAAATGGATAAGCATTTAAACAAATATTAGCATACATATATATATATATATATATATTGAAGTAGATACATATTTAAATTAATCATTTAAATATACGTACGAATATTGTAGTCTAATTAGATAAACATTAATAAATAATAATAATAATAACTTAAAATGATAAATATTACATAAACTCAATATGATAAATAAACTGATTATACATAAATAAATAATAATAAGCAAAGGTATAAAAATACGATTACAATTAAAGGAGACTCAACCAAAACTAAATCAGTTTAATATCCTATTTTGCCAATATAATCAATATTTAATTAATTAAAAGACTAATAAATAAACTAAGTTTTTTTTCTTTTTTTTAGGTTAAAAAAATCATAAATAAATGAACAATGGAAACCAAAAACCTTTTGTTTTTTTTTCATTACCGTGGCACACACGTAAAAAAAATCATATCAATCTCAAAAATAAAATTGAAAAAATACGATGCCCCTAAAAAAAACTATAAACACTTAAATTCATGGTTGGGGCTTTGTATTTTTTTATTTAATAAACAAATAATTTTTTATTTAGTTATTATTATTAAGCAAGAATAGTTATTCAAAATCATATACACAAGCAAAAAGCAAGTTCTAGTATATAGAATTTCCTATCAATATGTCAAAAAAAACTACAACAACAAATTAAATAAGCGTACAATGAATTATCATGGCTAAAAGAGTTGATTACGATTGATGATAATTCATAAACAAAAAAATTGTAAGTTTTTTCATAAAGATACTTACTTGAATTGCAATACCTTGCGGATACAATAACCTTTTAGTAGCAGCGGAAACAGCGTGAGCTTACGTGCTGATAACGTGTTTGTTAGACAACCTAGGGGGGGTAAGGTTGTATTTAAAATCTTTTACTTTCAAAAATTCTTTTACAAATAAATACAGTACAGAAACAGTATAAATAAATCAGAGTATACAAATAATAAATATACAACAATTATATAAACAGATATAATTAAAAGCACAGCGGAATAAATAAAGAGATAAAGGTTAGAGATACTTGACACGGAGATTTACTGATTTACCACCAACTGTGATAAACCAGCAGCCGAGACACTTCTCGACACGATCCAATAAATGTATTCTTTACGGTAGAACACAAACCAAATACAAAGGAATTTGTAATAGTTTCTCAAGCCTCTGCTATGAGATAAACAGGATCACACACCCGTTATTCAAATACTTACAAGAGGAGTATAACTCACAATGGGTAATCACTCTTGTATAATAATCACTTGGATATTTTATAAAAAAGGTTTTATAAAATATATATATGTTAAATAAGTGAGAGAGATCAGATGAGTAAGTTGTTGTGTTGGTGTTGGTTGTTATTTCTTCTCCACCAGCATGCATGTATATATATCAGCTCTTCCAACGGTAACATGCAATCCGCGGTATACCGCCAAATGCACGCGGTATACCGTGCAGACAAAAGTACACTGACACTCAACGGCTCTCATGCAAAGTTGACTTCTGGAATACGTACCCGCGGTATACCGGCTAGGACTCGCGGTATACCGGCGTCAGAAAAAGAACTTCCAACCAATCAGAGACAAACACCACGCCTGCCGCGGTATACCGCCTGTACCTTCGCGGTATACCGGCCAATATGTACCCGCGGTATACCGGGCATTCTCCACGGTATACCGGCGTCAGAATAGACACCTTCCAGGACGCAACCAATCTTGCTGGATCTTCTCAATAAAACTTTATTTAATTAAAATCATTTATGGTTTTTAGAAATATCCAAGTGGTATATTATTTTAGGGTGTTTATCATTATAAATTATAAACACTAATGACAACGTAAATCTTCTGTCTTGAACTCTTCAGATAAAATCTTCGTGTTCTTCAAGAACTGTACACTTGGATAGGATTGTTAGATAAACAATAATACGGTGTGTTTGTAATCATCAAAATAAATATATATAAATATATAGAGATGTGGTACACTTGCACCAACAATCTCCCCCTTTTTGATGATGACAAACACAACCGCTAAGCATGAGCATATGCGGTTTCTCTCCCCCGTTTGTCGAAGCAAAAAGGGTTAAGAAAGACGGTATGCTCCCCCTCGAGAGATGCTCCCCCTCAAAATATGCATATATTTGAGGTAGCATAAACTCATGGGTAAAAGAGCTAAAACGCTCCCCCTCAAATTAATAACGATATTAAATTGAAGATTTTATAAAATTTGAGGGATAAAAAAAATATAATAAATGACATGAAACAAAATAACCAAAAAGAAACACTTGCACCAAAAAGGATCTTAAGGCTTCGATTTTTCGGTTAATTTTATGTGAAAAAAAAAATCACCACGTATTATGACTTCGTCAGGTAACCACGTATTATAACCTCGGCAGGTAACCACGTATTATAACCTCGGCAGGTAACACGTATTATATCCTCGCCAGGAAACACGTATTATATCCTCGCCAGGAAACACCTACAAAAGGCAAAGAAAATTTTTCGTGGTACCCTTTTCTTATGGGTCCTTTTAACAGTTAGTATAAAACATAAACTGCAAAAAAATATGTTGTCGACATAAAACAAACACGACAAACATACAAAGCCATATAAATGGTTTAAAACCATAAACGCATTCCACCCGGATTATCAACATTAAACATTCCTTTCGGAATCCATTTTCTAACCATTTTAATTTTACGATTGTATTTATCATACACATAAAATGAAGCATTTATATTCGCATTAGGTCTAGAAAAATTACTATTATACATACGAGCATACGGTTTCCTCCCATAATTCACATTTTTTATTTTTGACATATATGGAGGTTTTCTCGTATCAACTTTAGGAGATGCAAAAAATCTTTTAATGGGTTTACACGAACATTTATCAACACATGTATCGGAACCAATGCCTTTACGACAATTTATACGATTAGGCATATTTAGCATTTTAAGCACTTTATCATTGCTACTATTAAACGCATTTGCTAATAAGTCATTTCTCTCATGCGATTTACATTTAGCATTTAAACATGCAATTTCATTTTCAAGAATCTCGCATTTTGCACATATAATATCTTCATGTGTCTTTTTATTTAAGCATGCAATTTTATCATTTAAAATAACACAAGATTTACAAATATCTTTTTCACTTAATTTATTTTCTAATTTAGTGATAACATCTAAATCATGAGCAGATTTTTGTTTACCGTCATCTATTTCCTTTTTATATACAGATACGGTTTCTTTTAAATTAGAAATTTCATCTTTATATTTATTTGCGAGAGCAGCCATATCATGAAATGATTTATATAATTCGTCAAGATTATTTTCATCGTCACTATAATAATTATCACTATAATTACTATCACAATTATTTTTAGAAGAATATGATGAAGATACCTCATTATCATGGTCGGCCATGAGACACGTTTCTTCATTTCTTTGATCTCGGGTTTCGTCTCTCTTTTCTTTTGAGTTTTCACCATAGGTGATGTTCAAGTTCTCCCAAATATCACGAGCAGTTTCAAAGAGATAAACACGCTCAATATCATCGTTAGTAAGAACCGAAAAGAGAAAATTTTTGGCTTCATAATTTAAACAATAATTAGCCTCATCTTCGTCGGACCATTCCGAGCTAGGTTTTTCAACAACTTTGTTGTTTTAAAATTTTGTGGGTTTGAAATTCCCTTTAATAATAATATCCCAAATTTTTTGATTTATCCCACGAACATAACGTTCAAAAGAATTTGCCCAAAGATCAAAATTTTCGAAATCAATAAGAAGAGATTTAGAAAACCAAGTATTTTGTTGAGCCATAACAAAAACGGATTTAAAAAAAAAAAATAGACGATTTTTGAAAGCCCTGCTCTGATACCAATTGTTAGACAACCTAGGGGGGGTAAGGTTGTATTTAAAATCTTTTACTTTCAAAAATTCTTTTACAAATAAATACAGTACAGAAACAGTATAAATAAATCAGAGTATACAAATAATAAATATACAACAATTATATAAACAGATATAATTAAAAGCACAGCGGAATAAATAAAGAGATAAAGGTTAGAGATACTTGACACGGAGATTTACTGATTTACCACCAACTGTGATAAACCAGCAGCCGAGACACTTCTCGACACGATCCAATAAATGTATTCTTTACGGTAGAACACAAACCAAATACAAAGGAATTTGTAATAGTTTCTCAAGCCTCTGCTATGAGATAAACAGGATCACACACCCGTTATTCAAATACTTACAAGAAGAGTATAACTCACAATGGGTAATCACTCTTGTATAATAATCACTTGGATATTTTATAAAAAAGGTTTTATAAAATATATATATGTTAAATAAGTGAGAGAGATCAGATGAGTAAGTTGTTGTGTTGGTGTTGGTTGTTATTTCTTCTCCACCAGCATGCATGTATATATATCAGCTCTTCCAACGGTAACATGCAATCCGCGGTATACCGCCAAATGCACGCGGTATACCGTGCAGACAAAAGTACACTGACACTCAACGGCTCTCATGCAAAGTTGACTTCTGGAATACGTACCCGCGGTATACCGGCTAGGACTCGCGGTATACCGGCGTCAGAAAAAGAACTTCCAACCAATCAGAGACAAACACCACGCCTGCCGCGGTATACCGCCTGTACCTTCGCGGTATACCGGCCAATATGTACCCGCGGTATACCGGGCATTCTCCACGGTATACCGGCGTCAGAATAGACACCTTCCAGGACGCAACCAATCTTGCTGGATCTTCTCAATAAAACTTTATTTAATTAAAATCATTTATGGTTTTTAGAAATATCCAAGTGGTATATTATTTTAGGGTGTTTATCATTATAAATTATAAACACTAATGACAACGTAAATCTTCTGTCTTGAACTCTTCAGATAAAATCTTCGTGTTCTTCAAGAACTGTACACTTGGATAGGATTGTTAGATAAACAATAATACGGTGTGTTTGTAATCATCAAAATAAATATATATAAATATATAGAGATGTGGTACACTTGCACCAACAATCTCCCCCTTTTTGATGATGACAAACACAACCGCTAAGCATGAGCATATGCGGTTTCTTGGGGGGCATTCCGAGAAACGAACTCGGGACCTCTCGCAAATGACAACGTAAATCTTCTGTCTTGAACTCTTCAGATAAAATCTTCGTGTTCTTCAAGAACTGTACACTTGGATAGGATTGTTAGATAAACAATAATACGGTGTGTTTGTAATCATCAAAATAAATATATATAAATATATAGAGATGTGGTACACTTGCACCAACAGTGTTAAAGGAAAAGGTAAATAGAACACAATATAATGGACAGAATGAATCGTAATTCTCATTAATAATAAGCCCTTTATATAGGGATGAGTTACAAGTAGATAACTACAAGATATTTCAATTCTAATCTATCTCTATCCCTATCTCTATCGTCATATCCTTTAGACGATGACACATTTATCCTACAACAAATGCTAATATTTAAAATAGAGTAAATTACATTTTTGGTCCTTGTGGTTGCCACAATTATCAATTTCGGTCCCTATTTCAAACTAATTACAATTTTGGTCATCGTGATTGCCATTTTGTTTCACTTTTGATCCCTCTGATCAATTTTAGTCAAAAAGCTTAGTTAAATTAAGGGTATTTTGGTCCTTTCACCTTTTCTTTGTCCTTTCCAACCTTTTGTTTTATTAGATTATACGATAAATTACAATCATCGTCCCTGTGGTTTGTCTTTTTTTCTTTTCTTTTCTATCCTTTTCATTTTATATTTTTATTTTATTAATTAATTAATGATAATTTAACTACCATTACATAAAAAACACGTATTTCATTTTGTAAATTACATCCTTAGAATTTTTTTGTCGATACCTTAAAAAATGTATCGTTTTTAGATATTTTATTTACTTAAATGTTTCTATTAAACGTGGATAAAATATTAAAAAAACTTCATGATATAACTATTGTTTAATTTTTTTTCTCAAAATATAAACTTAAATTTATCATAATAAAAAATAAACAACCAACTAACAACTACACATTTTCTTTATTTTATTGATTTTCATGAATCAGTAGACCAGAAAAGAATGATTTACAAGGTGAAGTATGCATGGTTTATATGCATTTCAGATCAAACAAAGCAATAAGGGCTCGGTTGGATTGACATACAATTTTCGAGAGATTTGGATTTTATGTAAGGATTTGAAATTGGAAATGTTTGGAATTTTTGGGTTATTTGGTTCGTAGTTTGGAATAGAATTGAATATCATTCTCTATATAAATTTAAGTTTATATTTTGATTTTTTTTCATTACGATAAACTTAAGTTTATATTTTGAATCTTTTAATAAGTACATTATAAATTTAGTTTTATTTGGTACACATTCAAAGAACATGTAATTAGTTGAACTATCTAAAAACTATACATTTCTCTTATTAATAGACATAGATAAATTTCGATTTTTATATATTACTTAAATAATAAAAAAAAGAATAAATTTTTAAAGACAACTTAAAATAGAAAGTTTTTTTTTTGGATTAGTGTAGGCAGATTTGAAGATATATATCAGATAAGTTGAATAAACATATAAAAATATTTAATATTTAACTTATTTTAAAGGTATCGACAAGGCTTTTCTAATGGTGTAATTTACAAAATTGAATACGTATTTTTAATGTATATTTAGTTATAATTATCATTAATTAATTAATATAATAAGTGTGTAAAATGAAAAAAAGATAAGAAAGAATAGAAAAGAAAAGAAAATAAGAAAAGACAAACCACAAGGACTATAATTGTAATTTGTTATATAATCTAATAAAATGGAAAATGAAAAAGACAAAAAAAGGCTAAAGGACCAACATATCCTTAATTTAACTAAGTCTTTTAACTAAAGTTGGTCATATGGACCAAAAGTGAAATAAAATGACAACCATAGGGATTAAAATTGTAATTAGTTTGAAAAAGGGACCAAACTTGATAATGGGTGACAACCATAAGGACCAAAAATGTAATTTACTCTTTAAAATATGTTTTAATAGAAAATAGTTATGTGCTCCTACAATACAATATGTTGTAAAATTCAAAAAAAAAGTAAGCAAAAATATAACATACAATTTTTTTTACCAAATAAAACATATAGTTGAGTTCATCTTATCCTCTCTCTCTCTCTCTCTCTCTCTCTCTCTCTCTATATATATATATATATATATATATACTTGAGATCACGTGAGACCAAACTATTTTCGTGAGACCCGTGACAGTGAGACCACAAAAATAACACTAAACATTCACAGCAAAAGACTGTGAAGGTAAACCTTTACAGTGTTTTTGTTGTGAAGGTTCGCTGTTTTTCATACATTTACAATGAATTACTGTGAAGGTTTAGTGTTATTTTGTGGTCTCACGATCTCACGAAAACATGTTGGTCTCACGTGAACCCAACCCTATATATATATGTTATGTTTCGATGCTTGTTAGACGAATGACTTATATATATATATATATATAAAACATATAGTTGAGTACTTATATATATATATAGGGTAAAGATCAAGGGAGAACCTTGGAAAAAAAAAGAGCCGAAGAACCACAAAAAAACGGATGAAAAAATATATGAAAATGGATGTCAAATTAAAGATATATATGTATATATATATATATCGGGGAGAGATCAAATGCAAATCACTTTTTTGATGAAATTGTTTAATATAATTCTTTTCTTAATGAAATTGTTTCATATATTTGTGTTTTTTATGTAGTTTCATGTATTTTTCCCATTCTGGTGAAACTATTTCATGTATTTTTCCCATTCTGGTGAAACTATTTCATGTATTTTTCTCAGTCTGATGAAACTTTCTCATTTTTACATGAAAAACACAACTATATGAAACAATTTCATCAAGAATGTAATAATATGAAACAATTTCATCAACTTATTCAATGAAATCGATGGTTTACACGGTTTGCAAATGAACCTATATATATAATGTTATGTTTCGATGCTTGTTAGACGAATGACTATTTTAGATATTTTCAATACTAATAAGAAAAGATCATCACAAATGACATGTAAGATATAAATACAATCACCATCACCAAGTTGATATACACAAGTCCTATAAAATGAGTCATGATTCCGCTAAAATATTTATATTTCGGGAAATCAGGAATATACGTTTTTAAAAGATAAACTCACTTGATTCCATTTGTATCAAATGACTTCAAGTCATCTCGAGATGTCTCACGTCGTTTAAAAACACCCGCAACTAAATGTTTTACGGAAAAAAAAAAAAGAATTTGTAGAAGTCCCTAAAAACGTCAAAACCGTGATAAGCAAATGGTTGTATTTTAAGACCTAATGAGATTAATCGAGTTGCTTGCAAGCTGATCCGAACACCCACAATTATCATGCAAAAAGATGGTTGTACTCGAGAAGATTTTAGAATTTATGTATTAAAAACAATGCATAATGCTTCATTTGTTGTACTTCAGAATTTTAAATCAAATGTTTTATAATATAGTACAGATAAAATAACATCTGACTCTTGTCAAAATCATTAAAGAATGGGTAATCTAGCAATATCAATTAGGTCTTGATGTTGATTAGAGAACCGAATCTTTATGAAAAAATAAGCATTGAAAAGGGGACTTTTCGTATGGGGGAGTACAAAATAAGCCGCTAAGTAATTTAGTGGAAATATGATCTTCACGGGCTTCAAATCCAGACACCACCAAAACCCTTATAGCTATGAAGGTTCACGTGCGATAACTTCAGGCCATTCATGGTCACGTGGGGATTAGTCGTTGCGTTTAAGCTGACCTGAAAACCCACAAGTACCAAAAAGAAGTAATTTGGAGAAAGAAAACGAAAAAAAAAAACTATAGCCAATAAATAGAGCTAACATACAAAACCTCAGAGGGTGATTCAGTTTCTCGACCACACAGTCGAGAACACAACTTGTTGGCATAGATCGGGCTAAATTCTATAAATAGTGTAGCCTACATAAGTTTCGTTTACTCAATAATAGTGTAATGATCATATACTCATGCCGAGAATGACTTTCCATTAAATGGAAATGATTGTTGGAAATAAGTAGTAGGCGATTACAAAAAGACAGTAACTAAAACTAATGACATACCAATCCAGAGGCTGAAGCATCGACAACTAGCTGAACCTAGTGGCAAACGATCAGCTAGATGAACACTAGCTGAGCTGGTGGCAAACCTTCAACTAGTTGAATCTCGGTGGCAAACCCTCAACTAGTTGAACGTTGATGTGTTCTTCTGCTAGTTGAACACACTAAGGGCATGTTTGTTAGCAGCTTAATGAGCTTAATGGAACTCATAGCTTATTCAGTCAGCTATACATGACTGTTTGGTAGTGGCTTAATGATATAGAAAGTGACTTATTTATTAAGCTTTTAGGAGGGAGCTTTATGCAGAAAGTCAAGTTTTGTCCATACCAGTCTCTCCCAATTAAAAAACATGGTCCTTACATTTATGAAAACACCCTCCCAAACAAAAACCTTTCCAATCTATACAGACAGATTAATCCACACAGACAACTTTATTCATACAGGACTTAATGGAAAACCAACCAAACAGCCCATAAACCACCTAAATCACCAATGTTTACAAACATTGATGAACGACCACTAAACACCATCTAAAACCGAAATCCTTAGTGTTTGCTCTAAGTGGCGGAACACCACCAGGGCCAAAGGAGGCCAAGGCCCGTGCGCCTTAGCCATCAAAAAGTCATTCTTAGCATTTCAAACCCAATATTAAACTTATCTCAGTTGGTTATTTGTATAGTAAATCATTTAGGTGGGGGCCAACCTCGCATTTGCGAGGCTACCTTTTTACGAGTAGAGGATGCAGCATGTTTTGATTAAGGTTGCTAATGGTGTTGGGAAGAAAGCTGGCCTTCCATCATGGAACACCTTTCTCTTGGCATTACTGTTCTTGCATTCCTCTTTCCATCTTCTTTGCTACCACAAATCTTCCTATGATCAAATCATTATAAAAAGGATTAATGGAAATTGCTTCAAGTTAATTTGATAACATAAATGATATAAACAACCCAAAGTGTGATCTTGAAGATAACTACAAGGTGCTTATATATCGTTATTGTTCTACTAGAGCATCTCCAACAGTTATGCTAAAGTTTTTTTATAAAATGGAGTAAAAAAGTTTAAAATCTCTAAAAAGATTTGCATCTATGCTATTTTAGCAACTCTAGTATTAATTATTTTATTAAAATATTCAATTTATTTAAATATATTATTAAAATTTTCAATATATGGAAAGTTGGAAGAAAAAAAGTTTGCTTTTTTTGGGGTAATGATTAGTTTTGGGAGAAAATCATCTAAATAGAGATTTCTCTAAATTTAGAGATTTTTACAATCTCTCTCCTCTTTTCTCTATTTTAGCATAGAGGATATCATAGCCGTTGGAGCAACAAAAATGCTAAAATTTCACTTTTTTCCACTTTAGCATAGCTGTTGGAGATGCTATTAACAACCAACAACTCCAATTTCATAACCACAAAATGGACAAAAGACAAGTGAGAAGTTTGGCAGGGTGTGAAACCCTCAAAAACCACTAGACTAATGTAGTTCCATCCCAAATTTTCTCTTCCCACCCAAACTCAGGGGCTGTTTGGCAGTTGCTGAATGTTTTAGTGCAGAATGACTAAGTGGTCAGAATGATTAAGAGGCTTTTATGATATAGTGCAAAATGAAATATAGTTGTTTGGTAATTGTTTAGAATGAAATCTGGGTGCTGAATGGTTAAGGGAGGCTCAGGATGCTAAATCATTCAGAGGGTTTTAAAACCATTAAGAAGTAGATTTGTTTTTTGCCAAACAGGATTTACCTCTTAGCGATTCAGAGGTTTCCTCTTAATGGAACCATTAAGAGGTAAACAAACAGCCCCCTCAGTTTATTGCAGCTATCCTTCTTCCATTATCTACATGAATCTGCACCTATCTCTTCCAAGAATCACCCTCCCTCTCTTCCTTTTTTTTTAATTGTTGCAAGTCAGAATTTCTAAATTACAAACCTAATGTGATAGGGACTAATGGATATTAACATCAACTTGGTTTTTCAATGACATTTAGGATTTGTTTGTTTTTGGAATTTCAGCTCTTAATGACTACTTATCACTTATTCGGTCAGACATTCCTCAATTCAGGTTGTTTGTTTTTTCAACTTTTTCAGACCCACTTACCACTTAAAATCATCTTTAGGAAAAAGTGGTAGCCTAACCACTTATTTCTCACTTATTTTGGGAATGTTTTTGTTTTGCTTTTAGGAGTATTAATTTGAGATTTTGGAATGATAAAACCTTCAAAGTTTGAAATGATAACATTTTGAAGGACAAATAGACAATTATACATATTCAAAAGTTTGTCAAAAAACAAACAGTCTTGTTGATTCAGATTTCAGACTTCAATACAAGTGAAATCAGATTTCAGATTTCAGCACCTCTTAAAAAACAAAAGCCACTTTAAACTGCATTGATCTCTCTTCTCGTACCCACAAGAAGACGATGATTCGATTGCGGTGGGTATTAGCAACAAGTTTTATTGTTATTTGTATAATACGATATTTTCTTTTTGTAGGAAACCAAAAAACAAATCAAATATCAAAACACAATAGAAACCCTAAAATCAAAGACAGGTGTGTTCTAGCGTGTCTAGAATAGCAATGCCAAGGGAAGAAGGAATCCAAAAATCAAAACAGCAGAAAACCAAAATCAAAACAGAAAACAAAAAATCAATGTCTAGAGTAGTTACCTGTTGATCGAGAGAAAGGAGAGAAAAGAGATGAACGATAGAATCGAGAGAAATAAAGACGCGACTCACGCGAGGGCAACATGGGAAAGATGGGGATCTGAACCATATAGGGGGAGTATGGGTGAAAATGCTATTCAGGGGGATAATGAAGCATTCAGAGTTTTTCATAAATCCTGCCAAACAAGAAATTGTCTGAACGAATCAGACGTTTATCTCTTAATAGCATCATTAAGAGGTAAACAAACACACCCTTAGGGGATGTTTTTTTTAAACCTCTTAATACCTCTGAAGTATGAATCATTCAGACGTTTTTCATTCAGACCGTTTTTCAGACTTCAGAGGCTCTGAAGTCTGAAATACGTCTGAAATTAGAAGAGGTAACCTAATGTCTTATAACTTCTTAAAGCACCACCTCTTATTAATCAGAAGTGAAATAAGACTTCAACTTTAGACCTCTTAAAAATCAAACGGAACCTTAGTTACAACAAACTCTGAACTCCACATTTCTATCACCATCTTATGAAAATCATTGCAATAGAAATCACGTGGACATCTGTAACAAGATAAATGCATATTCAGTTAACGTTGACCATAAATTCAAATAAACGATATTTACAGATAATTTTATCCACTTATTTTTATTTCTTTTTATAGTACGGACCAAGAAGATCGTCAACCTCATACTTTTAACCATATAGTTTCCATTTTTAGAAAGTTTATTTACAATCATGAATTACCAATCCTTAGGAGTATTAAATAACCCCCTCCACCCCTTCCAAATAACCATCATCCCAAGCACTTTGGGTATGCCCCTCGTAGTTTATAGTTCTCTTTTGTTTTGAATAAAGTTTTCTCTAAAAATAAAAAATAACTATCATTCCCTTTGTCTTTCTATTATAATCACAAATCAGGGACAATGGCTCTTACCAAACAAACTTTAACTCTCATTTCCATTTCTGCCCTCTTATTCTCTACAATATTTGCTAAAGAAACTCCGCCCCCTACCGCCAGCCCCACCGCCAGCCCTGGGGCGCTCTCTCACCTTTTCGATAAATTGCCTTCTTTTGGGATAAAGAAGGCAGAGGTTACAACAAAGGGCGAAGGGCATAACGTTGTTACAAAACAACTGGAAGCAATGGAACAAAAAATACAAGGAAATCGAGCGAATGATCTTTACGCAGGTGCTAGCCCTACTGTGCCAGAACCGAAAAGGAAGTGCTACATGAAGTGTGCGGAAATCTATCAAAGTGCGAGTGGTCACGCTAGAGAGGGCATTGCACTCGTCAACAAAAAGGACTTAGCAAAGGCCAAAGTTGAAATCAGCGCTGTTTCAACAGATGTCGACAAGTGCTGCAACTGTTTCAAAGAGAACAAACTAGATGACCCAGAGACCAAAAGTTTGCAAGAATGGGTTAAAGGGGTCACTGAAGATTGCATTAAAAACCTCAGCTAAATATATAAATATATATATATATATATAATTTTTTTTTAACGTTTTCAATTGATTATGATGCGATAACTCTTGATTGATTGACGTATCTTTCCCTGTACATTATGGTAATTTTCTTGAATATGACTAAAAGATGTTGCAAAAACACATGTAAGAAACAATATTATGATAGAATTTAGGGTAACAATCAAGATCAAAACACATTTGTGTTCTTGGTGCCAAAGATCAAAGATCCACACAACATGGAAAGCAAGTTAAATCATAGAGCAACAACCAAACATATAGAATCTTTTCCAGATAAAAACCCCAAAAAATGAAAAACTGAGAAACACCATGGTAACCGTTCGTCTGGACGGTATGCACATGTGTATACAAGTAACTGAAGTTTTTTTTTATGCATGTATGCATGTAAAAATTTACTTGTATGCACATGTGCATACTGTCTAGATGAACGGTTACCGGGTTTTCCTCGGTTTTTCATTTTTTTACGGTTTCCTGAAACTGATCCTATGTGTGTGTGTATATATATATATATATATTCGTTCAAGAAAATCATAAAATGACAGCTTTATGAAATTGCAGTTGAAAATCAATTCAATGGACATAAACAAGTAGCCTTTTTGTATTGGGTAAAAGGATTATAATGTTAATCTTCAAAATTTTGGAGGAGAGAAATAGCAAAATTCGATGGGGAATTTATACAAACAGGTGGTGGGCATGGATGACAATCAGCAGAGAAATAGCAAAATTCGTCGAGTAACTCGCCAATACCTGAACTCGGTATTTGTCTTTTTAACCCTGTTTAAGGCGCGGTAATCCATGCAGAACCTCCACGAACCGTCTTTCTTCTTAACCAACAAAACAGAACTCGAGTACGGACTGTTTGAATTCTGAATGATTCCTGCCTCCAACATATCATTTATAAGTTTTTTTATCTCAGTTTCTGGGCATGCGGGTAGCGATAAGTTTTTCGAAACCCCCAGTTTGGGTGACAAAGTGTAACACCCCAGATCCCAAAGCGCCCAATAACTTTGAGTCCAACTTAAAATCATGGTCGAAGTTATTGGTAGCTCACAACTTGAAGCTCATAAATCTCATTTTCTATCCACGTGGGACGAGTTGTTACAAACTCCCCCATTTAAACTCCTGACAACGATAGTCAGACCTGCCCAAAATCCTTGTAACCGATGTGTCGAATTCGGCATCTGCAACCCAACCACTAAAAAAAACGGATCCCTTAAACACCGAAAAAACTCAACTCCAACCACATACTAAGAAAACACTAAAAACATCTTTAATATTATAATAATATATGTATTTATTATTATGCTATTTTATTAAAACATAATAAGTATAATATTACTTAATCTTTATAAATTAATAAATAATTGTCACTTGAATATTAAAATAATTTATTTATTGTTATTATCTTGGCACAAAACTATAGCAAATATTGTTTTCTTTTTAATTTTTGCTAATGAAATTTTATTTTGTTAAATGTTTTATGATTATACAAATGTTATGTTTAAGTTTCGTCGACCAAAATTATAATAAAATTATTCATATTTTAGTTTTTACTAATTTTCATTTTAAAAAAATTAATTATTTAAATATAATTTACAATTTGCAAACACAAGATAACTAATATAAACTTAATACAAAATATTACTTAACGTATTAAACTATTAATATATATATATATAGGGTCCCCTTCTTTTGTTAACCAGTGCATATATGCACATCAGGCAATTGTAATATGTGCATATATGCAATGCCCTGATGTGCATATATGCAATACATGAAAAAGTTAACAAAAGAAGGAGACCCTATATATATAATTATAGAAGTCGAACAAAACTGAGTTTAAACCCCCCCCCTCCTCCTCCTCCTCTCCCCCTCTCGAGGACTCATCATTCCCAATTAGGTTTACCCCACATCCCGATGGTACAAGGATCAACTCTAATACCATTTGTAACACCCCAAAGCCCAATACAGCAAGTTCGCCCAATAACTTCAAGTCCAACTTAAAACCATGGTGGAAGTTATTGATAGCCCAGAACTTGAGGCTTACAAGGGGCTCACGAATCCCAATTTCTATCCATGTGGGACGAGTTGTTACACAAGGATTCTCGGTTTCTGTATGACGACCAACGACTTATAAATCCTGCACTTTGCCTACTAATTTCGTCTTTTTTGGGGTTGTAATACCCATAACGGAATTCAGACAAATCTCCGTTTTTGGATTAGTTTCACTTCCCTCCTCCTCGCCTTCTTCTTGTGTAAGAAGCACACTCAATGTCTTGAAGGTTTGTGATTGTCTCCCGTACCCCTATTATCTCTTCTTCAATAGCCTCAACCTGCTTATTAGGGTTGTAAACGAACCGAACGAACACGTTCGGAGGATTGTTTGTGTACGTTCATTTAACTTAACCGAACAAAAGAACGAGCACAACGGTAAACGGACGGATATTTTTATGTTCATGTCCGTTTGTAAAGAAAATGTGTTTGTTCGTGTCCGTTTATGTTCGTTCATTAAGGGGGTGTTTACTTTTGACTTAATCAGCTTAATGGCTGTTTTGGCTTATTCGCACAGCCATATATTAGTGTTTACTTGTGACTTATTGATACAGAAATCAGCTTATTCGCACAGTATGAAAAGAGGTGTTGTCCCCATTAAGCTAAAATGATGACCTTTCTACCCCTGTGAAAAAAACTCACGCTCCTCCAACAAAAGAAAAAAAAAGCCCCTCCTCCTTGGCTTCCCTTCACTAACCCTAGCTTTAGAAGAAGACACTCCTCCCTCCTTGTCCCCATCGCTGCTTCTCTCCCCATCCAATCTCGTCTCCGGCGACCTGCTCTTCTCTCCTCGTCGCATCTCCTCATCTCCGGTGACCTGCGCTCCCCCGTCGCATCTCCTCGTCTCCGGCGACCTGCACTACTCTCCCCGTCGCATCTCTTCGTCTCCGACGACACGTGCTTCTTTCCTCCGTCCTTGCACCTCCTGAGATCGGCGACCATCTTCCGGCTAACCATCGTGACCAGAGACCATCTCCCTGGTTTGCTCCGTTGGATCTCCTGAATGAATTGATGTTGAAGTTTTTTTCATTTCTCTCCATTTGGTGTTGAAGTTTATCTTTTGAATGAATTGATGTTTGCTTATTTCTTCTTTGTTTGCTTTTTTTCTCAATTTCTCTTCCATCGATTCCTTTCAGTTTGATGAATTGATGTTATAATTCATATTCAAGGGTAAAATAGTCATTTCAATTGTTCAGACCATTGATTCAGTTGAAAAAGTAAACAATGATAATTTTTACCTAGACAGACAAAATTAATCGGACAGACAAGTTTATCCATACAGGGCTTAAAAGAAAATTTGGTAAACAGCCCCTAAGATGCTAATCCAAACACTTTTTATAAAACTCCGATTTGACACCACATAAGTTGATAAGCACTTTTATTAAAAAGCATAAGTTGTTTTAAATAAGCAATCCCAAACACCCCCTAAATAAACGAACTTCCCGCCAAACAGTCCGCTGAACGTTCGGTTCGTTTACAGTCCTAAGTCTGATTAGTGGTCTGTGGCGCCATAATCCCACAGGTATTTGATGCTCCGAATAGGTGGACTCTTGACAGTATGTAGTTAACGTTGACCATAAATCCAAATAAACGATATTTACGGATAATTTTATCTATTTCTTTTTATAGTATGGAATAAAAAGATCCTCAACCACATGCTTTTAACCATAGAATTTCCATTTTTAGGAAGTTCATTTACAATCATGAATTACCAATCCTTAAAAGCATTAAATAAACCCCCCTCCACCCCTCCCAACTCCCAAATAACCATAATCCCCCATATTCATCCCCATTGTCTCTCTATTATAATCACATAACAGAGACAATGGCTCTTACCAAACAAACTTTAACTCTCATTTCCATTTCTGCCCTCTTATTCTATACAATATATGCTAAAGAAACTTCATCCCCTACCCCAAACTCGTCACCTAAGGCGGCTGCCACCACCCCCACCGGCAGCCCCGCCGCCAGCCCCAGCGCTCTCTCTCACCTTTTCGATCTATTGCCTAATCTTGGGGTAAAAAAGGAAGTGGTTGCAAAACCAACAAAAGGGGCTAACGTTGCATCCAAACAACTTCAAGCAATGGAACAAAAAATCGTTGCATTTAAAGCAACCATAAAGTCCCGATTGGCGGACCCCAAGACAGCGGCACCCGCAAAAAAGTGTCTTAAACAGTGTGATGAAAACTTTGATGATGCCATTGATGATGCTAGAACTGGAATTGAAAGCATTAATAAAGCGGATTTAGCCAAGGCTAATTTTGACATTAGCGCTGTTCAAACGGATGTGGAAACGTGCCACGATTGTTTCAAGGACGCGAAAACTGAGGATGCTGAGATCAAGAGTTTTGGTGAATGGGTTCAAGGGGTCTCTAGTGATTGCCTTAAAAGTCTTAAATCATAAACATAAATGCTTTTTTTACGCTTTAATATTATAGTACGACGCATCTTTCATTGTACATTATGGTAATTTTCTTGAAATCTAGAAAAAAAAAGTTTCGGATAGGTTCTTGAATACGACTAAAAGATGATGCGAAAACATATGTAAGAAACAATATTATGCTAGAATTTAGGGTACATTTGTGTTCTATATTCGCTTTGTTATGTTCTTCGATTAATGGATTCCAATTATATTTCTCCTTTGTGTTTAAAGCAACAGGAATTCAAAATCACATTTTGGTGCTAATAATCAAAGATCAACAACCAAACATATAAAATATTTTCACATAGGTCTTATCTTCATTTTTATGTCAAATTGAGGGGATCTTCAATCATATTTGTTCAAGAATGGCATTAAATGAAAGCTTTATGAAATAGCAGTTAAAAACCAATTCCGTGGACATCAAAATGTAACATCTTTTACTGGATTAACGGATTATATAATGTTGGTATTCAAAATCTTGAAGAAGAGCTGGCAAAACAGCCAAAACTCTATGGGGAATTTATACAAACAGGTGGTGGGCATGGATGACAATCAACAGAAGAAACAAAACAAAAACAAAAATAGCAAAATTCAATCCAATAAATTCGAGTGAAAAAAGTTGATTTCAGCAAATGGGTTTTATTTAGATACACGCCTATGGAATCATCATGAAAAATTGAACAGATTATTACACTCACAATTATGTTTTCCCGGTTTAGTATTATAACATGAACATCAAAAGATAATCGAAGAAAAGTTGAGAGACTGACCGGCGACGAGATGGAGAAATCGTCAACTCCGATTGGGTTGCCTCGCCGTCCGGAGCGGGAGATCGCTCAATTTGAAACACTGAATTAAGGTAGAAAGATTAAAAGTAAACAATGGGTTTGTTAGGAACTCAACTCGTATGAAAATATTTATAAGAAATCATTTATTCATAGGAACATCAGTTGAGATGGCCGAGTTGGTCTAAGGCGCCAGATTAAGGTTCTGGTCCGAAAGGGCGTGGGTTCAAATCCCACTCTCAACAAAATTTTTTAATAGTTTTTTATTCAAAAAATTAATATTTGAATTTTTTGAATAGATTTTTATTTAAAAAAATAATATTTGAATTTTTTAATAGTTTTTTATATAAAAATTAATATTTTACAAGTATGTTTATGTTCTTTTTTCTTTTAATACTTTTATTAATTGGTTTTTATAATTTTAACAATTGCTATACAAGGAACGTGCCACCGTTTCTGTAAGATCTTACATTAGTTGGGGAGTGTAACATATGTTGCTTTATAAATGATTGGACACATGTTACTTTATAAATGATTGGATTTCTTCTTTATCAGACGTATTTTAAAACCGTAAGTCCAGTTGTGACAAAGCAAACAATATCCGATACGGTTGCATGGGGATGATACAAATGGTATCTGAGTCGGGAACCAGGTTACTGTGTGAGTGAGGACGTTGGGTTTCCAAGGGGGTAGATTGTAAGACCCCACAACGAACATATGGTACGGTTGTTGAGGATGTTACAACTTTGTTTCCTCGTCGATGTGTAAAGTTTTTAGGGTCGTGAAAGTTGTCATTGTATTATTTTGTTGGGTACATTCATATATTACTTGAAATACAGTACACAAGTTTCTCTTGAGAGAGTTGGTGTGCATAGTATTTTCTAGTATTTCAAGTGTGAGTTTGAATCTCATTTGTATCACTTTCTTAGTTTTTAGGTTTTAATACCGTGTTTATTATGTTTCTGAAAAAACATGAGATAAAAGACTCGAACACATTACCTTAAATATATAAAACAAGAAATTAACCAACACACCAATGCTGATTTTGTTAAAAATATCTATATCTTCTTGTTTTGTAATCAAGTGCCAACACTTGAAAAAATGGCTAATTCTCAAGTTGAAAGACTAACTTCAGATGGCGAGTTTGAAGAGATTGTTTTGGGTTAGAGTTAACATTACTGAAATAACATAATGTAAAGAAAAACAAGGGTGTAGACTTTCGATGAGAAATAAACACAAATTCCATCAGACCAATGTTGTAGAAATGCTACAACACGTGTCTGTCAATAACCAGTTCCGCCATCAAGTTCGAGGAGTATCATTTCATATATTCACCATTCTGCTAGTGTTTAGCTTCAACCAGCATATTCCTATGAAATATCAGGAGAGTGTTAAATTGTGTTCTCAAAATATATGAATAAACAAATGTCTTTGGTAAAAATCACTTTTCTGAGCCGATTCTCATATTATTCAAGTTTATTTGTTCTAAGTGACTCATTCTTGAGTCTATTACACTTTAACACTTTGATAAGTGACCAACTCGTCGAGAATTAATCAGTTTGAAAAACATAGATAACAAATTTCTTTGTTAACAACTCTTCCATGTCTACTTTTCACATCATCAAACCCCCGATTTCCAATAAAAATGTTAGCCTACTTCCACACCGGATATATCATATAACCCATTTAGTGTGTTGATGGAACATGATAGAACATAATTGATGTGCATTCAAATGGCTTATTCCTAAGACCATTACACTTTAACATTATCCAAAGTGACAAAAAGTCGTCAACAAGTGTATTCGATTTATAAAACTTGAAATGAAATAGAGGAACATCATTATTGCGAAACGAGGTTCATTTTCTTTTGCTTTAAAAGCTCATCATTTATCGCACACCCAAGCTTAGCTACTCATAACATAAATAAACCGCAAATAAATGTTAAAAACATAAAGTAAATGCATAAAAATAAATGACAGAAATTAAATAACTAAAAAGAAATGATACAATGTAAAGATGGTAAACGTAGAAAAGTAAATAACTTAATGTAAAGAAGCGATGAGAAATGAAGCAGAGGCAGACCCAAAAAAAAAATCTTGCGGTGGCACCTTTGACGAACCTAAAATTTTTCCACATCGTCCGATGTTGTTTTAGCCTAATTTCACCGTTTTGAGAGAATTTTTTTCTCGATTTCGAGAGAACTTTTTGGTTTTTTTTTATTTTAAGAGTGTTTTTGGAATTTTTGGTTGATTTTAAGAGTTTTTTTGAAACGGTTGCACCCTCCAAAATAATACGGTTGCACTCTTCATACAACTACAAAAATTTACCCTTCGTCGGACGAACGATACGGTGGCACGTGCCACCGTATCCCACACTCTAGGTCCGCCATTGAAATGAAGAACAAGATTCACGAAAGTACCAGAATTTATAAATTAAAACGAGAGCTTAAACCTAAAAATATAATTTAACACGTAAACCCAATAAATTAGATCTGATCGAATCTCCTTTAAAATTTGCTTTCAAACTACAACCCTAAGAGCATCTCTAATGCATAACTCATTAATAGGTTTTTACTATTTAGAAAAGCTTTTCAAAAGTTTTAATGCATTGGAGTGAAAAGACTTTTTTATTGAAAATGTTGGTGGACTCCTATTGGAGCAAAGACTTTTTCTAATTAAAATTTCATTTTATACCTCCATTATTCGTACTTTCTTTTTATTTGATCAATTAATCTAATTCATTAATATCTATAATAAAACAAAATATATTTTATAACAAAATACATTATTAAAAATCTTTCGTGAAGACGATCAAAACACCAATATCGAATACCTAAAAAATATAAATATTATATAATATATTCATCATCTTTCATTTTATTAGCGAATTGATTTTTTGTATCTTTGTCATTATATTTTTTGTACATTTTTGTCATCTTTTGTTTATAAAAAACCCTGAACAATGTAAAATTGGCCCCAAAATTTTAGGACCATGCTCAAAATCAACATTTAGCAAGTAAAGAATAGTCATAGGCATGACAAACGAACAACTAATGTATAATAAAATGTTGTGTGACAATTAAATACAATGTATTTATGGTGGTTTTTTAGGAGAATTTAAATAGAAGACGATGAATGTTAAATTTTAAATGATAAAAAGTTTTTCAAAAGGTTATTGCACTGGAGAAGGTTTTTAAAAATGAGTTTTTATTAAAATAAGTTAGTGGAAAGATGATGTAACAAAAGCAATAAGTCATTTGAAAGGTTATGCATTGTGAATGCTCTAGCACCTCTATTTAAACTAAGCTAGAGGAGGGTAAAATGAAATATTGAGCAAACATGGTACCCAAGTTTACCAAACGTCAACATAAACTATAATAAAGTACATCAACTTTGTTATTCCAAGTACAAAAGGTAAATCATTCATCTTGTCTTCAAAAAAAAAGAATTCTAAATACACCCCCTGCACAAACATTGTGTGTGTGCACAGTACACACCATGTGTGTGTTTCTGTGTGTGCAGGAGGGTGTGAATAGTAGCACCCCAAAAAAATCATTAAATCTTGATCAACTAGTCACAAAAAGAATGAATCCAAGCAATGCAAGAGAGTGAATGTATTAAGCTCCTTCAAAAAGACACCAACCGTTGTTGTCAGATCAATGTTGTGGGAATGATGTCCCTGTTGTCATCCTATCCAAAAGGTGAAATTAATAGTCCATATCCTTATTTTGGATTAGTCACAACTTTAGCTCTATAAAATAAGAAAGAGTAAAAAGAAATAATAAATGACTCAAGTTATAAAAGGAAAATATGATAGCTAAAAGGGAAGAAATGAGTGTTATAACATTGGTGCGCACAATGTTTATCATTCATCTAAGACGAAGATTTGTTCCATGTGTATGCGATTCACATATCTATATATAGAATTTTTCAAATGCTAAATACCATACATCATAGACAATAACAAGAAGATGATATGATACAATTGTTTATATAAATTTTCATTTTCGTGTAAACAAGTTTCAAATACTCAAAAAACATACATAAAAAGTTCCATTCATTCATACTTTCAACACAATATAGATCTTAACGCAATACATGGTTTATGGTTTTTAACCTAGATGTAGAAGATCAAGAATGCATATATTTCAATAAAATACTTTTTTAGGTTCCAATAAAATATTGTTTGAAATTGCCAGAGCTTGGATATCTACATCGTATGAAATTGTTAGGGGGCGTTTGGTTCACTGGAAAGTGATGGAATCTGGTGGAATTGGAATGTGACATTTCATTGACCAGATTTCATTCCAGTGTTTGGTTCAATCTTTTGTAGCATGGAATCTTAAAATTTTCCATTAAATTCCTGATTTTATGTATTTGACATTCCATCACAATATGTAGGGATTTTAATGGAATGGAATGTGTTATTATTTTTATTCCAAAAATACCCCTTGCCAAATCAAACAACCCAGCAACATCTAACCTAGACAGAAATCGAACAGAAATCGAAGCAGTAGAAATCGAAGCAGTAGCAACATACAGAAAACAAATCGAAGCGGTAGCAACCATGGAGAAATCGAAACACACAGAAATCGAAGTTCATTTTCCTATTTCACGTACCAGAACTAGAAATCGGAATTAATGGTGGATTTGAGATGAGTTACCTTAGCATTGGTGGAAACGGAGATGGCGTCTTGTTTGGAGAATCGGTGATGGTGTCTTGTTCGATGAACAAATCGGAGAATCGGAGATGGCGTCCTGCGAGAGAAGAAGAAATAGCGATTGATGTCGATCTCCATTTGAAAAGCCCTAAGGTGGATTAATACAAAAAGTGAAAAAGATTAATAAAAGATTTTTGTGTTCATTAATTATTAAAACGTTTTTTTAACAATTAAAATTATCAAAAGGGTATTTTGGTCATTTACCAAAATTTCATTCCAATTCCAAAGCTACATTCTGTGAACCAAACAGACAGATTCCAATTCCTTTAACAGATTCCATTCCAATTCTGTCAACCAAACAACTGGTCAAACCTGACAACATTCCATTCCAATTCCTTCAAAGTCAAATTCCTTTGACAGATTCCATTCCATCCAAAAACATTCTGCGAACCAAACGCCCCCTTAGTGTCAAAGAGAATATGATGATGTTTTTGACGATGATCAGGCATAACAAACGTTATAGAGTAAACGCAAATTTAACACTCTACAAGAAATATTCATATTTGTTTCCACGAAGTTTTACTACGAGTGATGGAATTCGCATGATGAATCGTGATGCCGTAACTTATGATACAATTTCAAATATGTCGAGTAATCATAGATGTTTGAGAGAAATATTTTCGACAAGATTGATTCTTGAAATTTAAAGTGTTATATGTATGTGTGTGTGTTTAGTATTTTTCTATCAATGAAGGGTGCAATATGTGCACTAGACGGTACCCTTGTACATGCAATTGTGTCGGCTAGTCAACATACTACTTATACGAGAAGAGGAGGCGGTCAATGCTATTAAAATGTTCTCGGAATATGTGATTTCAACATGATATACACTTTTGTTTGGGCTGGATGGAAAGGTATAACACATGATTCTCGAATACCTAGGGAAGTTGCTTTTAACCCAAGATCTATTTTTTTCTCTTTCCACCACAAGGTATACAACATTCTTGGTTTGTATATTGCTTTTTTATTTGATGTGGGTGATTTTTCGTATAAATACTATCTTCGTGATGATGCTTATGCCAATGATAGTGGATTTTAGCTGCATATCGTAACACAATATATTGCTTAGCATAATTTTTACGTCGACGTGCTTTGACTAAAGAAGAAAGGTTTAATCATGCACATGCCCAACTTAGGAATGTTATTAAACGTGCCTACGATGTCTTGAAAGCGAGATTTTCGCTCCTAAAATAGATGACCCCCTTTCCATTCACAACAGAAAGAAATGTAGTAATTACTTTATTTACGATGCATAATTTTATCAAAAAATATAATATTCAAGACCAATTGTTTATGGATTGCAACGAGGCCACTATATTTACCAACGAAGAAGAATTAGATATCCCAAAAGGGTGCTACTAACACAATATATGGCTACTTTGCGTGACGAAATTACAAATAGTTTGGTTAATAAGGTTTAAGTATATATGCGTCGAACTTGACTACTTTGTGTTTGAACTTTAAGTATTTTATGAATTTATGCTTTGATCTTTGGATGATATTAATGAATTTATGAACATGATGTGTAAATAATTTTTGTGTTTCGGAAATATCATATGGCTTAAAAACAAACAACAAATCATCGAACAACATATAATTTAGAGTGAATTACACCGGTGGTCCCCGTGGTTTACCTAAATTTTGGATTTGCAATTTGGTCCCTAAAGTACACTATCTACGGTGGTGGTACCTAACTTTTTAATTTACTGAAACACCCTAAAATCACAATAAATTTAAACCTTAAATTTATCAGAGTTTACTACAACATCTTCCAACTTTCATTCACAAATGGAGAACTAGTGACAATGTTTATAGTTACAACTTACAAGTGATATATCATAAACAACCAACTAATCTAATCCATAAAAACAAGATCAGATTATAAGGGTTGTCTATAATATCTCTAAAATATCTTCGATTCTACTAAATTCTCCACTACATCTCCAAAAGCATGATTCTGGTACCCCTCTTCACTCATCCCTTCGTATCCCTTCCCATGCTAGTACCTGGTAAGAAATTTTATTTGGAAACATTAGGCTTGTGCCTAGTGAGAACATCCAATTTAAAATCAAAAACATTTATAAGCTTTGAAAACCCGATTTGTAAACAAAGCAGATATAATAACCTTTTCGCAAACTTTCATACCGTACACATAACATCTTTTGATGACGGGAATCTACCCGATTCCATGAGTATGACAAACACTAAGTAAGTCATAGTATCATGTTTAAAAGCGCCACTACGAATCACTAAGGATTCTAGATTACAGTTCATGTCCAAGAAATTACAATTAAGACATGCCTATTTGTTGGTGTGGAAGTAGAAATAACAATTATCCCTTGTCCATTCCTCATCTCCCAATAGAAATGGGAATAGCAATTATGTAATAACCGTGACCCAATTGTTAGAGTTTCTAGTCTTGGGGAAAAATTTAATAAAATTTTTAAAGTTTGAGGGCCAGCTTGTAAAAAAAATTTGGACAAGGTTTATAAAGCCACCTTTTGGGCACAAAACCCTAGGTGTGCATTTCTTCTTGCTTGTTGTTGACGGCTGGAAAAGGGTGAAGAAGGGAGAAAGCTATTTTTCCATTTCAAGTGAAAGGAAGGTGAAAGCATTCATCAAATCGACAGGAGCATTAACTTTTGGAGACTAATTTTATCAGGTAATCTTTCTTGCTAACTCTTTAGAAATGTTGTTTGAATTTAAAAGTTGGAGAGTTCTTAATTTAAAAGACCTTGCAGAATGTTAATAAGAGAGGAGTTGGATAATCTTCTACCTTAAGGTTTAACACTTTAAATCAAGTTGTAAGGATCAAAGAAAGGAAATAAATGCAGCAAGAAAGCTTAAGGAACTGTTAGTTTAATCTTTCGCATTATCTGAAAATTTCAATCGATTGGTCGTATGCGATAGCTTAGCCGTAGTTCCGATATGCGCTGGTTGTGAGTATCGGTATTAAGCCTTTTCAGTCTCGTAGCCAATTGGGAGTACCGGTGGACTTTGGTCTCGGTACCGGTGGAATTTCCACGTCCCGGTACTCTTTTTCTTTTATTGGAGTTCCGGTAGGATTGCAACCAAGTCCCGGTAGCCTACTTGATGCAACTCCCGGTATTGTGTTTAAGTAATATCGGTAGTGTAAAATGCATAGTCTCGGTATTGTATGGAGAAGTCGATGGGTTATGTTGGGCCGCATGTTTGGTTGTACCAAGATATTATTAAAGAGTGTTGGGCCACGTGTGAGTCTCACAATTTTCATATCATCCCATGGGCCACATGAACTCAAATGGATATGTGTGGCTTAGTGTGGCCATGTGACCCCCCCATGAATTGAGAAGTGAGCTGTGTGTGTGCTTGTTTAGTTGGACCGTAGACCCATGGACAAATCCAGCAAGCCATTTTCCTATGTATCAACACGTGATCCATTTTATTTAAATGTTGGGCCATATTGTTAGTAGCATGAACCAACATTTAGGATCCAATGTTATTATTGAAGGTTGGGAACCTAGAGTTGGGTAATTTAATGGATCCGGTATAGTATTTAAATTGGATGGGTAGACAAAGACCATTAATTATGATTTCTGGACTAGAAGTGTGATCTACCAACTTAGATAAGTTTGGGTTAAGTTCGGGATTTAACTCGAATATTAAACGAATGAATTATGACGTACATTATTAATAATATAATAGGTATCCCACCTAGAGATCGGAAGTGTAAGTGAGGAGCTGTGGAGCGGGCAAGCCAGGTGAGTTTTTCTAACTAAAATACGTGCTCTTACGTGTTTTCTCAATGAAAGTGATTATATGTAAATGCCATGTTATTTTACATGACTTTTACGTAAATGAAAGATTTATACTTTACTGATCAGGGTACGTGTACGAGAATGATTTAATTACAAGTTTTTACGAATGTTATCCCATGAAAATAATGCTTTACTGAAAAGATTGTTCCAGCCAGATGACATGGATTGTAAAATGTTATACGGAGTTCATGTTTTACGTTTATGATTAACTATGTGTATGCTATGTGGAGTCGGTTTGCACTGTGGGATCAGAGATAGATCCTCGGGTTCTGATGATCCCTTGGATATGTATGACAGACTGGTAGGTTGGAATTTGTTTCCTCCTATTTCGAGTAGAGGGGAGTCTGCGTAGGCTCCGGGAAGGGGAGTCTACGTAGGCTCCAAAGAAAGGGCGAAATGGGAGTCTGCTTGGGCCCCGATCGCGAAATGTTATGTGATCCCTTGCACAGTGCAGTACCATGAATGATGTTTATGTGAAGAGTATGAACTGTTTTATAAATGATTTTTATAATGTTGTTTTACACTGTTTATGGAGGGAACTCACTAGACCTCATGGTCTAACCCTCGCTTTTCAAAACTAAAACCTTTTCAGGTAAGCTGATAGTAGAAGGCTCAGGTAAGTGAGCAAGAGCCAGATAGAGTACAGGTGCAGCTAGAGACAGTGTCGGTGCCACTTGTAGTAATAAGTTGTTCTCAGTTGTGTATAGGTTGTTTCCGCCAACCTCAGTTTTAGAAGTAATGTAATGGAATTTCGGAACCCCGTTATGAGAATGTTATGTTTTATGCTATGTTGGTCTTATATGGAATTTGGGTTGTTACAAATTATCCCTTGCCTATTCCGCATTTCCCAATATAACGGAAATAGCAATTATCCCTTGCCTATTCCACATTTCCAAATATAAACGGGAATAGCAATTATCGCTTGCCTATTCCATATTTATCAAATAATGCTAGTGCTTATGGATCCATTACAGTTACTAGCATACGTGCGTACCAAATCAAAATATTCATCAAATCGTATCCTACTCGCAGTTGAGTTATAATTCCGTTTTTTTAAGGGTATCCGAGGACATTGCCCCGACTAATCCCGGTAAGGTGAGGCAATTGCCCCAGCTGCTAAAGCGTGCAAACCTGAGTTTATCCTCAGTGGCCACAAGTTGGAAGCGTCTGGATTCGAACTTGGGGTAGATGGGTTTACTAGTCACATCCCCCACAATCATTAACCAGTACGCCACAAGCCTTGTGGTTAAGTTATAATTCTGTTCGTACCGCTAGAGTTGAAATCAAAATAATCAGGAATGTCTCCTATCAGAAAGTTACCGGAAAATCAATATTACCGGCCATACTGGAAAACTATCCGGATTAAATGTCCGGAAATCATATCCGGAAAAACTACCGGAACTATGGATCCGGGAACAATCCAAGAATTGTGTCCGGGAAACACAATCCGGGAAACTCGATTCCGGGACCTATCCGGGAATACCATCCGGGACACGATCCGGTCCGGGAATACCATCCAGGACTCGATCCAGGAATCTGGTCCGAGACTTAATCCGGGAAAACAACACTTCCGGACTGTTCGATAAACTAACCTGATTCGTACCAAAAATCGTATTTCCATAGTTCTTCAATTCGATTTAACCATACTTTATTGGTACATATAAACATAATTCGAAGTTTGATTCCATTCCCAACTAATGATTTCAACAATTCATAGTAAATAGAAAGAAAGATGAACTCACCTGGTTCAAACTCAAAAATCCCAGTGAAACCGAATTAATCCAGCAATCAACTTCAATCCTTATTCCAACAAATGATTTAACCTAAGTGGAAGACGAATTTGAACTTATGATTATCAATCTCAAAAGAATTGATTGCAAAATACATGAATTCCTTACTGAACGAAGACCTGAATCGCAATTCTCTCTCTCTCTCTCCCTCTCTCTCTGCTTAGACCGACTTCAATTGAACTTCAGATAAGCTTCCAATTCGATTTCTTTCTAAAATAAATATCTCAAAGTTCAATTTTTATAATTAGCCCCTCCACTTTGACTAATTACAAGTTTGATCCCTTGACATCACATTATTTCATAACTTACGAGAAGTTAACATCCTCCATAATCACGTACTTTAATTATGGAAATTCGAGGTGTTACATTTACTTTCACTCATGATCCTCTTATGTTTAATTTACTTTCACTCATGGTCCTCCTATGTTTAACATATAAGACCATGAGTGAAAGTAAATCAAAAAGTTATGGACCATCATCGTAAATAGTGTACTTTAGGGACCAAATCTAAGTTTTGGGTAAACCACAGGACCACCGATGTAATTCACTCTATAATTTATCCATAGAGCTAAATTGATCGTTTATATCATTCAGATTGTTGATTCAAATAAGAACGTAAACAATAATAGGGATGAGCCTCGGGTACCATTTTCCCGAACCGAACCGGTACCATGTAATCGGTTTGGTTTTCGGTTCCAAGTATTCGACAAAATCGGTATTCGGTATTCGGTACCGGGGTTTTCACGAAAAATCCTGAAACCGAACCGGAATATTAATAGACAATGTTTTTATAAATTTCTTAAATATGCATATCATCTCTTAAATAAACTAACCTTATCTTTCTCTAACCAAGATATATCATTTCCGAAACGAACAAAATGGAAAAGAAAACGCATAAAAGAATACCGAAAATTGTTGAGCTTTTGATTAGTTTTGAACTTTTGATCGTTAAACTTTTGAACATTTGGAATTGGTTTTGATACACATTTGAAAATTTATAAAAATATTTTGTTTTGAGATTGGTTTTGATATTCATTTGATACATTTTCATATTTTCGGTCCTAAGTGGTTCTAGTATCGATTTTCTCGTACCAAGACCGAAACCGAACTGGTACATACGGTTCGGTTTTCGATCCTACTTTTTAGTCCCAAAAAAATTCGGTACCAACCGGTCCGGTCACGACCTCATCCCTAAACAATAACACCACTTTATTCAAAGAGACAAACTTATCCGGTTTTTTTTATTCATATAAAATTTAATAAACACCCCTTATGCTATAACTACAAACAAAATATGTTTATGTTTATGGTAAATTGGTAAATTGGTAAATTGCCAAACGATCAATCACGACCCAATTTCATAACATTATCATAATTTCATCCACTCTCTTCAACAAATAACCGAACCCAGATGCACACTATAAATATACAAATTAAAATTGTACCATAAAAATTACAAACAATCCATTTTTATACCTTTTATTGTCATTTGATACATATTTTTTGGCATCGTTTGGCAAAAAAAACTAGCATATAAGCTAGTTTTTTTTTTCTTAGTACATGTTTAAATGACCATAAGCTAGCTTTTTGAAACGTTACTTTAAGTAGTTTTTTAGTTGTTTTTGTGAATATTCCAATATTGTTCTCATTGATATCAATTATTATTTATTAACTGTTATTATAAATAATTATTAATGTTAGAAAGTTAATTATAATTAATTAATATTAACTGAAAATTATTAAATTAAATTTAATTATACATTAGTATTTATTTTTAATTACTTAGAGTTATTGTTAGTTATATAAATTATTTTTATATGTTTTTTTAATATTAATCACTATATTTTAATTATCAACTGCTATTATCGTTTTAACTATTATTTGATTTTTTTTCATATTATATGTAACGCTTGTTTAAAATCATAAGTTAATACATATTTTTTTCAAAAACTTGTTTTAACAAATTTAAAATTTATAGTATATATATATATATTTTTTTTGAAAAGCAAATTTATAGGGAAATTAATTAAAATGCCACAAGTCAAACTTCATGTTACCAAAATGCTACAAATCTCTCACAGTTTGCAAAAATGCCACAAATACCCGCGATGGGAGCCCGCGATCGCGGGCAGTGGCATTTTGGTAAGTTTTTACCCCGCGATCACGGGGGAATCCGCCCGGGGTGGACCAATTTGGTTGGATATGATGATTTCTAAAGTGGAGTACCGGAACCCTCAAGCCCTCTTGCCACCTCATTTTTTTAATTCTTTTATTTATACATTTAATTATTTAACAAAATAAAAATATTTATATATTTTTTAATAAATAAAAATAAGATAAATAATAAAAATAAAAATCCATGTCATTCATTAAAAAATTAAAAATTACAAAATACAAAACACTAAAAAAATACAAAATTACCCAAAATTATGATATTTTCTAATTTTCTCTTTTCTCGCTAAAGTAGCCCTCAAAACGTCTCCCGAAAGGTTTGGTGTGAAAAAATAAGAGATTTGGGTTAATAAATATAGTGTGATTAAATAGAAAAAAAATTAAAAAAAATAATTTTGTTGTTTTTATAGCCGTTACCCAACGTTCCAATTTAAAAAAAGAAAAACAAAACAAAAAAAATTAAAATTGCTCGGGTTGAACGGGTTTTGGAACCCGGCCCTGGAACCCGCTCCCCCCCCCCCCCCCGTACCGGAACCCGCTCGAACCCGGGTGCCATGTGGCGTGAACCCGAGCCCGAGCCCGAGCCCGCAGCGCTACGGATGGCCTAATGGTGTAACTTGTTAAAATTAAAACGTATTTTTTTAACGTATTATAGTTAATAAACGATTATGTGTTAAATGTAAAATTTAAATTATGAAAGTAAAAGGTATAAAGTAAAGTAAGTAAATAAGTATAGGGGTTGAAAGTGTAACATTTCAATTTTTCGACAAAATTGTGATTTTGATTTGATATTTACACTTTCACCCCCTATACTTATTTACTTACTTTACTTTATACCTTTTACTTTCATAATTTAAATTTTAATTTAACACATATAATCGTTTATTAACTAAAATACGTTAAAAAAATACGTTTTAATTTTAATAAGCTACACCATTATAATCGTCTATTCGATACGGTCGAAATGAGCCCAATATTGAATTTTTTTGATTTATATATTTTAATATATATCATATACACTACATAAAAAATATTTTTTATCTGCGGAAATTCATTTTTTTAACGTATTCTCAATTTTGTTTTACACTCTTATCGCATTAACTATAAGAGTACCATAAATTAAATAATTAACTATAAATATATGAATTTTAAATATAAAAAATATTTTTATGTAGTGTATATGATATATATTAAAATAAATAAATCCAAAAAAATTCAAGATTGGCCTCATTTCGAACATATCGAAGAGACGATTATAATGGCGTAACTTGTTAAAATTAAAACGTATTTTTTTAACGTGTTGTAGTTAATAAACGATTATATGTGTTAAATGTAAAATTTAAATTATGAAAGTAAAAGGTATAAAGTAAAGTAACTAAATAAGTATAGGGGGTGAAAGTGTAAAATTGCGGGGTAAAAAATTACCAAAATGCCATTGCCCGCGATCGCGGGCTCCCATCGCGGGTATTTGTGCCATTTTTGCAAACTGAAAAGATTTGTGGCATTTTGATAACATGAAGTTTGACTTGTGTCATTTTAATTAATTTCCCAAATTTATAACCACCAAATATAAAACACCAAATACAAAACAATCCAAGCCACAGCCCCAAACAGAGTCACGTAGGCCACGAAACCAAACTTCTAATTTATCGTATATATGTTATAATAAATTTTAGAGTAAATTACTGTTTTGGTCCCTGTGGTTTGTCAAAAATTACGAAACTAGTTCTTTAGCTTCAAAAATTACAATTTTGGTATATGTGGTATGCATCTCGTTACGAAATTGGTCTCTCGAGCCGACGACCGTCTATTTCCTCTGCTATCTCGAGGGCAATTTGGTCTTTTTACCCTTTTTCATTTATTTAAACATATTTTTAATTGATTATGGAGTAAATTACAGTTTTGGTCACCCAGTTTTTCCATTTTTCTTGAATCTCCATCTTCTTCAATGGGTTTATTGATGAACACCATCATCCTTACTTGAATACTCATCTTCTTCAGCGACTTGTGATCCCCAATTTCTCTGAGTGAACATCATTTTTGCTTATTCTCTTTCTTTCTCTCTCTCTCTCTCTCTATATATATATATATATATAAGGTGCTGTCTGGGTTGCTCGTTTAAAAGGGTGCAACCTAGAATTGCAGGACCATCTCAAACTTAGTGATGAAGTTTATGAAACTTGGTTCTCGGCCTGATGCTTTCTACACTACAAATGGTGTAAGGTAAGCATTAAACATAATTTGTACTATGTTTTTTTTACCCCATTCCAAATTGAAATCAAAATTTTGGATTTTTTTTGTGTCAAATCATTGAGATAAGGAATTGACATCATGATCTGGGTTCAGGTCAATTTCCTCAGTGGTTTGCGATCTTATAATCCAAGTTAATGAAACAAGATATTTGGTTCACAAGGTGACATTTTTCATTAATTTCCCCAAATCATTTGTGGGTTTTAGGCGAATTTCGTGATTCTTGATACTCCGTTTTTCGTTAAGTTTTATAATTGTTTTTTCAATTTTACCTTGATTACACAAAAGGGTTGTTGAATTTGATGAAATAATTTGGTAACACCGAATCAAATTTGTGGGTTTTAGGCGAATTTCGTAATTCTTGATACTCTGTTTTTCACTAATTCTCCACTTATATGATTGTTTTTTCAATTATACCTTGATTACACTAAAGGGTTGTTGAATTTGATGAAACAATGCAATAAAACCGAATCAAATTTTGTGGGTTTTTGACGAATTTCGTGATTCTTAATACTCTGTTTTCCACCTTCAGTTTCCACTTCTGTCGAAGTTCTTGAAGTTGCAGAGACTCTGTTTTGAGAGCTCTGAATCCTCTCAACTTCAATTTCTCCAACTCCATGTATCGTTACCCTTCAAACCACGAAACGATTCCAATCATGGTCAGAGGAATTGGGTCACAAGTCGCTGGAGAAAATGAATATTCACATAAAGGATGATGGTGCTCATGGTGTTCATCAAGAAACCCATTGAAGAAGATGGAGATTCAAGAAAAATGGAAAAACCGAGTGACCAAAACTGTAACTTACTCTATAATCAATTAAAAAAATGTTTAAATAAATGAAAAAGGGTAAAAAGACCAAATTGCCCTCGAGATAACGAAGGAAATAGACGGCCGTCGGCTCGAGGGACCAATTTCGTAACGAAATGCATACCACATATACCAAAATTGTAATTTTTGAAGTTAAAAGACCAATTTCGTAATTTTTGACAAACCACATGGACCAAAATAGTAATTTACTCTAAATTTAAATTTTTTTAATTAATATGTTATATTATTTAATTTTTCTTGACTATACTGGTTGTGTTAATTAACAAATTATATTGTTATAAATTTATTTTAATTATGTAATTGATAATTTTTTAAAGATATCATTTTTGGTCATTTTACATGTTGTAAGCTAGTTTTTGCCAAACGTGATTTCTTCATCAGCTAGCTTATCAACCATCATCTAGCTTATGAGTCACCAATCAGCTACCAACTACTATGCCAAACATAACCTTTGTGTTTATATGGGCATCTTTAATAAATTTTCTAAAATTAAGAAAATTGTGATTTTGGACATGATTTTTTTTCAAACAGATTCTATAAAAGATAGAAAAAAGTAGGAAATTCGGATCTATAAAACGTACCAAAAATAATTACATTTCCACCAATAAAAGGTCTTGGAATTAATTTTTTAGATAAAAAAATAAAATATTGTAATAATATAATAATACAATTTACAGGTCTCTTTCTGGCAATGCTTGTTTTGAAAGATTCCACTGCTCACTCCATCTTCTTCAGGCGGTGTTTGGGATTGCGTCGGAGAAATCACGTCTGAAAATCACGTTTCAAAATCGCGTTTTGGAAAAGTAGGTCTCCACCTACTTCTCAAAAAATCGCGTTTCAACCAAAAACTCCGGTGACAAAACGCGATAAGGAGTTTATCCAAACACTCACCTCGTGATTTCTCCGGTGACAAGACGCGATAAGGAGATAAGCACCCTCAAAACGCAATCCCAAACACCCTCTCAATCAATCACAACCACACACCAAAACCACCCAATTTCATAACTTTAACAACATTTCTTCCAATTTCTAAACCCTTTCAAGAATTTACCCAAATTCTTCTTCTTTCTCACAAAAATAAATGGGATTAGATCAATTGAAACCCTCGCCGGTGCCGATCGACGACGAAACCCCACCGAATCAATCCACTTCACTCCTCTCCACCACCACCACCACCGCCGCCGTAACAAACCCCTCCGCCACCACCCTCCTCCTCTCCTCCCTCCTCCTCACCACCTTCATCGCACTCTCCGCCGCCACCGTCTTCGCCTTCCTCTTCTTCTCCTCCTCCACCGCCGCCGTGAAACCCCACGCCGCCACCGCCCTCCAACTCGCACGCCCACTCGCTAAACTCACTCACCCAGTCGTCATCTTAATCTCCTCAGATGGGTTCCGATTTGGGTACCAATTCAAAACCCCAACACCCAACATTCATCGATTAATCAACAACGGAACCGAAGCTGAAACCGGATTAATCTCCGTTTTTCCAACGTTGACTTTCCCAAATCATTACTCCATTGCCACCGGATTATACCCATCTCACCACGGAATCATAAACAACAACTTCGTTGATCCAATTACAAACAAAACTTTCACAATGAGTAGCCACGAACCCGAATGGTGGTTAGGCGAACCCATTTGGGAAACCATCGCGAACCACGGACTCAAACCCTCCACATTATTCTGGCCCGGGTCCGAAGTCAAAAAGGGTTCTTGGGATTGCCCTCAAAACTTCTGTGCACATTACAACGAATCCGTTCCATTCGAAGAACGAGTGGATACAATCTTGAATTACTTCGATTTACCAAACGAAGAAATCCCAGTTTTCATGACATTATATTTCGAAGATCCGGATCATCAGGGCCATAAAGTTGGCCCTGATGATCCGGAAATCACTCAAGCCGTAAAAAACATTGATGGGTTGATTGGAAGATTGATTAAAGGTTTGGAGAATCGCAGGGTTTTCGAAGATGTTACCATAATTATGGTGGGTGATCATGGAATGGTGGGTACTTGTGATAAAAAACTAATCTTTTTGGATGATTTAGCTTCTTGGATCAAGATTCCGGAAGAATGGGTGCAATCGGTTAGTCCGGTTCTTTCAATTCGTCCACCGTTGGATCAATCCGTTTCCAAGATCGTGGCGAAGATGAACGAGGGTTTGAGTTCGGGGAAGGTTAAAAATGGGGATAAATTGAAAGTTTATCGTAAAGAAGATCTTCCGGAAAGACTTCATTATTCGGGAAGCTATAGGATCCCTCCGATCATTGGTTTGGTCGAAGAAGGGTTTAAGATCGAGCAGAAGGAGTCGGGGAAGGCGGAATGTGGCGGGGCCCACGGGTACGATAACGCATTTTTCTCGATGAGGACGATATTTATCGGGCATGGACCTCAGTTTGGTAGAGGTAGAAAGGTAGCATCTTTTGAGAATGTTGAAATATACAACTTGATTACATCAATTCTTGACATAAATGGAGCTGCCAACAATGGTTCATCATCTTTTGCAAAAACTATGCTTTTGCCTCATCATCATTGACTCCATTTTTTCATGTAGAAAGCTATGGATTCTTGATCTAGAGGCAATGGTGTTTGGTTCTTCTACATTTAGGTCAATAAACCCGATAGTCAGGTTAAGGGAAAACCATAAAAAATGAAAAAACAAGGAATACGTTGGTATAACTGTTCATCTTAATGGTATGCACATGTGTATAAACGTAAGTTGTAACATGCACAAGCATAAAAACAAAAACTTCAATTACTTATATGCACATGTGCATCAAGATGAACGGTTACCGGGTTATTCCTCAATTTATTTATTTTTTTAGGGTTTTCCCCTCGTCCTCCCTGTAAACCCTAAACCCTATAGTGTCGCCTTTAAGATCTATATTGTGTTGGAAGTATGAATGAATGGGACTTTTTATGTAAGTTTTGCGAGTATTTGAACCTTGTTCACACGAAGACGGAAATCTAATTAAAAGTTGTATCGTATCATCTTGTTGGTGTTTGTCATGTATGGTAGTTAGTTAGCATTTGAAAATTTCTATATATAATATGTGAATCACATACATGTCGAACAAATCTTCGTGTTAGATAAATGATTTTATACATATTCACATGTGATTAATGGATAGATGCCACCTTCTGAAGCGTATTTATCGTATTGGTCTCACTATCATCATAGGGAGGTAAATCATTGCAAGTAAGTAGTGAGTGGTGGTGTTCGAGATGCACAAAGCTCGAGGCTTTTTTGGGCGTAAGCCCGGAGCTTCTGAGCCTGTTGTATCGTATCTCATCTTTTTGGAGAGTTTTACATTCTCTTTTTACATTTTGGAGAATCTGTTTGAGCCAAAAAATATGTTTTGATTCTCTATTTTCTCAATCTTGAAGACATGTTCTTATGAACACAAGAAGTGTGCATCAAATGGCAATAAAAGGTATAAAACTTGATTGTTTAGATATTATGCGGTACCAATTTAAATTGTATTTTTTTGTCAAATTGTACCATTCGGTTTGTGGTTCATATGATTTGCATTTCGTTACGAATTTGGTCATTTATCGTAACCTTGTCAAAAAATTGTCATTAAAATGAGGATATTTTAATCTTTTTATTTCCATTTTCTTTAATTTCTTTTTAAAAACATATTTATATACCCAACACACACAACCCCTAAATGAATCTTCCGTCACTTACCCTCCTCGTTCTTCATCATCTTCTCCGTTTGTGGTTCAGATGATTTGCATTTCGTTACGAATTTGGTCATTTGTCGTAACTTTGTCAAAAAATTGTCATTAAACCGAGGATATTTTAATCTTTTTATTTCATTTTCTTTATTTAAAAAAAAATCTATATATATATCCACACACACAACCCCTAAATGAATCTTCCGTCACTTATCCTCCCCTTTCTTCTTCATCTTCTCTGTTTACCCCCCCCCCCCCCAACAAACACACACACACACACACACAACTCCTAAGTTTACCTCGAAGGAAATATGCTTAAGTTTAGGATTTACTTCACTTTTCTCACACACACAGGGGCAGAACTACCTTCTCCCCAGGGGGTCTCGTGTACCAGCTCACTTGATTACCGTAAAGAAAAAAATGTAGGCCGCTTGAAGGTAGGGGTGAGCAATCGGGCGGGTCGGGCGGTTCGGGCCGAAAATGTGCCAACCCGATCGGGTTCGGGTGGGGGATTCAGGCCCCGAAACCCGCCCATAGTGTTCCTCGGGTTTCGGGTTAATTCGGGTTCGGGTTGGGCGGGTTGTGTGACACCCTAAAATAGGGGTCAACAAAAACTTTCATAAAACGGAAGAGTGATAACATTGTTATTACAAGAGCTCATAAACGGGAAAGTTACATAAGACTATTCACAATAAGATGTGTGAAATAGATGGCTAAATGACAACTAATTAAGTCCATCTCTATTATAGAGACGATGTTACAAAAAGGTGTCATCTTTAATCCAAGTTCGATCCTTCTATTCTTGACACCACCCCAAAAGCATTCCCGCGCTCACAAGATCCCAACTAAACCTTCTTAAAGGTAGTACCGCTACGATCTGTTACACACATTCACAAGTAGTAAGTGTTAGGCTTAAATCGCCTAGTGAGTTAAACATGTAGCAATCACACATATATATATATATATATATATATATATGTTTTTAAGAGATGTCAAGTTGGTCAATCACAAATTGAACTCCATGGGGAAGGCCCAAATCACCAACCCAAGTTACACCCGATTCGGATATGCTTCAACGTCTACCCCTCTGGTAACGCCTCAAGGCCCGGCACATTGGGACTACCTCAAATGGTATCACCCCAATTGCCACATCGGGACTACCTCAAATGGTATCACCCCAATTGCCACATCCTACTAATGCTTACTTAGGGGCTCCTCCAATTTGTGAGTACCAACCATTAATCACTTCATGAAATTCATATTGCACATAATATATCTCATGACGAGTGGTCTCACCGCTTCATTTACATATGATGAGTATATTCATGTATTCCAAACTTCCACATACATACAAGTATCACATGAGTATCATCATCATATAAACTCATGTATAAATGCATAGTAAGCCAATTTCCTCATTAAGACAATTTCATTCAATATAACATACAATGAATATTTCCAAGTAAGGTGAATATATACATAACCTTTCTCTTACCCTCAAGCTCCTAATCCTCCTCTTAATGGAGATAAGAGCTTATTGGCTCAAATACACTTCAAGGTAAATTTGTTAGAAATAAATGAAATGATAAAGTAAATTATGTAACAAGTATACTTTTAAATCAAAGTTACTCACCTTAAATCTCAAATATGAAAACCCTAGAAATGGAAACCCTTGATCTTGACCACTTCTAGTTAGCAGCACTTAGAGTTGAGATTGATCACCTAGGATCTTTTTGGAAGAATAAGTCGGCTGCCAAAGAGCTCTGATATCATGAAATGAACTAGAAACCCGTAACTCTCTTTTTATACTAAAATAGGTCGGCGGCGATTGTGACAGGGCGATAGTGACACTGTCACTATCGCCGCGGCACTCTCGCTCAAAGCTCCCAAATCTCTCGGTACACCACCAGCGATTATGACATCGCGATAGTGACACTGTCACTATCGCCGGGCATTATCGCCCAAACTCCCAAAACCCTCGGTACATCTTGAGCGATTGTGACCATGCGATAGTGACATGGGCACTCTCGCCGGTCACTATCGCCTAAAGAGTTTCCAAGTCTCATTTGGTCTCCTTTTCAGTCCTTGATCAGATTCTAACGAGGTACAAGTCATGCTATAACAAAATAGTACCTGGACATGCAAAATAATTACCTAAATAACTTATAACGAAATTCGGGGTGTTACAATTCTCCCCCATTTGGAATAGATTTCGTCCTCGAAATCTTAGGCTACGAAAACAAACTAGGTAATGCCGTTTTAATAACTTCTTATAAGCTTAGACAACTTTTGACAGAACGATTTCGACGCAAAAGAAATATTTGTACCTAAATCCAGTAACACACACATAGGTACGGAGTTTAGAAAGCCTCCTCGGATGTCATCTGGAAAGCTCTCCTCGTTGCCTTCAGCGGTTCCGTCCTGGGTTTGCCACCCCCACTCAACTTTAATTTCGGGCAGTCCCTCTTTATATGTCCCGGCTCACGGCATTCGAAACAGATGGGTCCCTTCATGGGGCAATCCCGCATGAAATGTCCAACCTTTCCACAATTCCTACACTCGCTTGAGCTTGGGGTTTGTCGGGAACTACATGTGCCAACATGATCTTTCCGGCACTGATGACACCACTTCGCGTCACGACGGTCATCCCTATTCCTATCCTTAGTAAACGGTTTTTGTTGACGAATGGGTTCAGACGACCCTTCCCACTTCCTCTTTTCAGTTACTTGCCCAGTTTCCAACTTCTCTTGAGCTAGATTATCTTCTACTAATAATGCTTCTTCAATAGCTTCTTGTAATGATGTTATCTTGGCGTTTCTCAAGGCAGCTTTCATCACCACTGGTAGTCCTCGCTGGTAGGCCTTCATTTTCATTGTCTCGTTGGGAGCCAAGTGCTCCACTAGGCTTAACTTTTCAAGAAACAACCTGGAGTACTCAAAAACAGACATACTCCCTTTCTTCATTCCATGGAATTCTTCTTCAATTGTCGCGCGTCTTCGGTTAATGTTATCCCGATCTTCTAATATCTTCATGAATTGTTCTTACTGTTGAGCCATAGCGGAGTTCATGACTTGGAGCATGCTATCCCTCAACCTATTTTCAAGAGTATCTTCCTCCTCTACCGGATTTGAGGTGTCGATATTGGTTCTTGGTATCCGTTCCACTCCTCCGCCCAAGATACGAGGCCTCAGAGGAAGTCCAGCCACTGCTTGGTTATTTGGTTGATCGGCCGTAGATTCAGTCACGGCATGCCCTTCAGGTGAATGAGTATGACGTCGCGTGTTCACCATCTTAGTCTGCCCAACCATGCGAGAATAATGGTAAGAAATAGGCTAATGTTACGTATTAACATCATCATTAATTATCATAATAATTGTTGTCAAGCACACTTACGTAGCAGCACATTCATAATAGCATTAGCTAAGTGAAATTATGAACGTGTTATACACAAGCATTCTTGTTACCATCATTATAATCATTAATAATAATAATAATCTCGCAATCCTTAACACTCTCCTATCTTAGTATATTTACCCATCCTAGTGTATTCTCAAAGTCACTATTTTCAGCTTAAGTCTAGGCATGCTATGGTCAATACCTAGTTCACTTAAACTAAAGCTCTGATACCAACTTGTGACACCCTAAAATAGGGGTCAACAAAAACTTCCATAAAACGGAAGAGTGATAACATTATTATTACAAGAGCTCATAAACGGGAAAGTTACATAAGACTATTCACAATAAGATGTGTGAAATAGATGGCTAAATGACAACTAATTAAGTCCATCTCTATTATAGAGACGATATTACAAAAATGTGTCATCTTTAATCCAAGTTCGATCCTTCTATTCTTGACACCACCCCAAAAGCATTCCCGCGCTCACAAGATCCCAACTAAACCTTCTTAAAGGTAGTACCGCTACGATCTGTTACACACATTCACAAGTAGTAAGTGTTAGGCTTAAATCGCCTAGTGAGTTAAACATGTAGCAATCACATATATATATATATATATATATATATATATATATATATATATGTTTTTAAGAGATGTCAAGTTGGTCAATCACAAATTGAACTCCATGGGGAAGGCCCAAATCACCAACCCAAGTTACACCCGATTCGGATATGCTTCAACGTCTACCCCTCTGGTAACGCCTCAAGGCCCGACACATTGGGACTACCTCAAATGGTATCACCCCAATTGCCACATCGGGACTACCTCAAATGGTATCACCCCAATTGCCACATCCTACTAATGCATACTTAGGGGCTCCTCCAATTTGTGAGTACCAACCATTAATCACTTCATGAAATTCATATAGCACATACTATATCTCATGACGAGTGGTCTCACCGCTTCATTTACATATGATGAGTATATTCATGTATTCCAAACTTCCACATACATACAAGTATCACATGAGTATCATCATCATATAAACTCATGTATAAATGCATATTAAGCCAATTTCCTCATTAAGACAATTTCATTCAATATAACATACAATGAATATTTCCAAGTAAGGTGAATATATACATAACCTTTCTCTTACCCTCAAGCTCCTAATCCTCCTCTTAATGGAGATAAGAGCTTATTGGCTCAAATACACTTCAAGGTAAATTTGTTAGAAATAAATGAAATGATAAAGTAAATTATGTAACAAGTATACTTTTAAATCAAAGTTACTCACCTTAAATCTCAAATATGAAAACCCTAGAAATGGAAACCCTTGATCTTGACCACTTCTAGTTAGCAGCACTTAGAGTTGAGATTGATCACCTAGGATCTTTTTGGAAGAATAAGTCGGCTGCCAAAGAGCTCTGATATCATGAAATGAACTAGAAACCCGTAACTCTCTTTTTATAGTAAAATAGGTCGGCGGCGATTGTGACACTGTCACTATCGCCGCGGCACTCTCGCTCAAAGCTCCCAAATCTCTCGGTACACCACCAACGATTATGACATCGCGATAGTGACACTGTCACTATCGCCGAGCATTATCGCCCAAACTCCCAAAACCCTCGGTACATCTTGAGCGATTGTGACCATGCGATAGTGACATGGGCACTCTCGCCGGTCACTATCGCCTAAAGAGTTTCCAAGTCTCATTTGGTCTCCTTTTCAGTCCTTGATCAGATTCTAACGAGGTACAAGTCATGCTATAACAAAATAGTACCTGAACATGCAAAATAATTACCTAAATAACTTATAACGAAATTCGGGGTGTTACAGGTTGGGCCATTTTCGGAGCTTTAAAGTCATAATTCTTAATGGCTTAAAATAATGCTTAATGCTATAAACATTTAAACAACACAATGAACACATAAAGTCATAATTCTTAATTCATAAAGACCAACAAGACAAGACATAATCATATTACATATATGCATTATATACTAAACGAAACGAAAGCTCTGTCCAATCCAATATAATAAGGCAAATCATTCTCAAATCAAAGAGCAAACATGATTTAACTCAAATCAAACATGATTTAACTCAAATCAAAGAGCAAACATGAAACAACAAAGAATCGAAGAACAAACAACAAATTAAACCTGATTCGACCTTCGTGGATGGCTTCGAGCCTTCGACCCCCACCAGTGACCAGACGAGAATCGTTGATAACTTGATTGGCTTCGATTCGACCCTAAATAACAGAGACGAGAATCGTGGATGGGATGGGAAGTTTCGACCTTCGGCTTCGAGTTCGACAATCGACAGAGATGAGATGAGAATCGTGGATGGGACGAGAATTGTAATTGAAAGTTTGATTGAGTTCGAGAGTTTTGAGTTTTGACAGAGATGAGATGAGACATTGAGAATGAGAGAGTCTGAGAGTTTTGACCTAAAAATCTAAAATCTAAATAATATTTAAGAAAAAAAATATATTCATATATAATTCGGGTTTCGGACGGGTTCGGCCTGAAATGTTAGCCACCCGCCCTGATCCGCTATAACCGAGAATGCAATTCGGGTTCGGCCAGTTCGGGTTAGACAATTTTCGGGTTGTTCGGGGCGGTCGGGTTTTGCTCACCTAGGCATGGCAAATTGCCCCGACCCGCCCCGAAACCCGGTCCACCCGCCCCGACCGGGGCCGGGGATTCCCCGCCAAACCGGGTACCGGGGCCGGGGATTCCCCATTTAAGAAAACCGGGGACGGGGCCGGGGCCGGGGATGGGGGTCCCCGCCCCGCCCCGGACCCGGTATATATATATATATATTAAAAAAATGTATATTTTTATTAAATATATATATATATATATATATATATATTAAAAAAATTATATATTTTATTAGTTATTAAGGGTTTAGGGGGGTTGACCGGGGTTTGACCGGGGCCGTGGGAGGGTATCACAAACCGGGGCAGGGCCGGGGCCGGGGATGGGGGTCCCCGCCCCATACCCGCCCCGTTGCCATGCCTATGCTCACCCCTACTTGAAGGTGCACCAACTTATTTTAGAGAGTGCTCTTAAGTATTTTTAAATTGAACTTGTAACCAAAACGAGCTTCTGTCGAGATGGTTTGTCTGGACCTAATTAGCGCTTCCAAATTCAAGACGTCCGGGGTTTTATTTTCACTCTTAGCACTTGTGTATTTAGTTTTTGTTAACACCTAGAGAAAGCTCATAACTCCTCTTCATAAATTACATGTAACAAGTAATAATATATTAAATACTCTATTAATTTAATACTCCCTCCGTCCCAAAATAAGTGTCCACATTTCAATTTATATTTGTCCCAAAATAAGTGTCCACTTTCAAAAAGTAGATAACTAAATTTTCATATTTATCCTTAGTTAATGCAAAAATATATAAGAGCTGTGAAGAGAGAGAGAGAAATTAAATAAGGGTAAAGATGTCATTTAATAACAAAAAGGTGTAATAATTATGCATGTCTAAAACTATGTGCCAAGTCAAATGTGGACACTTATTTTGGGACGGAGGGAGTATAATGTTATTTGATCATTAACTTTCAACAGAATTATAAAATTTTCAATGTTTGAGTCCGATGCTCGTTTATGAGCTCGAATTCGAGATCGATTAACTCGTTTATGTACTCAAGATCGATAATTTTTATAATTTGATTATATAATTTGTAAACACATAGATATGTAAAGCTTGAAAAAGTGTATGCTCGAATGGCTCGGCTCGTAAAGCTTAATCGAGCTTTCGAACGAGTCGAGTCGAACATTGGTGTTATGGAGCTCGACTCGTTAACTTAACCGAGCTTTGTTTTGTGTTCGAGACCGACTCGAGCTCGAGATAAACGAGCTCGAGTAGCTCGTAGAAAACCCGACTCGTTAACACCCCTAGCCATGTACATATCGTACATTGTTCACTCTAACGTCAAAGGCGAGTGATCAAATCCGTAAAAAATACAAACTACAGGGACTGTTAATGAAAATAATAAACAAAATGGACTATAATGGTAACTTTCAACAAACCATGGGGACCAAAAATGTAGTTTACTCTAAATCATTCATCACCCCCATTGGTCACACCTTCCCCCCACTGAAACCCTCGTAAACCACCATTGGCTTGATGTTCGTAAACAAGAGTCGTTGGCACCCAAATTCAAAGCAATTTCTACCAATTCACGTTTATAAACCCTAATTGAAGTTTTCATTCAAGGAAATCGGAAGATTCGTACTGGAGAATCGTTAGCAATGGCGTCCTACATGAGCATGGGAGAAGCACACAGAAGGATAACGGAATATTTGAATCGATTCGCCGATGTCGTTGCGTACCAAGACGGAACCTCTCTCAAACATCTTCTTTCTCTATCCTCTGAATCCTCTTCTTTCCTCGCACTCGCTGATGCACTCAATCTCTTCCAGGTATCAACTAATTATATATATATATATATATATATATATATTCTGGTGATTGTTTTGTAGATTTTGAATGTTCATTAGAATTTGTGTATCCTTTTGTCATTGTATTTTCATATTATGGTAATGTATTTCGAATATCTCTTTTTGTTGTAAATTTACACTAATCAAATTCCAAATCAATGGAATTGTAGCCTTCAAAACCACCATTAGTTCAAATTCGAAAGGCGTGATTGACCTTGGAAGCATTGTAACAAACAATTGAGACACTGCACTTGCGAGAACGACCAATTTTGAACAAAAAAATGGATTTTTTTTTTGCATTTATGCTTCCACCAAAGCTATTCAATCTTGCCAACTGTACTGAATTTTGTTTTTTTTGTCATTTTTACAAACAATGATTGGCAAAGAAAAACCAAGTATGATAATTCCAAAAGTCATTACTGAACTTGAGGCCAATTCTAGCTATGGTAATTGGAATGGACTCCCCAACTTGATCTTACATGCACTTCGGAATCCACAAAGTTATTACTTTGTACGTTAAGGATATGGATATCAACCCAATGTGGCCCAGTGGTCACTGAATTATAATTGAACCTCTTCCCTAGCCTTCTTATGGATTTGCTGATTAAGGAAAAAGTAACATCTAAAGTATGTTTAGAGTAACTGTTATAGCTTTTAAATCCAAATAATTCGGTATCAGTTACTCGTCAGAGAGCTATTAGTTTCAGCACAAAAGTCAAAAGTGGCACTATATATGTTTTCTAAAACATGTGCAGTAATCTATATATCATCTAGCCTTGTGTATTGAGTGTGAGAAAAACTTGTATCTTGCAGCTTTTATTCTTTTTTTGTCACAAGTGTGTTGATAAAAAGAATATTGTTGCTAAATGTTTATGCATGCAGGATGCTAACAGATTGATCAGGCAAGCCGATAAGTATTCTCAGTATGCGGAAATAGTAGCTCCTTTGTTTCGGGCTATGCAGAGTTATAGGGTCGGACATTTGGCTGAATCATACCAGGCATTTGAGAAATCCGCAAAGTACTTTCCGTGCCTAATTTAAGCTCTCATTTCTTTGCTTTTGTTCTGTAACTTCTATCGTAGTGATCGGGTGCTAATGTGGGAAATTATTCAGTGCTTTCATTCAGGAATTCCGGAACTGGGAGTCAGCATGGGCATTAGAAGCATTGTATGTAGTTGTATATGAAATTAGGGTTCTTGCTGAGAGGGTAAGGAACTGATGTTATCATGTTACTCTTAATTCCGGAAAGTGAAAAGAAATGGAAGTTAGGGTGCGTTTGGTATGCATACAAGATAGAATAGGACGAGACAAAATAGTTGTTCAGCGTTTGGTAAGACAGAGGTAAGACAGAACTGGACAGAACAACACACATAAAATGACCAGTTTACCCCTATTAAGTTGTTTATATATTTTGATTAATTATGTAATTTATTAATTTATAATGAAATAAATATTTTTTATAACAAAATATATTATTGGAAATTTTTCTTCAAGACGATTAAAGTGACACCAAAATATAAAATTTATGTAGTTTCCAATTTTTATTTTCTAACCTTTTTTATATTTTTTTACTGTTAATAAATAATAATTTACATAAATTAATCAAAACATAGAAACCATATAAACACAGTATTTTGAGGACAGTAAAGTGAAAGTTTTAAGAGCATAATATACAATAAATAAAATTTAAAGAATATATAAAATATAAAAAAGAAGGCGTATTTGATGTTTTAGAAGAGAATTAAATTTTATATTGAGGTTGTATTGGTAAAACATAAGTCTGTTCCAACTTGTTCCATGGGGTGGGGGTGGAACAGGCCTGTTCCACTCTGTTCCTGTTTGTTCCACATAAAACTCCTGCCAAAGATGGAACATTTATCCCTGATCCCTGTTCTGTTATTGTCCTTTTCTGTCCGGTGTACCAAACGCACCCTTAGAGACAACAAACCTTTTATCCCAAATTAGTTGGGCTAGGGTAAAAATGGAAGCTGGTAGGAGTACCATAGAAGACAGAAAGAACGATTTTCTATATATTATTCCTAGGTGGTAGCTTTTATAAAAACATGAAAAAAGAGACCTTTCACCCTCATCTGTGCAGTTATTTGTTATTGTGATTTGTGTTATCAGTTTGGCAAAATTCCGAATGTGTGTGATCATGTATACAGGCTGACAGAGAGTTGGCTTCAAATGGAAAAACTCCTGAGAAACTAAAGGCAGCTGGGTCATTCCTCATGAAAGTGTTTGGAGTTCTTGCTGTATGTGTTTCTTTCACTTCATTACTCTGCATCATATTGTCCACTCATCACATGAAAGATCTCCCTGGAGTCCAGAGACTTTCACTAGCCACTTCCATTACTTTGCATCTACTTATTAACCCACAGCACTTTTTGTGGTTACAACTAGAGATGGCCAAATGGGCCCGGCCTGGGACCGTTTGGGACCGGTTTGGGCCCGCCGGTTCATAACCGGTTACGATTTTCATTCAAAAACAAGGCCCGGCCCGGCCCGGGACCGGTTATGGGACCGGCCCGATTTTTTATATAAAATTTATTAAAAATGTATTTTTAAATAAAAACATATTTGTTAGTGTATTTGATTGACCCAATTATAATAAAATGTATTTTTTTTAAAAACGTAAGTATTTTTTTAGTGCATTTGTTAGACCCGATTATAATAAAAACGTATTTGTTAGTGTATTTGATTGACCAAATTCTTCAAAAGATATTTTTATAAGTTAAAAATCACTTTAAAAAAATAAAAAATTTAAAGTGGGATCAGTTTGGGCCCGGCCCGGGACCGGTTATCATAATCGGTCCTTCGTATTTGGGTCGGGATTGGGACCGGTTACGCTAGAACCGGTTACGAGATCACCATTTGGGACCGGACCGATTTGGGCCTGGCCCGACCCAACCCGGGACCGATTTTTGGCCATCTTTAGTTACAACTGACAAGATTGTTTCATGCTTTATATAATGAAGTGCTTGAATGTTGTCTATACACTGTAGGGAAAAGGACCAAAACGTGTTGGGGCGCTATACGTCACTTGCCAGTTGTTCAAAGTTTATTTCAAGGTAACACTTCTCCTCTCCATCCTTTTTCCCCATATCCATCATTCTTGCTTCTGCAAAATAACCTTTCTCTTGTCGATATATATTTTTTTATTTCTACCTTAGTTTGTACTGGTTATGGGATAATACCAAAGGATAGACCAAAAATCAAATTTCTGCATCTTGGGTAGTTGCAATGATGCCTTTTTATGCACAAGGTTAGGTGCTTCGTGGTTCATATTAATGATGCTCATCTGAGATTTAAATTTTTTCATAAAAATGTTGACAACACAAGAAGTAATCACCGAAGCGTATACATAAAGGGTGTTGTTGCAATTAAAGGTGTAAATGAGCCGAGTCGAGTATCACGTTATTCGAGCTCGACTCGAAAAAAATAATATCAGCCTCGAGGTAAACTCGAGCTCGATTAATGTTTTCAAAGCAGAGCTCGAGCTCGATGCTCGTTGTTGAGCTCGAATTTGAGATCGATTAACTCGTTTATTTACTTAAGCTCGATAACTTTTATATCTTGATTATATAATTTGTAAGAATATAAAAATGTTTTGCTCGAAAAAGTGTATGCTCGAATGGCTCGCTCGACTCAAATCGACTCATGAAGTTTAATCAAGTTTTCGAACGAGTTGAGTCGAACATTGGTGTTTTGGAGCTCGAATCGTTAAGTTAATCGAGCTTTATTTTGAGTTCGAGATCAACTCGAGCTCGATAATTAAGCTAGAGCTCTAGATAAACGAGCTCGAGTAGCTCGTTAAAAGCTCGAATCGTGTACACCCCTAGTTGCAATTAACATAGGAAGAGATTGGTGTGTTTTTGCTCCATCTTTTGCATAAAAAGTTGTTTTCTTCTTTATCCTTTTTGATCAGCAAAAGAATGATAAATCAAGGAACTATCTTTTCTTTCTGGTTGAACGACCTATTTCAAATACTTTAGACATCCATACTATTTAGCTCATGGTAAGAAAGGTCTGTTGGTATTAGGTAGGGAAAAGTGACCTAAAGGAAAAGTCATCACCTAATTTTGCAGCTGGGCACTGTTCATCTTTGCCGAAGTGTGATAAGAAGCATTGAAACTGCTCGCATATTTGATTTTGAGGAATTTCCTGTCCGGGATAAGGTAACAAATCACATATTCAACATACTTAACATGTTTTATCGTGGTGAAACTAGTCTAGAACCAGAATTTGACTATTTAGTTATCTTTCATTACAGGTAACATACATGTACTACACTGGTCGCTTGGAAGTGCTGAACGAAAACTTTTCAGCTGTAAGTTAATCCACAGCTCACCATTATGTATGTTACCTAGGCCTTGTTTGTTTTTTAGAAAAAAGTTCTTATTAGCCTCTTATGTCTGATTCGTTAAGAGGTAGGGTCATTTAGACGGTTTGTTTTTTTAAAATTTTCAGAGCCACTTATGTCTTGTCGTCCTCTTATCTGTTAAGATGTTAAGAGGTAAACCAACCTCTTATTTGCCTCTTATTGTTCTCAATGAATTAACCTTAATAGATTCTTTCTCTCAATCGATTCACCTGGATTATAATAAAACTCAATTTACTATAATTAGGCGACTTTAAAATTTAAATTTATATAATGTAAATATATTATCATCGATTAAACGTATTCATTTAAATGGATGCTAATTTTATAATTTAGATGTAAATTTCATAATGATGATGCATAAATATGTGAAATTGTATAAACTTATATATATAATTTCAACACTATCAGCTTACAAAAACAAACAGTTATTATTGATTAAGATTTCAGACTTCTGCACCACCCCTTATCAATCGGAAGTGAAATAAGACTTCAGCACCTCTTAAAAAACAAACGCCACCTTAGCCCAACTTGCAAGTGCTCTCAAGTTGGTAATCTTGTTGGAATTGGTATGCTTGTGCTTAATTGTAATGTTTTCTTGAATACATGAGCTGGCTTACTTTGCAAGATAATTTATCGCATTACCCAACTAACATGAGATAGATTTCTACTAATCTAGGACTCTTATTATAAGTTACAGTGGAAGTCTGTAAGCAATTATTAATTTCTATTTCATTTCATTGCTTATCTAATATTCGTGTTTTATATGACATTTTGAATTTGGTAGATTGCGCCTGTGAGCTTCCTAATTGGCTTCTCTATCTTAACAGTTTTGTCTTCTCTATTCTGCAGGCTGATCATAAATTGTCTTATGCATTAACACATTGCGACCCACAAAGTGAAGCAAACATAAGGTAGGTTTTATATCTTGCTACATGTTCTTATTGAAGTCTCATGATTCTAATAAAAGTTTTCGCGGTAGTTGAAATGCAAGGCATCAATAAATATTTGCCCTATAGTGATGCAGGGTTGGGTTTAATCAAAATATTCTTGTTATTTGATATAAAAATTACATTCAACTGCATATGGTTTTAATCAAACTATTCTTTTTTGCATGACCTGTAACTTACACATGGAAAGTTTTGAGATACGGAAATCATATAAAAATGATTTAGAATAAATTTTGACTTGATGTTGAATTGCATTTGTCCATGCATATAACTATTGCAACTGTACGAGCCTTATACTTGGCTTCTCGTTCCAAATTGTCGTTCTTGCGAAAATGGCAGCAGTTTTGGTCAAACTGTGGAACTTAGATCGGTTGAGATATCTTTTTTGCATTGTTGGCTGTCAATGTTATTTAACCTCCATTAGTCGAAGGTCAAAATAATTAGGAATATCCTACTTAATTTTATATTTCTTTAAATCCTGAAATTTTATATGAAATTAAAAACGAGAACTCCAATATCTTTAACTTCATCCCCGTCAATACCATTGAAGAATAAATCAAAGAAGAAACCTAGATTTGACTACAATCCAGGTTTTAGTTTAATATTTGTTTCAATATTTCATCATCTTCACCCTGGATCTGGGTTCTTCATCTTTAACACAGTGCTGTCGTTGGGTGGAGTGTATGGATAAAGCTGTATGGGTGGATTAATCTGTCTATAGAGACTATGAAGGTTTTCGTTTGGGAGGGTTTTTTCATAAATGGAAGGAGCGTGTTTTTTTATTGGCAGGGGTAGGTTTGGAAAAAAAAACTTGGCTTTCTGCATAAATCTCCCCCCTAAAAACTTACTGAATAAGTCACTTTCTATATCATTAAGCCACTACCAAACAGTCATGTATAGCTGACCGAATAAGCTGCAAGTCCCATTCAGTTCATTAAGCTGCTAACAAACGGCTCCCCCTAGAAGCTTATTGAGTAAGCGATTGTCTGTATCATTAAGCCACTACCAAACAGTCTTGTATAGCTGTCCGAATAAGTTTTGAATCCCATTAAGTTCATTAAGCTTTTAACAAACATGCCCTAAGATGAAGTTTGGTGGAGGGACGAGAGAGGCCAACAGCCTCTGTGAACCAAATGACGGATCAAAGCCATGGCAAAAAGATTTGTCTCCAAATCAAAACAAAGAACCAAAAAGATCAAATTGAATCAAGTTGATAGAGATGAATCTTGATGAATATGAGTAGATTAAGACCCAGATCAGTTAAAAGATACAAAACAAACATTAATAATTAAGGCGGGTGCTGATGAGCAAGGTTTTTGTTTCCAATTTTTAAATAAATGGTTTAGTTTTGAAAGCAAAGTTACAAACAATACAAATTTAAGGGTTTGTCTATTTTCCCAGTTTACCCTTCAACTAAAGGCGAGTAAGGGGCTGTTTGTTTACCTCTTAATAGTTCCACTAAGAGGCAACCTCTGAATCGCTAAGAGGTTAATCTTGTTTAGCAAAAAAGTCGCCTCTTAATGGTTCTAAAACCCTCTGAATAATTTTGCATCTTGGGCCTCCCTTAACCATTCAGCGCCCTAACTTCATTATGAACAATTACAAACCAACCATATTTCATTTTGCACTATATCATAAGAGCCTCTTAATCATTCTGACCACTTAGGGCCCGTTTACAAAACGCTTACCCGGGTAAGGGCTTACCAAGTCATATTAGCTAATCGGATGAATATGACAAGGACCAAGAATCTTACCCGGTAAGAGCGGAAGCAAGGACCAAGAGTCGAAAGCAAGGATCGAGAGTCTATCCCTGTAAGTGAGTGTGACGACTCTTACCACGATTAGCGCTTACCGGCTAAATTGTAGCATACGATGCCATTTTGGTGGACTAAAATCTCTCGAGAAGTAGGTGATAGTGTTGAATTTTACTGGTAAGCACTTACCCGGGTAAGTGATTAGGTAAACGGCCCCTTAATCATTCTGCACCAAACCATTCAGCAACTGCCAAACAGCCCCTAACTAACTAAACGGAAGTGGACTATCATTGCAAAATTTATTTTTGGCTGACTTAAGTTTGCATTTTACGATATGGTAAACGACAATTTTTTGTTCTTCATGTTCCTCCGACTTTGCTGAAACAGGATGATTTTGAAATATCTAGTGCCTGTGAAGCTTTCAATAGGGATCTTGCCTAAAAGATCACTCCTGGAGAAGTATAATCTGATTGAGGTATTCTCATAATCCTTCACACCGTTTCACTTCTTGGTTTCTTCTAATCTCAAACTACGTAAATATAGGGTTGGGTTCCGGTGAGAAGTTGAGGTTAACGTGAGAAGCGTGAGAAGTGGTTATCAACCGTTGGATGAGAAATGGACGCACATTAGGATGAGATGCACCCAGATGCACCGGATCAATTCCCTTCTAAGATGCAATTCAATGGGAGGACATTTGATTAAAAGTGATCAACGGTTCAGATCCACTTCTCACGCTTCTAACGTTAGCCTCAACTTCTCACACGATCCTTTGCCTGTAAATATATTGGTCCTTTCGAGCATCTCCAACATATTTTTACAGGAAATGAAGATTTTGGAGTTTTTAACTTATTTTTTTCCACTCCAACAAGCCCTCCAAAATTTTATCCAAATCAGAGAGAGGAAAGAGGATAAAATCTTCAAGTTTGGAAAATTATTTACGGAAAAGTCTGAAAAAACCCGACGAACTATCCAATTTTGAATGGTCAAGTCCTTAAACTATTTTTTTGAACGAAAAAACCCTTAAACTTTCTAAAACCGGTTAAATACATCCTTCTGACCTGTAATGTAAAAACACAGATTATTCATAAGGATGTATTTAACCGGTTTTAAAAAGTTTAAGGGGTTTTTCATTCAAAAAAATAGTTTAAGGACTTAACCATTCAAAATCAGATAGTTCATTGGGTTTTTTTAGACTTTTCCCAATTATTTACAATTAAATGTTGAAGGGAGAGATGTTTTTTATTGTTCCACGCTCCACCGATGAAGTTGAATGTATTACTCCCTCGGTCCTAAAATAAATGTCCACGATGATAATTGCACCCCGTTTTAGACATGTGTAATTATTACATTTTTGGTTAACCAAATGACATTTTTGCCCCTAATATTAGATGGTTCGACCTCAGTAATTTTTAATCTTTGATCATATGATTTATCAACATATGAACATGTTTGACTTGCAAAAGTGTACGCTCGACTCGAAAAATTTAGTCGAGTTCTCAAACGAGTTGAGTCGGACATTGGATTTTGGAGCTCAACTCGTTAAGTTAAACGAGTTTTAGTGTGTGTTCGAGATCAACTCGAGCTCGAAAATTATCTCGATCTCGAGCTCTAGTAGCTCGTTAAAAGCTTGACTCGTTAACACCCCTATTCGCAAGTCAGGGTTTCTATAGAAACAACCCCTCTACCAGGAAAAGTCTGCATACATCCTGGCTCCTGCCCCTCGCAGGGTGAAGGATCGTGTGAGAAGTTGAGGTTAACGTGAGAAGTGGATCTGAACAGTTGATCACTTTTAATCAAATACCCACCCATGAATTGCGGCTTAGAAGGGAATTGATCCGGTGCATCTCATCCTAATGTGCGTCAAATTTTCATCCAACCATTGATAACCACTTCTCACGCTTCTCACGTTAACCTCAACTTCTCATAGGAACCCAACCCTATATATTATATTATATACGCATACCCTACTTTTGAGCGGAATATACTTTTACTATGTTAACTTTTTTGGTGGTGTTACAGTATAATGACATCGTACTAGCTATGAAGAGAGGCGATCTGAGACTTCTTCGGCATGCGCTTGAGGAGCATGAAGACCGGTATGTCTTTTATCTTGTTATAGGTGTAGCCAATTCTCTCTCTTTGGAAAGCTAAAATATGTTCCATTCAGATTCTTGAGATCGGGTGTTTATCTTGTGCTCGAGAAGCTAGAGCTTCAGGTGTACCAACGATTGGTCAAGAAAATGTAAGCTTTTTAATACTGAAAGTCGGAAAGATATTATTCGAAAGGATGGATTTTGTGGGATAAATTGTTCTCTCTCTCTCTTTAATTTAACTTTGTGATGTTGTGGCAGCTATATTATTCAAAAGCAGAAGGACCCAAGTAAGGCACACCAGATCAAGTTAGAAGTGATTGTTAAAGCATTGAAATGGCTTGAGATGGAGATAGATTTGGATGAGGTCAGTTTTTTCTTTTTCTTATTCGTTTATACAGTTTTCGTTTCTTTGGTGGTCCCGTCTCAAGTTGTAGACGGGTCCCACAAACATATAAACCAAACCAAAAGAGCCCAATATATCTGTAACAATTTATTTTTAATTTATCACACACACACACACACACACATATATATATATATATATATACATATAGGTCCTCGATAAGAAGTTGAGGTTAACGTGAGAAGTAGTTATCAACCGTTGGATGAGAAATAGATGCACATTAGGATGAGATGCACCAAGATGCACCGGATCAATTCCCTTCTAAGCCGCAATTAATGGGAGGGCATTTGATTAAAAGTTCAGATCCACTTCTCATGCTTCTCATGTTAACCTCAACTTCTCACACGATCCTTCACCTATATATATACATATTTTTTTTAAAAAGAGAATTTTTATTCTCTGGTTATATTATGAAAGATGTTTATCGAAATTGAAGAAATTGTATGAATTTTGTTTGTATTTGAATTCACGAGTATAAATAGAATTTTTACCGGAAGTGTATAAATAAAATTATTCAGTAAAAGTTCGATTTATACTCGTATATGAATTCAAATACAAACAAAATTCATACAGTTTCTTCACTTTCTATAAACATCTTTCTTTCATAATATAATCAGAGAAGAAAAATACTTTTTGTAGTCTATATATATGATAAACTAAAAACAGACTGTTACAAAATCCCACCTGTAGGATGTACACATACATTACCTCTATCCACAAACTCATGAACACGAGAAATTCTACACTGTGAAAATTGACATCCTTGTCCCCGCGACTTTTAGCGTAGTGGGTAGGGAGGTGGGCATCCTTGCATATGAGTTGGTAGTATGGGGTTTGACTCCAGAAACCACCCACCTGCCTCGAGGAGTGAGAAATTCTAGATCGTGAGAACGGATCATATATTCATACGTCAACTTTGACCACCCTGTGCCCACGGTTTTAGCCTAGTGGATACGAAGGTGGTTGCCCGTGTAGAATGAGTAGGGAATCTAAGGTTTAATTTCAGACACCACCCACCTGTCTCACGGACACACGAAACGTGAAAAATATGAAATTATAGATAATGATAATGAACCAAGTGTCAACTTTGAAGCCTTGCCTCTGCGGCTTTAGCCTAATGGGTAAGGAGGTGGACATCTTTGCAGAATGAGTGAGAATTTTGGGGTTCGACTCTGGACACCACTCACCTGCCCCGGGGCAGATAAAACAGGAAATTATAGACAGTGAGGGCCTGTTTGTTAGCAGCTTAATGATATAGAAAGTGACTTATTTATTAAGCTTTTAGGAGGGAGCTTTATGCAGAAAGCCAAGTTTTGTCTAAACCAGTCTCTCCCAATTAAAAAACATGGTCCTTCCATCTATGAAAACACCCTCCAAAACAAAAATCTTTCCAATCTATACGGACAGATTAATCCACACAGACAACTTTATTCATACAGGACTTAATGGAAAACCAACCAAACAGCCCCTGAGAGTGAACCAAGTGTCAATTGTGTCCCCACCTAGTGGGTAGGGAGGTGTACATCCTTGCAGAATGAGTGATAGGTCTAGGGTTTGATTCCAACCCACCTGCCTGTGGACGTAGGGGTGTAAATGATACGAGATAACTCGAGAGCCACTTCAGATCGACTCGGTCAAAGCTCGGTCAACCTTAAAGTTTTATATATTTCATGATCTTGGCTCAAGCTTGGTTCGAGTTTGAGTTTGAGTTTGAAATTGGTTCGAGCTTCAAGCGAGCTCGAGCTCGAGTTTAGAAACTTGCAATCGAGTTTGAGCTTGGGAAATGGCTATTGAGTTCGCGTCGAGTATACCAATACTCGAGCTCAACTCACATCATTTACATCCCTATTGGGACACATGATGGTCGTGAAACTGGTACGAGGGTAATGGCCAAAAATCGGTCCCCGTCCCAAATAGTAATCTCGTTACCGGTCCAGGTCCCGATCCAAAAACGAAGGCCCGGTTATGAGAACCAGTCCCACTTAATTTTTTTAAAATCGATTTTTAACTTTTTATTATAGTTGGTTCAATCGAATACATTAAAAAATATATACTTACGTTTTCAAAACTTACGTTTTATTATAATTGGGTCAATCAAATACACTAACAAATACGTTTTTATTTAAAAATATACCTAAAAATACATTTAAAAATAAATTTTAATAAATTCGGGCCGGTCCCGGGCTGGTCCCATAACCGGTCTCGGTCCGTGCCGGGCCGGGCCGGGCGTTGTTTTTGGATGAAAATCGTAACTGGTTAAGGACCGTCGGGCCATAACCGGCCCCTATCCCAAGTCGTTCATGGTCCCGGGCTGGGCCCATTAAGCGAGGGCGCTCCAGAGGGTGACATCATGCCCTTTTTGCAGAATTTTGACGACCCATTTTTTCACAGGTCGAATGCATAATGTCGATTTTGATATACAAGAATTTGGTTAAAGGGTACTTTGCTCACAAGAGCAAAGTGGCGGTTCTAAGCAAACAGGACCCGTTCCCCAAACTAAACGGCAAACCAATCAGTTCGTAGCCTGGAGCCATCGACTTGTTCTATGATTTGGAATCTAAACAACATGCGGCCTGAGATATGCCTTGTGTCTGCAAGCGGATGCCGCTAGTGTCTGCGTTGTTAGTGTGGGATGTGATGAAATTGCTGCCATTAATGAACTTCGATGGCTTCTATGGGTGTATTCTCCATCTTCTACGGAGAGTGTGATTTTGTTCGAGTACAAAGAAAATATTCGAGAAACGGATATCTATTCGAGGTTGTTATTGTAACTTTCTTAACTTTAGAAATCTTTAAAATCGGTATTTATGAACAAATTCCTCGATAACAAACCGGTAAATTTGTCCATAATCAAGTCACTGGAGATTTTCTTGGCTGTTCTTCAGGGCCTCTGGAATTAGTCGAGGTGCACGCAAGCTGACCTAGACATCTACGGTTAATGTGTCCATAACTGATCTTTTGATTTAACAAGGTAGTCCTAACTTATCAATGTCTAGAGAGACGAAAGTCAGGGGAGCGAATTGGAAAGGGAAATTGGTCACCTTAAAATTATCTTTTGAGGAGGTCCATTCAATGTCCAATGATCCATAACCATCGGTAGAGATGTGTAAAAGACCCGGTTAAGGTTGGACCCGTTAAGCACGAAGCTTGTGATTCGTTCTTTCCCAAGTATAGTGGAACTTGCCCGAAGGAAATCTGTAGTATTACGGGACCATTTCTATATAATGTGCATTTGGTACACATACCGGATAGAATAAGGCAAGACTGTACAGACGAGAGTGAGATAAAGGTGAAAGAGTTGTGCAACATTTATGAGTTTTAATTTAACATAGATAGTTTGATAATTTACCACTTTTGTCTTGTACTCTTTTATCTCCTTGATTTTTGTTCCACCTATTTTAGAATGACGAAAAAGTTCAATTTGTGCCGGTCAATCCTGTGACATTGTTCTAAAAAACTCGCCGCACAGTCGCCATGGCGCGCCATAGCACCAAGGCTTGTGTCTCACGCCACGTTATGCCTGTGGCACGCCATGGCCTAATGCGTAGTTTTCGTAATGTGATATTTGGTTTTTCTTTATGTTTTCAATGTCTTATTTGCAAGTTTTTAATATATATAACCTAATTTAACTTGCTTATTACCATTGACTCATTGAGTAACACTACAAAACATATGCTTTTATATATAATATTATATATGAATTAGAAATTTGATGCCATAAATCACGCCTTGAAAACGCCATGGCTTTGCCGTGACTTCTAAGGCTTGGGCTCGCCGCCACGCCACGTCTCACGCCATTTAGAACCTTATCCTGTCGCACCAAACGTAAGAGTTGAGACATCAAAGTTTTGTCCAATCCTATCTCACGTACCAAACACACCTAGGTTGACCGGTTCTTGCCTTTTCTCCTAAAGACCGGTCTGCACCCGTCTCGGTTATGTAGTAACCGGTTCGGTCTACAGAAGGATATAAAGGGGACTTGTTAACCGGTTTGCTTATGCATGAATCAACAGTCCTAACCATCCATAACCTCTTCACGCTAACTGGTTTTCCCATGTATGATTAACGGTCCTAACCAATCAAGTCCTCGAAGGGTTGGTATAGGAATGTCCGAATTGCCCCAGGTTAGGGTTCTCAAAAATTGTAGGTAGAATCCAATCCATGAAAAAGGAAAATTAAATGGAACAATATAATAGACTTTGGGATCATGTGAGATTAGGTTGTTTTCATGATATCCGTGAGACCACGTAATTAACATTAAATCTTGGAAGAAAAACACTGAGGTAAACAATTACAATGTTTTTACTGCAAATGTTCAATACATATTTTTTAACTTTCATAATATTTTTCGGTAAGTTTCAGAGTTATTTTGTGATCTTTTACGGGTCTCACGAAAATAAGCTGGTCTCACGTGAACCCAACCCCAAGAGAATAAGAAACTATACATATGATAATAACATGAAACATGAAGCATAACTATTGATTTCCACCAAATTATAAACCAACAATCACTCTCATCTCTTTGTTCCTCAACAAGAATCAAATACCCTTCAAACATTAGCCTCATTAAAGATACAAATTCAATAGATGGGATGTAACCTAAACATCGGTGAAATATTTCCACAATGACCGATGACTACGTTAAACCATTCAAGGAGCAATAGTCGAAACAATTCATCCTTCATGATCTTCTTAAAATGGGGTAAACTTTGAATAAAATCAAACCTAATGAGCTCCGTATATCTCATCCAGATAGGGCTCTAAAGAGTTGGGATGTACGCAGATCTGTCCTTTGCCCTAAGAAGTAGAGCGACCGCTTCCGTGAAAAACCTGAGTTCAAGAGTTTGAATAAAGGTCAAGAATTCAAAAGTATGAACTTGAGACCAGAAAGACCATAAAAGTTTGCAAGTTTACATTACGTTTTTCATTGTTAAAAATGGTAATTTCGTCCATGTGGCTTGTAAATTACGGTTTTCATCCTATGGTTTATAAGTCATTGCTATTTTTGTTTTTATGCTTTACAATTTATTGTTGTTTTGGTCCATGTGGTTTACAATTCCTTACGGTTAGTCCAAGGACGAAAACAACAATAAATTGCAAACCATAAGAGGCGAAAATCGCAATTTTTTAACTACAGGGACGAAAAATAGATATTATTAACAAACCACAGAGACAAAATCGTAATTTACTAAAAAAGAAACCAACAAGAGGATTGAAGGTTTTGTGGTACCAAATCAAAGAAGAATCAACCGAGTCTGTGGATGGGATGTATGCAGACCTGTCATCTACTCTTCCATAGAGTAATGCAACTGTTTCCGTGAAACCGCGTGGCTTGTAGAAAATGGGAAAAAAAAAATCTTGCTAGAAAGACTAAACAAAGAGGACTAAGGCTAGAGTTTTGGCTATATGTTGTAAACTACCATCTGAATGGTTTAGACCATTGGTTTTCAGGAATAGGGCTTGGTCTATTCTCAGGCTCATAGGGTTTAGGGTCTAGGGTAGTGACAGCTCCTACTGAATCAGGGATGATTTTTATCTCAGGACCAGATTGAATTTTAGTAGGTTTCTTCTTATCTTTTTTCACTGCTTCTTTCTTTCTTGGCCTGGTAAATATGTATGCTGCAAATTGACAAAAAAAGAAAAAGAAAAAGAAAAAAAACAATGTTAACTAGTTAGCAAATGAACTGCTACAAATTAGAAACTATAAAATTATACAATGGTAAGTTTTGCAAAACAAAATATAAAGCATCCTCAGACAGACCATGAGTGACAAGAGTTTGAACAAAAAATTAGTAGCAAGCATCTATGTCCTCCATATACAACTACACCAAACGAACTCTGTTTATGTCTTAATAGTTTCATTAAGAGGCAACCTCTGAATTGCTAAGAGGTGAATCTTGTTTGATAAAAAAAGGTTTACCTCTTAATGGTTCTAAAACTCTCTGAATGATTTTGTATCTTGGGCCTCCCTTAACCATTCAACGCCCTAATTTCATTCTGAAGAATTACCAGACAACTGTATTTCATTTTGCACTATATCATAAGGGCAATCATTCTGACCACTTAATCACTCTTGCACCAAAACCATTCAGCAATGGCCAAAAACAGCCCCTAAGAGATGAAGTGGTAGGCTTATTACCACTGATTAAAAGGATTTGTAGGTATGTGGCGTATATAGTACTTCCATTTTGGCCTTGACAACATAGTCATTAAATAAAAATTTGAAAAATAGTGCTTATATTATATTTAGGGTCTGTTTGTTAGTAGCTTAATGAGCTTGATAGGACTCACAACTTATTCAGCTGTACATAATTGTTTGGTAGTATCTTAAATCTTAATGATATAGAAAGTGGCTTATTCAGTAAGCTTTTAGAGGGGAGCTTTATGCAGAAAGCCAAGTTTTTAGTCAAACCTGTCCCTCCCAAATAAAAAACACACTATCTCCATCTATGAAAAACCCTCCAAAAAAAAACTTCCTCAATATATACAGACAACTTTATCCATACAAACTTAATGAAAAACCAACCAAACAACCCCTTGCTATTAGGTATATATAACACAAGGATGAAAAGGCAACCATCAAAGGAAGAGAACAGAGATCTAAAAAGTAGTTCCTGTGATCCGAGGCTTAAAAAGCGAACAAATAGGATTTTGAACCTGCAAAGATAGGATTCATAGGACAGACTGAATGATCGGGCTAAGGGATCCCTTAGAAATGAACCCACGGTCTTTGGTGCTAGCCTGGTCGTTGAAACACTTACCAGGAGCCCAAGATTGCAAAAACAACCCATAAACCAGGGAGGTTCTTAAAAAGGATGGTAGTCAAGTTAAGTTGAAACAACATTTTAACAGTATACGCAGAAGCTAGAAAATACTATGGACATGATGGGAAATCAATTGTCAACTTTGTTACTATATTGTCATTATTGTGACCACTAATTATAAGACAGGATCTAACAAAATTGACAAAGTTGAATCATGTTAAATGTTAATATTGCAAAACTATTTTCTAATTAAACACGCATGTTCAATCAATAAATCGCTACTCCTAGGGTTTTGTGTACATCCCCCATGACACTACTTCCGAGTGGGATATACTTTGTTTGGGAACAATATAATCTTGCATAATGGACTCTAACACGGTTGAGGTGAAATGTGCGAAGAGGATCAAGAACGCATTTACTCCTCTTCTCTAGAACAATGAGTTGTTTCTTTGATTGTTTTTTAAGAGATGAAGAACTCTAAAGTCTTGATAATAGGTGATGCGATTTCTTAATTTTCTTCTGAGGGCTGTTTGTTAGCAGCTTAATGAGCCTAATGAGATTCACCCCTTATTCGGTCAGCTATACATGACTGTTTGGTAGCGGCTTAATGATATAGAAAGTGGCATACTGGTTTAATGATATAGAAAGTGGCATATTCATTATGCTTCTAGGGTGAGCTTTATGCAGAAGGTCAAGTTTTTTCCAACCTATACAGACAGACAGATTGTTGTTCTCATCAATGGACGTATATAAATCGAGCACATACATACAAACTTAAACAATTGGCGGACAAAAACATAAACCCTAAGTTTACTTCTTTTCAATCATTAAGCCCTATGATCAACTTGAATTGACCTTCTACGAAAACCTATTCATGAAATCAAAGTAATCGAGCATTATACCAAATCTTATACGCATGATTAAGTATTCCGAAACAATTTGTGAGTGCTTCAAAAAGATAAAGAGTGAAAAGACTGGTAGACAGACCTCCGAGAGCAAGGTTAGAAATGAGAAGAATACGCCACACAAATTTGTAACCTCGAACTAGAGATTCCTTTGGTGGTTGCGGCGGCGGTGGTGGTGGTGGCGTCGGCGATCTATCCATAGAAATCTCGGCGACTGTTTCTTCGTCAACAACGACGACGACGATCACACTCTTACGTTTCTATCTCTCGTGGGCTTCTTAGAGCCCAATAAGTTGTCTAGATAGGCCTGGAGGCCCAAAACTATAATTTTAAATGGGCCCACCAAAACTACACGGCTACAAGGCCCATATCTGAGTTCACCATGAAATGTGGGCTTGGGTCCATATAGAAAAACAAAATTAATAAAGAAATTCAATTAAATATTTGGAAAATCATTTCTTAGTTATATATTTATGTATTTACAATCATTGCCTTAGGTTCATTTGAGAAGTGCTAAATATATAAGAAATAGAGAAGTAATTTTGGTCATTTATTCGGTCAAGATCGGCTTTAGTTGGTCAAAAGTTGCGGCTGTTCCAAAAAATAGAAAGACAATTTCTTAACTTTTACAAAAACACGGGACAAGTTCATATATGAACATGTGTGATTACATATGAACTATCATATGAAGTATTTGTTCATATGTGAACCCATGTAACTCACATATGAACTCTTTTAACTAATTCATATATGAATCTTTGTGTTTCATATATGAACTAATTAACTGTGTGTTCATATATGAATCAGTTGAACCAATTAACTGATGCATATATGAACCATTGTGATTCATATATAAACTCTTTTTTAACTAATTCTCATATGAACTAATTAACTGATTCATATATCACAAAGGTTCATATATGAATTAGTTAAAAAGAGTTCATATGTGAATTACAAAGATTCATACATGAACGTATAGTTCATATATGAACTTGTCCCGCGTATTTTACGAAACTACTCCTTTATCTTGTGCAGACCACGCACATACCACGCGAGGAATTATCCGCTGCTTCTCGGTCAAAGCCGCAAATGTTGACCAAATGAATGGCCAAGATTATTCTCTATTTCTCATATATTTAGCACTTCTCAAATGAACCTCTCCCTACAATCATTAGTTTAATATTCGTGCAATGCTATGCGATAGATTTTGGATATAAAACTGAGAATTCGAATACAATCATATTTTTCTGTTTCGTTCTGCTCTAATTTTTCTTTTACTTTTGTTAAGAATGGGTGTTCGGGCTAGCTTTCATGCACCTCGACTAATTTTATGGGTCCTAAAAAACAGTCATAGAAGCAAGAAGGTTGAGATGACTGATCTCAACACGATGAGGTTCTTTTTTCACATAGAAGTACATATATCAAAGTTGGAATGGAATCTACATATGTTAGAATAGTATGTTAACAAAGTATTGGAAAGATTTAAGATGTGGAACTGCAATCCTATAAAAGATCCCATCATCCCAACAACTAAACCTTAAAAGAAAAGAGTTCGAAAAGAAGTTGATGACACTCTATACAAGCAATTAATTGAGAGTCTAATGTACTTAACTACCACAAGAATGGAATCCATATATTCTCAAATGATATCAGAGCTAAGGTCTACTACATCAAAATTCGACAATCTCTTTCATAAGAGAGAAGTTTTCAGATTTAAGGGAAGAATTTGTTGGAATATCGTGTAGTGGTCTGAAAAGAATTAAGTCTTTGTTATGGAACAAGTCTTCCTGTTTGTTTTTAAGTGTTTACGAACTACATATAAGGCTGCCAACATGTAGGGTATGTGTAAGGTAAGAGTTATTCTGTTATCCAATCCATTCAAAATAGTGGGTAACGAAATGAGTAATTATCCATCTTATAAAACTAGGGGTGTTCAAAAAAACCGTTGGACCGCTCAAACCGGTCGAACCAAGTCAAATCGGACCGTTTTTTGCGGTTTGAGCGGTTTGGCGGTCCGGTTTGGTTTGAAAATTTGTCAAACGGGACGGTCCGGTCCGGTCTGCGGTTTGAAGGTTTTTTGGGCGGTTTGGACCAAACCGACCGCCATATATATATATATATATATATATAATTTTTTTAATTTTTTATATATATTATTTAGAGTTTTAGACATTTTCTTATGGCCTAATTTTCTCATACACCTAAACCCAAATATTTTGAAAGCCCTAGTCATCTTCAACATCCTAAATCGAATAATATATTTAATTGTTAATCAGTTGAACCAATTCGGTGGAACAAATGTTAAGAATACGCAAAATTACAAATGACATAAAATTCAAAATACCAAGTTACCAACATATATATATATATATATATATATATATATATATATATATATAGCCTTAGGTTCAATAGAGAAGTGCAAATATTTAGAGAAATAGAGAAGTAAAAAAACACGGGACCGTTCATATATGAACGTTCATATATGAATAGTCATATATGAACGTTCATATGAACGTTCAGATATGACTGTTATATGAACGTTCAGATATGACTGTTATATGAACGTTCATTTATGACTGTTTATATATGAACGTTCATATATGAACGTTCATATATGAACGTTCATATATGACTGTTATATGAACGTTCATATATGACTGTTTATATATGAACGTTCATATATGAACGGTCCCGTGTTTTTTTACTTCTCTATTTCTCTAAATATTTGCACTTCTCTATTGAACCTTTCCCTATATATATATATATATAATAACAATAATAATAATATCCCATTTTTTAGCTCTAAGAAGATTTAGAGGGAAACATTACTAGTAGACTTTTTAACAAGTTTAATCGAGATGTCTATTAACTTATGCACTTAACAATATATGTGTTTATGTTTTAAAGCCCATAAAAGGCCCAAACCGTCTAATCCGGTCGGACCAAACCGCCTAAATATGGAACTTCTGGTAACCGTTAATCTGGACAGTATGCACATATGTATACAACTATACAAGTAATTCGTAAGGTGCACGTGTGCATAAAAACCAAAAAATAACTTCAATTACTTGTATACACATTACATATCGTGCAGATGAATGGTTACCAACGCGTTCCTCAAGTTTTCAAATTTTTGGGGCTTTTCTCTAAACCACGCTCCATATATACAGGATTCAAACAAGAACACCTTTGTTTTACGAAATGCGAGAACACTTCTGGACCTTCAAATTGATTAAAACATAATTAAAATTACAATAAATGAAAACAAACTAGTATTTACCATTAAATTTTTGTTATTTTATATGTCTTTATCTTTAAATGTTACTATCATCGGAGACTTCCACTACTAGAAAAACTCTTAAAACCGACCAGAATCACTAACGAATTAAATCCGTCGGTAATTACCGAGGATCACCGATCAATTTTCCACGGATGGTACTTTTATTTTGCGACGAAACTCAATTCCATTGGTAATCCGTCAGTGACAATACCAATTTTTGACGGATCGCCGACGGACACAATATTTTTTTTTGATTTTTTTTTCAAATACATACCCATCGATATCCGTCAGAAAATTATTGATTTTGGAATTATATTTATTGCTTTTGGATATTGAATGAAAAATGGGCAGGTTTTTTACAGAAATTTCTGTTTTTAGTTAAAAAAACTAAATATCGATGGATTACCGAGGGATAACCCGCTCGTAAATGTTTTTAAATTTAAATTAATATAATTTTTAAATAAATAATATCCGTCGCTAATCCGTATGTAAAAGGGCTATCGGTAATCCATCAATAAAGCTAGTCGTCGATAATGGCTTCCGTCGGTCATATCCATCGGAAAGTCAACCCCCTACGAAATTTTTTGTGACAGACTTTCATTGACGGATTTATGAAGGATCCGACTTTGATGGATTTTTCTGTCGGTGAAAGTCGTTTGTTTTGTAGAATTCTTATATACCAATGTCTCTTGTGATAATGATGTGATAAGTTGTGATAATGTTTAGATAAATCGAATACTTCTTATGATGTGGTTTTGTTGTGATAATAATATGGTAATTATGTGATGTGATAATGATATGGTAATTATGTTATTTTATTGTGATAAAGATGTGATAGTGTTGTATAATCGAAACTAGTAATGATCGCGTCTACTCTGTCTGTTCATCATGTGTTTTTGTTGTGATAATAATGTTATAAGAACATCTCCAACAAGTTTTCTATAATTTTTCTAAAATAGAGATAAAATTTAAAATTTCTAAAAAGAGTTATATTTATCTTCAACATATTCTTTATTTTAGAGATTTTAACACAAGTTATTAATATAATATTCTCTAATTTATCTTCTCATACACTTTCTAAAAAAAGTTTAACATAAAATGATAAAAGTTTAATCTCATTAGTGGAATTGAATAAAATAATTAATTTTCTCTCATACTACTATAAGTTTTAGAAAATTCTCTAAACTTAGAAAATTTTCAAGTTTTCTCTATTATAAAGAAGAAGATAGCAAAGCTGTTGGAGAGACTTAGAGAATAAAAACTCAATTTTTTTCCTTCTATTTTAACAAAACTGTTGGAGATGATCTAATGACTTTATACATTGTAATCAGTGATTATATTATCTATACACGAATTTAAGGATAAGGAAATCACCAAGATTATAGATAAATACAAAATCATAAGATTATTTTTAATTATTTAGTTTATTTTATTTTATAGATAAATATGAAATCACATTGTTATGCTTAATTATTTACTTTATATTATTTTAAGTTTAATTAAGCAAAACTATTCTCATTTTTTTATAAATATATAGGGTCAGGTTCAAGGGAAAACCTAAAAAAAACGAAAAATTGAAGAACACTCTAGGAGCTCTTCATCTGGACGATATGCACTTGTGCATACAGGTTATTTGTAACATGCATTTGTGCATATATGCACAAATGCATAATGCACTTGTGCATAAAACCAAAAAGTCAACTATTTACCTGTATGCACAAGTGCATACCGTCCAGATGAAGGGCCACCAAGGTGTTCTTCAGTTTTCCGTTTTTTGAGGTTTTCCCTTGAATATCTCTCTCTATATCTATATGTATATATATATATAGGGGATGTTTCTTTTGCAAACCACTACATTTGTGGAAACTATGCAACCTAACTATATACCATAAGATTAAATCACCAATGGTCAGGATTCATCCGATGGCATAAATTGTAAATACTTTACTTTTTGTAATTATTTTACTAAACAAAACACCCATGTAAGGGCATATTTGTCCATAATTTTTTGCATATCGTAACCCATAACCAGCACCAAAAAAATCAAGGAATCCATTAACAAAACCCTACTCCACTCCCTCTCTCCATCTCCGATCAAATCCGCCGCCGCCGCTGCCGCCGCCGGCAACAGACACCACCACCACCGCCGCTGTCCACCACAGGCACCACCCCCACCGCTAGATTCAGCACCGCCACCACCAATATCAAACGCAACACCACCGCCGCTGTCCACCACAGGCACCACCACCATCGCCGTCCACCCTCACTCTCGTTACCTCTCTCTATCGTTCTTCAAACCAGAACCATCCATGTCACGATTCTAACAACAGCAGCGATTCCCCTTTCTCCCTCTCGTTTTCTTGCATCCACAGCCCCATCGATTTAGTTCTCAACAACTCTCTTTCGATTTAGGGTATGAAATTGGTTTACTGCTGTGTTCACCATGTAGTTGCAATTCTGGATTCATGATTTTGGGTTTCTCTGATTTTTGGATTCATGATTTTGTGTTCATGAAGATTTTCTAGGTTGAAGATTTCATGGATTCATGATTCTGGGTTGAAGATTTCATGGGTTGAAGATTTATGGGTTGAAAGAGTTAATGGATTCATGATTCTGGGTTAAAAGATTTCATGGATTCATGATTCAAGATTTATGGGTTGAAAGATTTCATGGATTCATTTTCTTTTTCTGGGTTTTGTATCATGATTTTGGTATCCATGATTTTCATTTAAGTTGTGATTTTCATGATTTTCTTTTTCTGATAAAATTACGTCCATACACTTCATGGGTTTTGTCTTCATGATTTTCTTTTTCTGGGATTTAGATTGAGATTAAATTTAATTGGGTATCAAAAAATCCTTTGAATCATATATGGAACTGCCATCTCTAAACGATTTGTAAATATTAATTAAAAAAACTGGATTTATATAATTACTTCTATACCCCTACGTGATTATATTAATTAATAATCAATTTTAATTAAATGAAATGATTGGTGGAGGAGTGGTTTGCATAGTTTCCACAAATGTAGTGGTTTGCAAAAAATACCACCCCTATATATATATATATATATATATATAAATGAATTAAAGGTCATGATTTTTTTGTGCATTAGTGCATGGCCTCTTGTGAACCATTTTCAGACCCTCTTTCACATGGAGATCGAAGCACCCAATGACTTTTTCGATGCCAGCAACCGTTGCATGCAGTTCTGAGGTAGAAAACGAAGTACACGAAAACTGTCTGTTGCTGCTTTCTTTTTATTTTCTGATATATATATATATATATATTTATTTATATATGCTATGCGTAAAACAAATACAACTTAAGAATTTTATTTAACAACTATATTTATTTATTTAACAAAATGTCCAAATAATCTTTTCGATAAGCACAAATATATCGCTTATTAACCGACATGTATATTCGAAGTAGCATGCGACGTGTCACATATGCAACGAGGGCTTTATTACGATAACCATTTTATTCTCGTTCACAATTCATATTAAACGTTAACTATCCACAATAAATGATTGATTCACATCGGATAAATTCTGATACGTGTTCGTTTATTAAAAATCTTTACCATATCGATGATTTTTACTCTAATTTATAAGTTTTAACGAACATAATTTATTGGTTCTTGCCATTGTAATCGATCGAATATATAAACGAAAATATGGATTTGATTAAACAGTCGATATTTAGATATATTTGTTAAATTACCAATAATTATGTAGCAAAAAGCTTAACTTTTTCTGGTTTAATTTCCATGATTTTATAAAGAAAAATAACCAACTAGTTAATGAGGGGAATGAAATTATTACATAATTAATAAAATAAATAATTAAATAACTTGATTCATCAATAATCTTATTATTATCATCATCATCATCATCATATCCTTACAAAACATATAGTTTACAAGTACTAATATTAATATATTTATTCTAATCTATACTAAATCTCTCAAAGTCCTTATCACACAATTATGCTCTCAAACCCTATCTTAGATAATTGAAGGAAAAAATATTACAATTCTGAATAGCTATAGCTCACTTGCAAAAACATTGTATGAAATAAAAGAAAATGGAAATGAAAATGAAAATGAAAATACTGCCGATTATTAAGAAGAAGAAGAAGAAGATATCGATCGATCGATGAGGCTATTCATGATGAGCATAGCCACAAGAGAGTGCCATTAATAGGATTGCAGCTTCTTTCTCATCTTGTGGAAACACACAATGAAATGCCAAGTTTTTCCTTAAGCTTACTAAGAACTCCTCGACGCAGTTCTTTCTTGCCGGAGAAGATGAAGATGGCGGGGACATGTTTATTTGCTTCGAGTAATGTTGTCTTTTCTTAACATGCCCATTGTTTGATTTCTTGTGATCTTTATGAAGAATCTTTGTAGCTTTCAATGATGTTGGTTTATCATTGATGAAAATGTTTTTGTCGGTTTCTGCCGCCGCTGCTGCAGCCATTGCCTTCCTTGCTTTTCGTTGCCGGATTCCGCATGCATTGCAGAGTGACTACACAAGAAAGATCAGATTTAGGGTATACAAATTTAAAGAAAGAGAAAAAAGATGGACAAAGTATAACTACAAAACAAATGACTTTTATTCATAAAATTCATCCCGAGAAATTTTCGTCGGTGATTACCCAGGGATCATCCAGAAAATATCAATGGTTCGGTAGAATCCGATGTTTTTTGAAAATATCAATGGTTCGGTAGAATCCGATGTTTTTTGAGACAATACTCATGGATCACCTAGAGAATCCCTGAGTAATCTGATTTGCATTACCCACCAACTTTTGTGACGGTTTTGTGACGAATCACCCTTTAGCGACAGATTTCACAGAGAAAAGTTTGTAGGTAAAAGTGTTCCGTTTAGTGGTGTATGGCTTCTTTGCACCTATTTCCCCCTTGGTGTTTAGCAATTGAAAAAGGGGGGAAAGGCCAGTTTGGTGCATCAAGACTTCTTTGTTTAATTTGCAAGAACTTGGTTATATATATATATGTATGTATGTGTGTGTGTGTATGTATATGTGTATATATATATATATATATACCTTAGGACCTTGAGGTCCACTTCGCCAAAGAGGAGTCTTGGTGGTGTTGCAATCAGAGCAAACCCTAATTGGGGTATTGTTGTTTGAAGAAGTGGTGTTGAATGAGTTTGAGTTTGAGTTAGCAGTTTCTTCCATTGGAGATGATGTTGGTTCTTTATGATCATGATGATGATCTTGATCACCCTTCATTTCTGTAGCAGCCACAGTTGATCGTAAAGCGTTTAGCTTCGTTGGATCGGATTTCTTCATCTTAAGCATTACTCTCATCTTGGAAGACATCCACTTCACTTGATTTTCATCATTCATATCATAATTAGTTTCCCTCTTCCATAAAGAGAATTTCAGCCCACCGCCATTGTTCCCGCTTTTCTCACCTTGATTCTCTACACAATGATCATCGTATGCCTGTGATCCGAAGTTATCGCTCTACATGGAATCAAGAAACAAGTGATCAATTAACCCTAAACTAAAAAGAACATTCTTTAATCGAAAACTACACAAAAAAAACCAATACACCCATCTTTAATTCAAGAAAGAAATGATCAAGAAACCTTGAACTTTAAAGATTCTTGATCCGGGAATTGCACAAAATTCCAAGAAAACAAACCCTTTGTTAATTCAAGAAAGAAATGATCAAGAAACCTTGAACTTTAAAGATTCTTGATTTGGGAGAATTCCAAGAAAACCCCTTATTAATTCAAGAAAGAAATGATCAAGAAACCTTGAACTTCAATTAAAGATTCTTGATTTGAGAATTGCATAAAATTCCAAGAAAACCCCTTATTAATTCAAGAAATACAAACCCCATTTTGCTATACCTCATGCTGTGATGGCTGAGGTTCTCCATGAAAACCCCCATCTTGATCATTGATGATAGTAGGGTTGAAGAAAAGATGGCAAGTGAGAGAATTCGAAGAGGATGAAGCTTGAGAACTAGGGCTCAGAAATTGGTGTTCATTGTGGTGATCAGTAGGACTTAAGAATTGGTGTTCGTTGTAATGATCATTCGATGACGAATTTAAGTAAATCGGAGTCATCGATCAACAAAGCACACAAAAAAGAACACACCAAGTGTCAACTAAACGCCACTTTAAAGAAAAGAGTATTTAGCTAGCTAGCAAGCACATGGTATATAGCTGCTTGATTAGGGCATTCACATGAGTTGAAGAAACATGAATATATACATATATATATAATTATATATGTATATACATATTTGTGTATGTGTGTGTTTTAGCTGTGTGTTTTGTTTGTGTTACATATCAACCAATGAAGAAGTTTAAAGGCAAAAAAGAAGCCACACAACCCTAATATATATTGACAAACCCTATCTACAAAATGCTGCCAGTTGAAAAAAATTGATGAAACATGATATATTTGACAAGATAAAGTTGGAGCCACACATGTATGTATCATTGTGATAGAATTCCCATGATCCACCATTTCATGAGTTTTTGGTGACAAACTAAGGACATTTTTCTACTTTTTTTGTGTTTTTCTATGCTACCACACCTTTTATTTTTATTTTTTAAATTTCAAAAATGAAATAGTTAATTTTTTTTAAAAGAAAATAATTAGAGGAACATAGAGCCAAAAGTTTGAATCTAATTATAATTAGTATATAGATAGCACTACAAAACAAATGACTTTTATCAACAAAATTCATATAGGGAAATTTCCGTCGGGGATTACTCACGGATCACCCAAAAAATATCAATGGTTCGGTAGAATCCGATGTTTTTCGAGAAAATACGCACGGATCACTCAGAGAATCCCTGGGTAATCTGTCACTGATTTACATTACCCATCAAAAACTTACCTACCAACTTTTGTGACGAATCACCCTTTAGCGACATATATCTCAGGGAAAAGTTCGTAGGTAAAAGTCTTTCGTTTAGTAGTGTAGATATTGTAGTTTTAAATTATTCATAGCAAAATTATAACGTTTTTCTGTTTAAAAACAAAAAAACAGAAGATTTGAATTAATGTTGTATGTTATTAGCTATAAAACCTAAATCAGTAAAGTCAAATAATTAATTTGTATTTTTATTCAAATTTTATTAATATATCAACATGATCAAGTTCTAATTTATATATGGAATTTACAAGAATCTTATATTTTGATTTTTGAAAATATATAATAGAGCCTAAACACTATCATTAATTCGATTTTCATTTAAAAAAAACACAATTGAAAAAATATTAAAAAATGTCATTAATGTTGTAGGATAAATGTGCCATCGTCTAAAGGATATGACGATAGAGATAGAGATAGAAATAGATTAGAATTAAAATATCTTGTAGTTATCTACTTGTAACTCATCCCTATATAAAGGGCTTATGATTAATGAGAATTACGATTCATTCTCTTCATTCTGTTGCGTTCTATTCGGTTTTCTCTTCAACACGTTATCAACACGTAAGCTCACGCTGTTTCCGCCGCTACTAAAAGGTTGTTGTATCCGCAAAATATTGCAATCCAAGTAAGTATCTTTATGAAAAAACTTACAATTTTCTTTTTTGTTTATGAATTATCATCAATCGTAATCAACTCTTTTAGCCATGATAATTCATTGTATGCTTATTTAATTTGTTGTTATAGTTTTTTTTTGACATATTGATAGGAAATTCTATATACTATAACTTGATTGTTGCTTGTGTACATGTTTTTGAATAACTATTCTTGCTTAATAATAATAACTAAATAAAAATTATTTGTTTATTAAATAAAAAATACAAAACCCCAACCATGAATTTTTATGGTCATTATTATTTCTTTTGAAAGCCTTCTAAAATATACATGTCAATATGAAAAATCAATATTATTATATTTAGGTTAATCAAATTATTAATAGATTTGTTTATATATTCCTTCAATATACAATTTTATCATATTGGTAATTTGGTATTGTTTTATAACAAGCTAATTTAGGATACGATAATTTATTTAATTCAATGATATGGGTTATTTAATTTTTTAAATTTTTAGTAATGATGTTTATATTGCATTAAGGATAAATATGAATACATTAATTAAATTTCAGATTTGATTCATTTATCTTTTCTTGTTAATTTATTTCATGATTAATTAGCAGATTTAAATTTGATCCAATTACGTTTAATTTTGGATATTATTGTTTTTAATTGCTAATATTAATTAAATTGGATCAATTTCTTTTACATAAAAGTAGTTAGACCGGTTAATTTAATGACATTTGCATATTAAACCTGTTAATATATTTTTTTGGGATTTGTTTATAGATGTAATAGATTATATTTTAAGGCTTTTATTTTGCGTCTTTTGAGGGTCGATGTGTGAAAAAAAATTAAATTCAGTTTAATATGTTTTAGGCTTTAAAATTATTATAATTACTTGCCTAAATATATAAAGTGTGTATACTTTCATTCTAATGTAATTATTTAAATTCATATGGGATTTATTGTGTTTTGATGTAATTATCCAAACTAAAATAAATAAATAAAAAAATTATATATTTTTTTTACCTGGTAAAAGGAATTAAATGGGAACTTCCGTATTTGATAGGGGCTTATATATTTAATTAAATAAAGATCGATTTCGATTTGTTTTCTTTATTATTTGTTTTTTTAATTTCAATTGATATATTACAATTCACTTATAGCTTTATAAAAGCTATTTGTTAGTTTATCGTAATGGACGTGTTTAATTTAATTGTTAATATTATTTATTTACATTAGTTTTATTTATTACAAAATGTTTTATCTTATTTAATGTTTATCTTAACTTATAATTGTTATAACTTAAATGCTTATCTAGATCATGAGTTCTTACTCATTAATTCCAATTTTATAAATAACTTTTAGAAGTTACACTTATAATCCCCATACATTTTGGTCTCTTACCAAAAGATCCATAAATACTATTAAGATGTTAAAAGTTTGAATTTGACTTTATGTCAAAAAATAAAAACTAATATTGATTTGTTTAATGACAAAATCTCTTAAAATAGTATTAAGGTATTGAAACATTGAAATTGGCTTCATAAGCCAAACTCATATTCATTTTGACCTCTTGCCAAAAGCTCTATAATTAACAATGTTATATTCAAATTAATTAAATCACAAGATATCGATTTGGATTTTGTCAAACGGGTGTAAATAACCCTAAGGTTTGTAGGGACTTAAGAAATCCACGTGATTCCCCTATTACCTGGAGATCCAATAGATTGAGTGGTTTTTATTCGCAAATTAAAATATTGATGAAGTATTATCAATAAAATGTAAGAATACAAAAATCAATACTATTATGATAATGAAATTTCATGCATAACATAATAAGTATAAACCATAATTCACTATTTTAAAAAATAATATGTTATCCATTTTCTACGACATATTTGAATCAGAAGGATTTGATTACCATAAAATAGGTTCGAAAAAACACAAGAAAATACGCAAAGGTCATCGAACCATTTTGACCCTAAAGAAAAAACACTAGATGTTAAGATACAAGTAAATATTTTAAAACTTTTGAGACGATAGATCAGTCACAACCTTCAGAGAGAATAACTAGAAACCCCCAAGAACCGTGGGTAGTCCCAAAAAGGAAATTCGGGAATATTCAGTACCATATACTTCTCAAACTAATCATACAGTGGAAAGAAACCTACTTACTTGATTACAAGAAGGTAAATGATTTTGACAAAGAAATGTCATGTCTCAAAATGCATCTCAATCTTTGTGTCAAGGAACTCACAAAAGATTATGCGAATCATACCATCTTTTCATCTTTCCTATATCACCAATCATACTAATGAAACAGTATAAGCTGCAATATAACCTTTAACAAACTCATTAACTTAATGCAAGTGGATAAGAGTTGTAGCAATGTTTTTTTTAACAAACGCTAGACATACCCGGATAAAGAAAATTCTTGGGGTTAATAAGGCAAGCGTTGGAGTTGGAAAGAACTCCAAAGGATAGTGAGTTGAACATATTAATCCACACACATATGCTAAATATGTACCATATGGACAAGGTTGTGGAAAGGGTCAAATTCATGGCAAGAGTCGGGAACGAACTCCTAATAGAAAATGGGACAAGTTATAAATGAACTATGTCATATCTAAGATTGGTTAAGTACAAGTTTATTTGAATACACTTTAACTATCAAATTAATTGCATTTGTGTATATATACACCTGAGTTTATAACCATTAGAGATGTAAATGATCACATAAAAGAACAAATGCAAAACTCTCAATGTTCTTCGTTCCATGTAGGAATGTATCGAGAAGAACTTGATTGTTTTTGTGACATATCATACAATCATATAGATTGTTATTCATTGAATTAAAAATTTTTAATTCCTCTAAACACTTAGACGATGGACTGTCATTTGTTGCTAAAGCACTATATTAATAGGAACCTTGTTAAGATATTCGTACCAATGAGAAATCATCTTATAAGAATAGAAATGGGTATATGTACATCAACTCTAATGATATGAAAGCAACTTACATTAGAGAAATTAATGTATCAAATTAATTGATTATCTATGTCATTAAATCATATTTTGTCACCAATAAAGAACTTTGGGACAATGACACATATATGTTCCGGCATGACCACGTGGGACACCATGTTCATGACATAGTGGTCTATGTATTGGAAAAAGCACATAGACATATTCTCTTTCGAGTGAAAGACAAAACGAGGGAATTAACCAAATTGCAATTGTTGACTTCTACTGCACAAGAAGCAACACCACCATCATAATATGCGCTCTCCAATACCTCAAACTTTTGTATACCCTGATTCTTAGCCAAGACAGAAATAAAACCATCCTAAAGCTAAGGACATAATATAAAAATATTTCATTCTTACAACGAATACAAGGTGATATTTATGGACATAAACATCCAGAATGCGGATCATTAAAGTACTTATGGTTCTGGTTTTGACATGATGAACACGTGTCGTATTATGGTCCACATGAAATGTTGCACTCCTAGCACTAGTTATACGTTTAAGGACTAACCACCTGATTTTCTCATCAAGTCTGCATGACTTAGAATGCTGGAGAATTTACATCATAAGGATTTGAAGATTATTGCATATGTATAGAGGTTAATGTAGAGTTTCCTATACCCCTTGTGTATATATAAAACGGTCACAAATCATGTTTAGCTCAGTTGGTCTACCTAAGGACGGTAACATCCTGGGGGGGGGGGGGGGGGGGGGGGGGCTGTGGATGGTATCCCAGTCTACCCGGGTTCGATTCCAAGGGGAGGCAATTGAGGGTATGAGGAGTACCCAGTCCTTGGGTGGTCCAGTCTTTGACTGGGCTTACCCCCCAGCCTGTGGTTGGGCCTTAGGTCCAACGTAAGCTGGGCCGGGACAATGGCGGATTAGTGGACTGCCCTCGGATGTCCGATACCGCCGGGGAGGCGTGCATGCATGTGTGCGTTGTGTTCGTGGTAGTTGATCGAAAGGGTCGATGCCGCTATGCCTTCCAAAAAATATATATATATATATATCTATACTACATATATAAGCATTTAAGCAAAATGTCTTAAAGACAACTTTTTATGCACTGTGTACAACAAATTAAAGCACAAAATTTGAAAAACTCTTAATTGCAAGTCTTTATGCATAATGTACAACTCCAGGGCATTTTTGTTTACACACACACACAAAGTCTGACCACACCCACCCACAGTACTTCGGTACTTCCTCTTCTACACCATACCCATAGTACGTACACTACACCCATACTCTCTTCACCTCTACACCATACAACCATGAACCCATACCTCCATACCTTCTACCTCTCCACACTGTCACACACACACACACACACACTACTATACCGAATACCTATTTCAGCCATACACCCATACCGATTCCATGATTTCAGCCATGAAACCATACCGATTGTACTAAATCCATCCATACCTTCAGTACTTCTTGCATATAAATCAAATGGATTCAGAGAAATTTCAAAAATTCGCAAGAAGCTTCAACAAATCACTTCTCCTTCTCTTCGGTTTGATTTTAGGTAAAAAACCTAACTCTGCTTTTGATTTTGTTGTAACGATTTTGATTGTGATTTTGTTGTAACGATTTTGATTGTGATTTTGGTTTATAGTCCTACTTGAATTCTCTCTTGTTGGAATCACATATACACATGCCCGAACTTTATTTTCTTTATTACTAAAATTACTAGAGATTTGGGCATTTGGCTTGTTCTGATACAATTTTATTCATATTTGAGGAGTTATTGCCGTGTTCTTGTGTTGTTTGATATTTCTTTGGGGTGATAGATTTTTGCTGATATAATAACACAGAAGCAAATCAGTAACAAATCTGTCTCACGAATCAAGTGGTTATTCAGCCAATTCATTTTCAATTCGGGTAGAAGACCCCTTTGTAATGATGGAGAGAGCATATGGGTGCTCTAAACCAAATAACGGAGCTTCAGATTATCTGGATTCCCTTTTTCGCTCAAGAACCAGACCAACTCAGAGCTCTACAACTTAGGTCAAACATTAATAAAAATCAACTGTTTACTATTAATATTGATTTTCTTGTTTAGAGGAGGACTGATATTAATATTATGGATGTTTGTGTTTCAGGATTCTGTTTACAATGCTCTTTTCAAAAACAATGGTGGCCCTAAAGCCGAGTAGAAGGCTTCTTCTGAGAGCTCATATGGCACAAAGAAGACATCCGTGAATGCAAATGGTGGTGATGACTTCTCATATCTTTTTGGAATGGGAGGTAATAGAACTTCTTGACAGGTTGTGAACTCCATTAATATCAGTGCACTTTAGTAACATGATGCTTGTTTTTGTTTGTTATATTCAAAGATGCCCCTTCGGCAGGAGAATTCCAGGAAATGAAAGGGGAAAGTGAGGAAAGACGAAGAGTCGGATTAAACCATCACACGACAACCTGGGAGTGCATGGTATTTTTCTAAGTCCACCCACAATTGGTTGTTCTTGCCTGATTAGTAGCTATTTCTATGCTCTTGTTTTCCTATAGAATTTCTCTTTTATGCTCATTACATTATAAGTGTAACATCCCGATTCCCATAACATACAACATACAACATAACATTCATACATATCATTGATTTACAACCAAAGTTACATAACAAACCAAATACGGTCTCATTAGTCTTGACATTACAAAATATATAAAAGCTTCTTAAACATCATCGATCAATGGAGGCAGCCTATACCTTATTCTTTCCTTTGCCGCTATCAAATCCTCGACCTGGAAAACATATTTTTTAAAACAAAATGAGGGTTAGACCAAACGGGTCTAGTGAGTTAATCCTGGTCTTTTCCAAAATCAATATAAAACTCTTTTCACATAATACTTTGTATCAAAATAGTTTACATAGAACCTTTCGTATAAGCACGCATATACCACACGTATATAAATACCACATTAGGACTCGAGCACCGCGTATCTCTCCTCATCTCATCTTCTTTCCCCTGGCCACATTAGTCGGTAGCAAGCCAACTAATTATCGTCACTGTACAATACAGTCGACTCCACTGTAATTACATACAGCCCCGCTGCAATTACCTACAGCTCCATTGCAATTTCATGCAGCCCCGCTGTATTTCCATACAGCCCCGCCGAATAATAATTCGGCTCACCTATACTCGTTTTGTGCAATATAAACACAATATCTATCTCAATATATCATATTGTCATTTATAAACCTTTTATCATTTTCCAACCATATATATATAAATATACATATATCCTTTTAACATAAACATATAATCACACCTTGACACGTATCCGTCTTATATACATAAACATATATATATATATATATCACACATACTCACACACATATATAAACACATATATGTATTCCAGTTAAAAACGTTTTAAAGTAAAACTCACCTCGATTGCTTATCAAAAACACTTGCAAGCTCCTTTCAAAAAGATCCTATCCTTCACCTTGACTCCACAAAATCTGAAACCATGTAAGATACATATATCGCTTCACTAGCCAAACACATAAAGCCTACTAAGTTCCGGCCCTCCAATGTTTCACTTATACTCTTACTCTTCTGACTTAACAACAAAACATAACAAGGTACCGGGACTACCCAGAGTACCGGGAGACAACACTACTGGGACTTCCCGAGTATCGGGAGACAATACTACCGGGACTTCCCGAGTACCGGGACTCCATGGCACCGGGACTCCAGAGTACCGGGAGTCGGCTATACCGGGAGTCCACCGGAACTCGACATCACCGGGAGTTGATACTACCGGGAGTCTCAAGAACACAGTCGGTTTCCAAAATACCCAGATTCAAATTAAACCTATATAACTTCAATTTAAACATTCTAATCCGATAGAAGTCTAATAATACTGATTATAACCACAAATTGCAAATGAACTTACCTCCAAATTGCTTCTAACCCAAACGATTGCTGCGATAGCCGTACGTTTCCCCTTTCGCCTTCAGAACTCCCGCACACACACACTCTTTCTATTTCTGGATAATGATAATCTGATACCTAGAATTGATAATATCTTAACCTAATTTACCAATTGAACCCTCAATTATTAACTAATGGCTAACATACCCTTTTTAACCCATGATTTTATCCAAACTTGCTCTAACTTTCTTCATAGAGTTAAATAAGTCTGACGGATAGGTAAATTATCTAACGGACTTACCCGGGGTATTACATCATCTCCCCCTTAAAAGAATTCCGTCCCGGAATTCGATTAAGCGAAAAAGATACAAATACTTATCACTACTACCTCGAACTCAATCAAACCATAGAAACTAACTGAATAGCCACTCCACACCCACCTATGTCTCTAACACAGATCAACAATATTAACACAGAAATACCAAGAACCACTTCGTACCGAAGTCAGATAACACCTTAGCACGTATAGAGTTTATTAGAAATGTACCTGTATCCTCATCCGGAATTTCCTCCTCATCTTGCATTGTCATTTGGAATACTCGTCCCTTTGCTTTCGGTTCCTCAGACCTTTGTATCTTTCCCATCCTGACGCTTATTGGTTTCTCCGTCGTACTACCCTGTTGTATTTTCCTTTTTGGACAGTCTGACTGAATATGATCAGGGGAATTGCAAACGAAACATAATCGATTTGCGCGACAACTCTTAGCGACGTGTCCAGCTCTTCCACATTTGTAACAACTTCTAGGATCAACATAACAATTTCCTTGATGTACACGGTTGCATTTTGGACATAGTCTTTCATCTGATATAAAAGGTAAGCGACTATCGGACCTCTGGATTTCGTACTCCGTTGAATCATGCGTCATCTCTTCCGATTTTCTTTTCCCAGCACTCTTATCATTTGCATCTCTCTTAATGTCTCGCTCTACATTTTCCACGGCATCTACTGCGGCTGAGAAGTTATCAGGTCCTGTTGCAGTCACTAACTTTCTGACTTCCGAATTTAACCCGAAAATAAACCTTTCTGTCTTCATTGCCTCCGTGGCCACGTAGTATCCCGCGAATCGTGACTTTTCCAGAAAACAGGCAGTATAGTCCCTAACTGATAAATTTCCTTGCCTCAAATTCATAAACTCTCCTTCTAATTGTTTAACTGCGGCTTGGGGACAAAACTGTTTCTTAAATGCTATAACGAATTCCTTCCAAGAGAAAGTGGAGTATATATCAGATCCTCCAGAATGAATATGAGCTTCCCACCAGTATAATGCATCCCCCTTTAACATTGTTGCTCCATATAATACTTTATCTTCTTCGGCGCACTTGCTCGTCTTAAAGATAGCTTCTATCTCCTTCAACCATTTCATCGCGTTCACGGGATCCCTGTCTCCAGAGTAGGTCGGAGGTCTACAACTTAAGAACATTTTGTAGTCGCACCTCCTTGGCACCTGTACAACAGTTGGTGTAATTAGCATTTCAGCTTCCGTTCCAGGATCCGGTGTTTCAGCTTCACCGTGACGATTTTGATCAAACATTGCCTGAATACTGGCTTGTAGCCTTCCCACCTCTGCCATTAAATCACCTCTCGTAACGAACTCTGTATCTTGTTGCTGAGTTCTGCCTCCAGTTCGGCCTCCAGTCCTACCCCCGATTCTGCCCCCAGTTCTGCCTCCCCTTTCCCCCGTTCCTATCGACGGATTTGTACTATTCGGATTTACTCTCCCCCTTCGGTTCGTTCGTCTAGTACCACTTGACATTCTGTTGATTCAACAAAATTAATGTACACATAAGCACACACCCCATATAACAAGGTATTCAGGTTCAAACATGTACTTGTAAGTTCATGATTACACTGGCCAGGTGTAATTTGAAAATACCTTACATGATGTTCCTTCCACCTTTTTATACTTATTATCCCAAGGTTCTAAAATATTATGGACATCCTACTTCACATGCAGTTTAAGTCTAGGTATAGATCCGTATACCTAAATCTTTTAAACTAGGGCTCTGATACCATTTGTAACATCCCGATTCCCATAACATACAACATACAACATAACATTCATACATATCATTGATTTACAACCAAAGTTACATAAAAAACCAAATACGGTCTCATTAGTCTTGACATTACAAAATATATAAAAGCTTCTTAAACATCATCGATCAATGGAGGCAGCCTACACCTTATTCTTTCCTTTGCCGCTATCAAATCCTCGACCTGGAAAACATATTTTTTAAAACAAAATGAGGGTTAGACCAAACGGGTCTAGTGAGTTAATCCTGGTCTTTTCCAAAATCAATATAAAACTCTTTTCACATAATACTTTGTATCAAAATAGTTTACATAGAACCTTTCGTATAAGCACGCATATACCACACGTATATAAATACCACATTAGGACTCGAGCACCGCGTATCTCTCCTCATCTCATCTTCTTTCCCCTGGCCACATTAGTCGGTAGCAAGCCAACTAATTATCGTCACTGTACAATACAGTCGACTCCACTGTAATTACATACAACCCCGCTGCAATTACCTACAGCTCCACTGCAATTTCATGCAGCCCCGCTGTATTTCCATACAGCCCCGCCGAATAATAATTCGACTCACCTATACTCGTTTCGTGAAATATAAACACAATATCTATCTCAATATATCATATTGTCATTTATAAACCTTTTATCATTTTCCAACCATATATATATAAATATACATATATCCTTTTAACATAAACATATAATCACACCTTGACACGTATCCGTCTTATATACATAAACATATTGTAATAAACAGGTATTTTATCTAATTTTAAATAAGGAATTTATAAGTTTTTTATATTAGTATTTTAGGAGTTAAAAACTAAAGGGTAAGTTTTAATTTAATAATGGAAGTTTAGGGGTATGTTTTGTCATATAAGCTAAACTTGAGGTTTGTTTTGTCTCTCTTCACAAACTCTCTCCCACCACCGCCACTTCCACCTCTTGTAGAGGAGGTGTCCTCTTGTTAGTACTTAGAAGATATTATTCAAGGTGTATGTGTGTGTAAGTGTATTCGGTTGAGAGAGAGAGAGAGAAATCGAGAGAAAGTTTGAAGGGAAGAAGAAGGAAAAGATTAAGAAGTTTGTTGCTGTGATTCAGGGATTTAAACTGAAGTGATTCAGGTAAACAATCCATACCTTATATGTGTTTTAATTCTCTAAAGTGTTCTTGAGGTTTATAGTTAAGTTCTTGGTGGGTTTTGTTAAAAAGAGGTGTTTTGGGAAATCTGAGCTTAAGGTTAGGTTATGTTTATAGTCTTAATCATAACTGCATCTTTATAGCAATATGCATAGAATAAAACTGTAAAAATCTGGGTTTTAGGATGAAACAGTAGACTGAGACATTCATCGAAGTCGCAGTAGGCTAATATTCATCGAAGTCGCAGTAGGCTAATGTTCATCGAAGTCGCAATGGACGACTGCGACATTCATCGGAGTCGCAATGGTTGGTTGCGACTTGGCATTGAAGTCGCAATGGTCGTTTGCGACTTGGCTTGAAATCGCAGTAGTAGATTGCGATTCGAGTGTGGGATCGCAGTAGTTGGTTGCGACTCCAAGGTGGAATCGCAATAGTGGGTTGCGACTCCAAGGTGGAATCGCAATAGTGGGTTGCGACTCCAAGGTGGAATCGCAATAAGGGGTTGCGACTTCGGGGTGAAATCGCAATAAGGGGTTGCGACTTCAGGGTGGAATCGCAATAGGAGATTGCGATTTGGTACTGTTCATTGCGATTTCAGTTGGGAATTTTGTAAGTTTAAGTATTAAAGGAAATATTTGGTATTTTATCTGATTTCAGATTTGGTGAAAGATCAACGTACGTGAGTTATCTTGGAAGGGTTTTTGTGATAAAAACAAGGTGAGTTTTTATTTGAAATGTTTTCAAATGGAATACATATATGTGATTAAATGTAATATGGTGCATATAATGTTTATATGAATATTGCATTGTATGAGTACTAGTTGGCCGGGCTTAGGACCGGTGAAAGTTGGCTGTACAAAGGGACAGTGGTGTTGGCTGTATTTAGTACAGCGGTGTAAATTAATTAATTGGCTTGCTACCAATTAATATGGCCAAGGAAAAGAAAAGAGAAAGAGATGGAAAGATACATGATGCATGAGTCATATTTGGTATTCTTACGTGCATTATGTGCAAATGTTTTCTTTTACTAACGAGGATTTTTCTCACTAGACCTCAAGGTCTAACCCTCATTTTTGTTTTAAAATATGTATTCCAGGTCATGGAGCAAACAAGAGGCAATGATAGGATTTATCATGTTAGCTTTTGTGGATGTTGAATGATTATGAAGATTTCAGTTATAATTAGTAGTTGTTATGTATTTTACTTTATTCGAAAAAGTTTGTACTGAAAGACCTAATTGTAGAATTTAAGGGACCATATTTGGATTATGATATGTTATTTTGTGGTGAATTATATGAAACTTGTATGTTGGGATTAAGGGATGTTACAAATGGTATCAGAGCCTTAGTTTAAGAGATTTAGGTATTAGTATCTGTACCTAGACTTAAACTGCATGCGAAGTAGGATGTCCTTGTTATTTTAGAACCTTGGGATGATAAATATAAAAAGGTAGAAGGAACATCATGTAAGGTAATTTCAGATTACACCTGGCCAGTGTAATTATGATCTTACAGGTACATGTTTGAACCAGAATACTTTATTATATGGGGTATGTGCTTATGTGTATATTAACCTTGTTTGAATCAACAGAATGGCAAGTGGAACGAGACAAACAGCCGGAGGAAGGGGAAGAGGGGGAGAAAGAGGCAGAGGTAGGACAAGGGGCAGTGTACTGGGGCGAGGCACAGAGTTTGTTACGAGAGACGACCTAGCGAATGAAATGGGAAGACTTCAGGAAAATATACAAGCTATGTTTAACCAGACTCACCATTCGGAAACAGCAATACCAGACCCTACCCTTGAAAGTGAAGTGCCTATCACACCTATTGTCACGTCAGTACCAAGGAAGTGTGATTATAAAATGTTTTTAAGCTGTAAACCACCCAATTATGGAGGGGACAGAGATCCAGTAAAAGCAATGCGATGGCTGAAGGAGGTTGAAGCTGTATTTAAGACCAGTAAATGCGCGGAAGAAGATAAAGTGTTATATGGAACAGCAATGTTGAAAGCAGACGCCTTGTATTGGTGGGAAGCCCTTATTGACTCTGAAGGACCTGAGGTATATTCAACTTTTACTTGGGGCGAATTCTCGAGAGCATTTAAGGAACAGTTTTGCCCGCAAGCCGCAGTTAGACAGTTGGAAGAGGAATTCCTGAGCCTACAACAAGGAAATTTGTCAGTAAGAGACTACACTGCTCGCTTCTTGGAAAAGTCGCGTTTTGGGGAGTATTATGTTGCCACCAAAAAGATGAAGATGAAAAGGTATGTATTCGGATTGAATTCAGAGATCAGGAAGTTAGTGACTGCAGCGAGACCTAATACTTTTTCAGAAGCAGTAAATGCTGCGGAAAATGTGGAGCGAGACAATAAGCGGGATGTTGGGGATAAGAGTGCGGGAAAGAGAAAATGGGAAGGACCACCACATGATGTGAAGAAGTCTGGATTTCAGCGATTTGATAGTCGTCCACCTTTTAGAGCAGCTGAAAGACCAAAGTGCCACCGTTTCCACCAAGGAAACTGTCAAGTAGATCCTAGAAACTGTTATAAGTGCGGGAAGTTTGGACACATTGCTAAAGATTGTAGGGTGGTTAGATTTTGTTATTCATGCAATTCGCCAGATCATCTTCAATCAGATTGTCCATTGGGAAGAATACCATCGGGTGGCACGTCAACAAGAGCATCGGGTGTTAGACCAACAACACCGAGGTTAGAGCCAGCAAGAGCAAGAGGCCGTTCATTTCAAATGACAGCAAAAGAAGCGGAGGAAACTCCGGACGTGGTTACAGGTACATTCTTAATAAATTCTACACGTGCTAAGGTGTTATTTGATTCCGGTGCAAACCGATCGTTTGTGTCTCCTTCATTTGCTGCTTACATGCGTTTAAAGCCGAAAGTGTTAGATCATGCTTTATTGGTAGATACGGCAAATGAAAATCAAGTATCAGTTAAAGAAGTATTTGATAGTTGCGTGATAGATATAGAAGGGTGCGGAGTACCGATTCAGTTATTTCCAATAGCCCTGGTAGAGTTTGATGTGGTAGTGGGAATGGACTGGTTAGCCGAGAACCAAGCTAATATAAATTGTGATAAGAAGTTAATAAACGTAGTGTTACCTGAAAAAGGGCCGGTAGTGATTTATGGCGATCGTAGGAATTATCAGTATAATCTTATTAACATGATAAAAGCCCGTAAGTGTGTTAGTAAAGGTTGTCAGAGTTACTTAGCTTATGTAATAGATACTAAGCTAGAGAAGAGTAAGTTGGAAGACATTCCAATTGTTAGTGATTTTCCAGAAGTATTTCCTGAAGACTTGAACAGTCTTCCGCCCGTTAGACAGGTAGAGTTCGGTATAGATCTAATTCCTGGAGCCAACCCTGTAGCCCGTGCACCGTATCGTTTGGCGCCTCCAGAAATGAAAGAAATGATGGCACAACTGCAAGATCTATCCGTTAAGGGTTTCATCAGACCAAGTTCTTCACCGTGGGGAGCACCAGTCTTATTTGTGAAAAAGAAGGATGGTTCGATGAGAATGTGTATCGACTACAGAGAATTGAATAAGCGCACAATCAAAAACAAGTATCCTCTACCTAGAATTGATGACCTATTCGATCAATTAGTTGGAGCATGTTGTTTCTCCAAGATTGATTTAAGATCCGGTTATCATCAGTTGAAGGTTAAAGAAGAAGACGTGTTGAAAACTGCTTTTCGCACCAGGTACGGTCACTATGAGTTTCTAGTAATGCCATTTGGATTGACAAACGCTCCAGCCGCCTTTATGGATTTAATGAATCGGGTATGTAAGCTATATCTTGATAAATTCGTCATTGTATTTATCGATGATATACTTATTTATTCCCGATCCAAAGAGGATCATGCACGGCATCTTCGTTTGATTTTGGAATTGTTGAAGAAAGAAAAGTTGTATGCGAAATTTTCAAAGTGTGAATTCTGGTTGCGGGAAGTTCAGTTTTTGGGGCATATAGTTTCTGAAAAGGGTATACAAGTCGATCCGATGAAAGTGGAAGCAGTTGAAAAATGGGAACCACCAAAGACAGCAACAGAAGTACGAAGTTTTCTGGGTTTGGCCGGCTACTACCGAAAGTTCATAAAAGATTTCTCTCGTATTGCCACACCGTTGACGAAACTGACTCGGAAGAATTTGAAGTTCGAATGGAAGGCAGAACAGGACGAAGCATTCAGGATATTAAAGGAGAAACTCTGCAGCGCGCCGATATTAGCATTGCCAGAAGGTTCGGATGATTTTGTGGTCTACAGTGATGCTTCTAAGTTAGGTTTGGGATGTGTACTCATGCAACGTGGAAAAGTAATTGCCTATGCTTCTCGTCAATTAAAGGATCATGAAAGGCAATATCCTACCCATGATATGGAACTTGCAGCGGTTGTCTTTGCATTGAAGATTTGGAGACATTATCTGTATGGTTCCAAATGTCAAATTTTTACTGATCATAAGAGTCTTCAACATCTTTTTGATCAAAAGGAACTGAATATGAGGCAAAGAAGGTGGATAGAGTTAGTGAATGATTATGATTGTGAAATCCTTTATCACCCAGGAAAAGCGAATGTGGTGGCAGATGCACTAAGTCGACAAGAAAGAAGTGGAACGATAAAGGCGATATCTTTAAGAGCGGAACTGCTTCCAAACATTTTTGACGAATTACTGAAGTGCCAATTAGATGCTTATCAAGAAGAAAGTTTGAAATCTGAACGGTTGGTTGGGATATCAGCATTGCTTGGGAAAGATAACCGTGGGTTGTTGTGTTTGGGGAATAGGATTTGGGTACCTCGTTTGGGTGGATTACGTGATCGTGTACTACAAGAAGCTCATCAATCTCGATTCTCCATTCATCCAGGTACAAATAAAATGTATAGAGATTTGAAACAATTCTATTGGTGGCTGGGGATGAAAAGAAGTATTGCTAAGCATGTGGAAGACTGCATTACCTGCAAGAAAGTAAAGATTGAACATCAGAAACCGTTTGGTCAGTTACAACGCTTAGATATTCCAGTGTGGAAATGGGATCAGATCACAACTTATTTCATTACCAAGTTACCAAGAACTTCAAAAGGATTCGATTCTATTTGGGTGATTGTGGATAGGTTGACGAAGTCTGCTCATTTCTTGCCGATAAAAGAAACCGATTCTTTGGAACGTTTGGACAAACTGTACATTAATGAAATAGTAACTCGACATGGAGTACCAATTTCGATTATTTCTGATCGAGATAGTCGTTTTACTTCTAGATTCTGGAGAAGCTTTCAAAACGAAATGGGAACACAAATCAAGTTAAGTACAGCATATCATCTACAGACTGATGGACAAAGCGAAAGAACAATTCAGACGTTAGAAGATATGCTTCGGGCTTGTATAGTTGATTTTGGAGGATCATGGGATAAACATTTGCCTTTGATAGAGTTCGCTTACAACAACAGTTATCATTCTAGTATTCAGGCGGCACCGTTTGAAGTATTGTATGGCAGGAAATGCCGAACGCCCTTGTGTTGGAATGAAGTGGGGGAAAAGCAGTTAGCAGGGCCAGAAATAGTGCAGTTAACAGCAGATAAGATTACTCAGATCCGGGATAGATTGAAAACGGCACAAGACAGACATAAAAGTTATGCAGATCGACGCCGGAAACCGTTAGAATTTCAGGTTGGGGAATTTGTGATGTTAAAAGTTTCACCTTGGAAAGGAGTCATACATTTTGGGAAGCAAGGTAAACTCAGTCCGCGGTATATTGGGCCATTTGAAATTACAGAAAGAATTGGTGAAGTAGCATACAGATTGGATCTTCCGTTGGAATTGAGCAGGATTCACAACGCGTTTCATGTGTCGAATTTTCGGAAATGTTTAGTCACGCCGGACCAGGCAGTCTCTCTACCGGATATCCAGGTTGATGAAAAGCTGAACTACATGGAAGAACCGGAAGCTATAGTTGATCACAAGGTTAAAGTATTAAGGAATAAAGAGATCAAGCAAGTAAAGGTCCAGTGGAAACATCATAGGGGTCAGGATGCAACATGGGAATCGGAGACGGAGATGAGAGCCAAATACCCTCATCTGTTCACTTAATCGAATTCTGGGACGGAATTCTTTTAAGGGGGGGATGTTGTAATAACCAGGTATTTTATCTAATTTTAAATAAGGAATTTATAAGTTTTTATATTAGTATTTTAGGAGTTAAAAACTAAAGGGTAAGTTTTAATTTAATAATGGAAGTTTAGGGGTATGTTTTGTCATATAAGCTAAACTTGAGGTTTGTTTTGTCTCTCTTCACAAACTCTCTCCCACCACCGCCACTTCCACCTCTTGTAGAGGAGGTATCCTCTTGTTAGTACTTAGAAGATATTATTCAAGGTGTATGTGTGTGTAAGTGTATTCGGTTGAGAGAGAGAGAGAGAGAAATCGAGAGAAAGTTTGAAGGGAAGAAGAAGGAAAAGATTAAGAAGTTTGTTGCTGTGATTCAGGGATTTAAACTGAAGTGATTCAGGTAAACAATCCATACCTTATATGTGTTTTAATTCTCTAAAGTGTTCTTGAGGTTTATAGTTAAGTTCTTGGTGGGTTTTGTTAAAAAGAGGTGTTTTGGGAAATCTGAGCTTAAGGTTAGGTTATGTTTATAGTCTTAATCATAACTGCATCTTTATAGCAATATGCATAGAATAAAACTGTAAAAATCTGGGTTTTAGGATGAAACAGTAGACTGAGACATTCATCGAAGTCGCAGTAGGCTAATATTCATCGAAGTCGCAGTAGGCTAATGTTCATCGAAGTCGCAATGGACGACTGCGACATTCATCGGAGTCGCAATGGTTGGTTGCGACTTGGCATTGAAGTCGCAATGGTCGTTTGCGACTTGGCTTGAAATCGCAGTAGTAGATTGCGATTCGAGTGTGGGATCGCAGTAGTTGGTTGCGACTCCAAGGTGGAATCGCAATAGTGGGTTGCGACTCCAAGGTGGAATCGCAATAGTGGGTTGCGACTCCAAGGTGGAATCGCAATAAGGGGTTGCGACTTCGGGGTGAAATCGCAATAAGGGGTTGCGACTTCAGGGTGGAATCGCAATAGGAGATTGCGATTTGGTACTGTTCATTGCGATTTCAGTTGGGAATTTTGTAAGTTTAAGTATTAAAGGAAATATTTGGTATTTTATCTGATTTCAGATTTGGTGAAAGATCAACGTACGTGAGTTATCTTGGAAGGGTTTTTGTGATAAAAACAAGGTGAGTTTTTATTTGAAATGTTTTCAAATGGAATACATATATGTGATTAAATGTAATATGGTGCATATAATGTTTATATGAATATTGCATTGTATGAGTACTAGTTGGCCGGGCTTAGGACCGGTGAAAGTTGGCTGTACAAAGGGACAGTGGTGTTGGCTGTATTTAGTACAGCGGTGTAAATTAATTAATTGGCTTGCTACCAATTAATATGGCCAAGGAAAAGAAAAGAGATAGAGATGGAAAGATACATGATGCATGAGTCATATTTGGTATTCTTACGTGCATTATGTGCAAATGTTTTCTTTTACTAACGGGGATTTTTCTCACTAGACCTCAAGGTCTAACCCTCATTTTTGTTTTAAAATATGTATTCCAGGTCATGGAGCAAACAAGAGGCAATGATAGGATTTATCATGTTAGCTTTTGTGGATGTTGAATGATTATGAAGATTTCAGTTATAATTAGTAGTTGTTATGTATTTTACTTTATTCGAAAAAGTTTGTACTGAAAGACCTAATTGTAGAATTTAAGGGACCATATTTGGATTATGATATGTTATTTTGTGGTGAATTATATGAAACTTGTATGTTGGGATTAAGGGATGTTACACACATATATATATATTTCACACATACTCACACACATATATAAACACATATATGTATTCCAGTTAAAAACGTTTTAAAGTAAAACTCACATCGATTGCTTATCAAAAACACTTGCAAGCTCCTTTCAAAAAGATCCTATCCTTCACCTTGACTCTACAAAATCTGAAACCATGTAAGATACATATATCGCTTCACTAGCCAAACACATAAAGCCTACTAAGTTCCGGCCCTCCAATGTTTCACTTATACTCTTACTCTTCTGACTTAACAACAAAACATAACAAGGTACCGGGACTACCCAGAGTACCGGAAGACAACACTACCGGGACTTCCCGAGTACCGGGAGACAATACTACCGGGACTTCCCGAGTACCGGGACTCCATGGCACCGGGACTCCAGAGTACCGGGAGTCGGCTATACCGGGAGTCCACCGGAACTCGACATCACTGGGAGTTGATACTACCGGGAGTCTCAAGAATACAGTCGGTTTCCAAAATACCCAGATTCAAATTAAACCTATATAACTTCAATTTAAACATTCTAATCCGATAGAAGTCTAATACTACTGATTATAACCACAAATTGCAAAGGAACTTACCTCCAAATTGCTTCTAACCCAAACGATTGATGCGATAGCCGTACGTTTCCCCTTTCGCCTTCAGAACTCCCGCACACACACACTCTTTTTATTTCTGGATAATGATAATCTGATACCTAGAATTGATAATATCTTAACCTAATTTACCAATTGAACCCTCAATTATTAACTAATGGCTAACATACCCTTTTTAACCCATGATTTTATCCAAACTTGCTCTAACTTTCTTCATAGAGTTAAATAAGTCTGACGGATAGGTAAATTATCTAACGGACTTACCCGGGGTATTACAATAAGATTTATCGGTGAAGGATATCATTTGAAGAAACTCATCAGCTTTACGCATGTAGTTATATATGGAAACATATCTACAAATATTTACATATGTAGTTATAAAGATTAAGGGTTGGGTTCCGGTGAGAAGTTGAGGTTAACATGAGAAGTGGTTATAACTATCGGATGAGAAATGAACGTACATTAGGATGAGATGCACCAACATGCACCGGATCAATCCCCTTCAAACCATGGTGTTGTAGCTTTCTTACAATATTTTCCGTTTCAATGCAGCAATGTGTTCATATATATTTCATTTCCGTCGCCATGTGCTTGTTGTCATACGGTTTCGTGTTGCTGATTGAATTTGACATTACAATATGAGTTTGTTTCAACTTGGTTCGTTAAGTATGGTGCCCACTAATATGAGGTTTTAATAGGTACTTTTCCAATGCAGGTCATATGACCTCTAGATGGAATCAAACTGCAGGAATTGTGTAACGAAATGCGCTATTGCCAAAAAAATAAAAAAATAAACAATTCCTCCACTAGAAAGGTCTTCTATGGGACAAGAAGAAGGGATGAAAAGGTACTGCAATTTTTACATACATGGACATTAAATACACACAAGATGAAACTTTGACCTTGGAGGAAAGACCTTCCAGTAGTACATGGTGGCCTACAGACTTGGCTCTGTTTCATTGGACTCAATGGAAGAAAATCCAACTCATGAAAGATCTATGGCCAGCAATGCTTATGACATGATTCCATATCATCCTCATAAAGTGTCACATATCCTGTGGAGCACTAAAATGCTTGTTGAACCTATTCGTAATTGCTTATACTCCTTCATTCCTGTGAGAACTTGCACTTTCTTTGCTAATTCTAAAAATGCATGTAATGTTATTTTTTATTTATACAGGTTAATCTTATCCATGGTTACACTTGCTTAGACTTATGAGGGAGTTCATTTGTAGTTATAAGTTACATGTGATCGTTCAATTTGGAGAAAGTCCGTCATATGAGAAATAGCACAACGTGTTTTGATTTCTACTAATTTCTACTTTAGTTCTCTATTGATTTTGATTTCTGCACTGAACCTTTTGTATATTTTATCAAAGTTGTTGAACTCAGCTACAATGCTCGAAGGTTTTTCGTTTTTCATTTTCAATAAAAATTTCACATATTGCTCACCCGGTGCATTGCACGGGCACACTGCTAGTATATATATATATATATATATATATATATATATATATATATATATATATAAAACGGTCTCGTAGAATGATAAAAGTTGTCATCAAAAGAATATAGATGGTAGCTAGGGCATTGGTTATGCGCACCAATTTATCCAGATCTACATGGGGTTATGCAATATTACATCCAACTTTAATTATTCGTGTTTAGACCCACAACCAACCAACCAATCTTATGCGTACCAGTTGGTAACTGGATATAAGCCTGATGTTTTACATTTACGTATGTTTGGTTGTGTTGTATATGTGCCAATTACGCCCCCACAACGTACCAAAATGGGTCTTAAAGACGAGTACTCATCAAATGTTGGATATGAACCCCCAACAATTATCCGCTAATTAGAACCCTTGACGAGTGATCCCTTTACCGCTAGATTTGCGGGTTGTCACTTTGATGAGACAACCTTCCTGTCGTTAGGGGGAGATAGGAAAAAGGATTTTCCAAGGGAACGACATGAAGTGTCATTGAATATTTCAACCGTGTCTCATTTTGATCCCCAAAAACTTCACAACGTAAAGTTGAAGTCAAACGAATCAGACTCGATACCTGATACGTTTAATATTATCTAGAGTGACAAGATCACATATACGAGCTGCAAATATACTCGCAAAGTCAAAAGTCCCCAAACAAGGGCACAACGTCGCTGGAAGTACGTTGCAATCACACATGGTGGAGGTGTGGTTGAGGTCGTAGCTCCCAAAAGGAAATGGGGGAAGCTACATGGTTCGATAGATACTCATCTAAAGGAAGAGAAGAGTAAGACACAACTATATATCATCAATACATGAGATTATCTCTAATTAAATTTATGTCTATGAATCATTACTAGAGGACGCTCCGAAGTTATACTGATTCCAGAGATCAAAGAAATCTCAAATGAATATGAGTCGATGGACAGATCATAAATACTAAATGATGATATATTTGCATATATCGTTGCTTATGAGATAATAGAGCACGATGTCATCGAACCATGCTCAGTTGAAGAATGTCAACAAAGAGCAAATTGGCCTAAATGAAAAGAAGCAATCCAGGATAATCATTTGACAAATGAACAAGTATTTGGTTCGGTAGTGCTACCTGACCAAGTGTAAAGCCTGTAGGACATAGATAAATCATTTGTCAGGGAAGCGTAATGAGAATAATTAAGTCATAATATATAAGGCTCTCCTTTGGCGCAAGGTTTCTCACAACGCACTGGATTGACCACAATAAGACTTACTCTCTCGTGATGGAGAACGTTCTGCTAATTAATTAGCCAAGTAGTTTCCGAAGGACTGGAAATTGCAGCTCAATGATGTAGTTACTACATATCTCTATGGGGATCTAAATTCAGAGATATATAAAAGTTCTTGATGGCATTATACCAATATCAAGTAACTCTAAACCATGAAATGCGGTTACAATAAAATTGAAACACTCACTTTATAGATTAAAGCAATCTATGCGGATGTGGTATACCCGCCTGAGTGAATACTTGATTGGGAAATGATAAATAAGAACGATGAATTGCGCCCTTGCGTATTTATATAAGAAAACAAGTCCCATATTTTCATAGTAGCTCTATATGTCGATGTTATACACATAATAGGCACTCTTGATGAAATAAGAGAAAACACAAGCTACTTGAAATCTGAATTTGAGATGAAAGATCGTGAGAAAACTTGGTTTTGTCTAGATACTTGAGCTACGACACCGAGTTTGTGGAATATTAATCCACCGATCCGCATATGTCTAGAAAATGATCAGGCGACCTAATATGGACAAAGTGCATCCGATTAGCACTCCCATGATCGGTCAAAGTGATGGATATAAGGAAAGATCCATTTCGTCTAAAGGATGAGGACGAAGAGGTGTTAGGAGCTGGAATTCCATACCTAAGTACAATAGGCGCATTATTGTACTCAACATAATACACTTGACCGTATATTGTACTTCTCACTGAACTTGTCAGCTAGATTTAGCTCAGCGCCAACGCAACGTCATTGGAATGATTTCAAATTAATCTTTTGGCACCATTGACGTGGGCTTATAATTTCCGTACGGAGATAAATGGATTGATAATGAAACTTCAATACCTACTTAGATTGTGAGCGGCAAAAGTACTGGCTCTTATAGAAAAAACACCAAACAATGCATTGGTATATATTTGCTGATATTAGGTATATGTTTGACTGATATAAAAGTTGTTCCCAAACTGGATAAGGAATTATCATATGGAACATGCCGATTGCTTGGAAGTAAACTAAGCAAACCCTTAATAGCTATCTTCTTATATTATCAACAATCTTACTCTCCATGAAACTATTCAAGAGTGTATATGGTTAAGGACTATCATTACACATATAAGAGGAGCTGGTAATTTTGAGGTTAACCACTATACAACTTGCATGTATGGAAATAATGAATCATGTATCGAAGAAATGAAAGTAAGATATATCAAGGGTTATAACACAAAGCATACTTTCCTTAAGTTTTCATATAATCAATTATCCTCAAGATTCAAGTGATCTGAATAAGATGCGAGGAAAATGTGGCATGTTTGTTTACCAAATCAATACGTAAAACCATATTTGGGAAACATGTAGAAAGTATTAAAATGGAAATGTTTTAAACCTCCTTTGATTAATGCACAAATAAGGGGGAGTAGTAGACAAAAGGGGGAGTCTACTATATATGTAATATTGGTATGTTGTGCTCTTTCCTTCAACCAAGGTTTTATTTTTCCCATTGGGTTTTGTTCCTTGGTGTAAGGTTTTAGTGAGGCAACGGTTTATATACCATCATGTTTTATTAACTCTCACGATTAATGTACGAATCTAAGAGAAAACTAGACTAAAGGAAAAGTCTATGTATTGGAAATAAGCTAGTGCGTTGTACTCTTTCCTTCGTCATATTTTTATTTTTTCCCACTGGGTTTTTATTTTGGCGTAAGGTTTTAACGAGACAACAATTATGCACCTTCACTCCTTTGACTCGGCACAAGGGGGAGTGTTATAGGATAAATGTGCCATCGTCTAAAGGATATGACGATAGAGATAGGGATAGAGATAGATTAGAATTGAAATATCTTGTAGTTATCTACTTGTAACTCATTCCTATATAAATGACTTATGATTAATGAGAATTACGATTCATTATCTCCATTATGTTGTGTTCTATTCGGTTTTCTCTTCAACAATTAACTATATATGGTTAAAAACCAACTTTAGACAAGAAAAATAATTAAAGGGTTTTGGATATGGGAAATTAATTGTTTTAGTTATTTTTTTTATGGTTTAACGTCTTAGCCACATTTTTCTTAAAATTATCAAAATAGTACCAGGTCCGTAAAAATAGGTCTGTAATTGTGGGCCTACCTTAAAAACAAAAACAAAATGAATCAGACCGATTTCATTTTTTTTTATATTGCGGATCTAGGTCAATTTTTTTAAAGAAAAATCGATCAAATTTGAATTTTTTTTGGTATTTTTGAGCCCGGTCCACAACTATTTCAGTAAAAATAGAAAGAAAGTGGCTAGGAAGTGAAACCACCGTTAAATACATATAGTTTTAACTGCACAAATCTCGATCGCCTCATTGCATCCAATCTAAAAAATATGGACTTTTGTAATGTAGTAATATTTTTTAACTGCATAACAACAACCACATACTGAGTAAACTTTAGTTGTTCTTTCTAGATCGACACAAAGTTTAGTAACTTTCATACAAATTCGTTTGAAAACCAGGATCTTGAAACGGTATGTACGGTACAACAGTTGAATGCGTGGATGGATGATGGGTGATATAGAGGCAAGGAATACAAGTGATGATGATAAGGTAATGTGTTTGTTTTCTTTTGTCTATGTGTTTCAAGGACCATGCACTTTCACCTTTCTTTCTTATAATCGTTTGGATTAATATATATATATATATATATATATATATATATATATATATATATATAGCATTAAGTTCAATAGAGAAGTGCAAATATTTAGAGAAATAGAGAAGTAAAAAAACACGGGACCGTTCATATATGAACGTTCATATATAAACAGTCATATATGAACGTTCATATATGAACGTTCATATATGACTGTTTATATATGACTGTTCATATATGAACGGTCCCGTAGTTTTTTTACTTCTCTATTTCTCTAAATATTTGCACTTCTCTATTGAACCTTTCCCTATATATATATATATATATATATATAGCGGTCGGTTCATTTGAGAAGTCTAAATATTTTGAGAAATGGAGAAGTAAAAAAACACGGGAGTGTTCATATATGAATGTTCATATATGACTGTTATATATGACTGTTATATGAACGTTCATATATGAACGTTGGAGTGTTCATATATGAATGTTTATATATGAACGTTTATATATGAACGTTCATATATGACTGTTCATATATGAACGGTCCCGTGTTTTTTTACTTCTCTATTTCTCTAAATATTTGCACTTCTCTATTGAACCTTTCCCTATATATATATATAGCGGTCGGTTCATTTGAGAAGTCTAAATATTTTGAGAAATGGAGAAGTAAAAAAACACGGGAGTGTTCATATATGAATGTTCATATATGACTGTTATATATGAACGTTCATATATGACTGTTATATGAACGTTCATATATGAACGTTGGAGTGTTCATATATGAATGTTTATATATGAACGTTCATATATGAACGTTCATATATGACTGTTCATATATGAACGGTCCCGTGTTTTTTTACTTCTCTATTTCTCTAAATATTTGCACTTCTCTATTGAACCTTTCCCTATATATATATATATATATATATAGCGGTCGGTTCATTTGAGAAGTCTAAATATTTTGAGAAATGGAGAAGTAAAAAAACACGAGAGTGTTCATATATGAATGTTCATATATGACTGTTATATATGACTGTTATATGAACGTTCATATATGAACGTTGGAGTGTTCATATATGAATGTTTATATATGAACGTTTATATATGAACGTTCATATATGACTGTTTATATATGAACGTTCATATAACAGTCATATATGAACGTTCATATGAACGTTCATATATGACTATTTATATATGAACACTCCCGTGTTTTTTTACTTCTCTATTTCTCAAAATATTTAGACTTCTCAATTGAACTCTTCCCTATATATATATATATATATATATATATATATATAGGGGTGGGTTCAAATAAAAACTTAAATTCAATTGTAAACGTGGGGACAAACCACAACCGTTGATTAATAATCCGGTGAAGAGATCAGTGGCAAAAAAACGCGGTGACAATTTTGTAAATAAGTTGAAAACTCTGTCCATGGCTTAATGAATATTTAGCGCGCAAGGGTAAAATTGGAAAAAAAATATTCAGTCTGAATAAAAGGTAATTATTCAGACTGAAAAGGTAATTATTTTCGTCAGATTAGAATCAGCGCCTCCTTTGTTGACCTTTTATTTTCTTTTTTAATTAAAAAACTTTTACCTCCTTAAATTTAAAAATATATTATCTCAAAAATTACTAACATTTTAATCAAACAAATTACATCAAAAAAACGAGAATTTCGTGCTCTTCGATATGACATCCATCATGATATAGTTTTTTTTTTCGTTTTAACCGTTTTTACGTGAAATCGTGTATATGTGTTATATTCAGAGTGAATAATATAACATTCGGGATGAATAATATCTACATTTATTCGAACTGAGTATATAAAATTATTCAGACTGAATATATGGAATTATTCAGTCTGAATAGTTTACCTTTATTCAGTCTGAATAATTATATTCGTTTGAATATCTACCTTTATTCAGTCTGAATAATTCTATATATTCAGGCTGAATAAAGATAGATATTCAAAACGAATAAATGTTTAAGTTTTGTTCTTTTTTCATATCTACCTTTATTCAGTCTGAATAATTCTATATATTCAGACTGAATAAAGGTAGATATTCAAAACGAATAAATGTTTAAATTTTGTTCTTTTTTCATATCTACCTTTATTCAGTCTGAATAATTCTATATATTCAGTCTGAATAAATGTAGATATTATTCATCCAGAATGTTATATTATTCATTCTGAATATAACACATGTACACGATTTCACGTAAAAAACGGTTAAAACGAAAAAAAAACTATATCAAGACATGAATAAGTTTTATTCTTTTTTAATATCTAACTTTATTCAGTCTGAATAATTTCATATATTCAGTCTGAATAATTCTATATACTCGGTCCGAATAAATGTAGATATTATTCATCCTGAATGTTGTATTATTCACTCTGAATATAACACATATACATGATATCACGTAAAAAACGATTAAAACGAAAAAAAACTATATCATGATGGATGTCATATCGAAGAGCACGAAATTCTCGTATTTTTGATGTAATTTGTTTGATTAAAATGTTAGTAATTTTTGAGATAATTTATTTTAAAATTTAAGGGGGTAAAAGTTTTTTAATTAAAAAAGAAAATAAAAAGTCAACAAAGGAGGCGCTGATTCTAATCTTGACGAAAATACCCCTAAAGTTGAATTTTAGGAATGGCTTTAATATGGCTGCGATCAATGGACGAGATTTGTCCTCACGTTTCCAACTGAATTTGAGTTTTTAGATGAACTTTCCTATATATATAATATATATATATATATATGTATATATATATAGCCTTAGGTTCAATAGAAAAGTCCAAATATTTAGAGAAATAGAGAAGTGATCTTGGCCATTTATTCGGTCAAGATTGGGTATAATTGGTCAAAAGTTGCGGCTTTGACTGGTCAAAAGTTGCGGCTGTTCCAAAAATAGACGGGCAATTTCGTAACTTTTACAAAAAACACGGGCTGAGTTCATATATGAATCTGTGTGATTCATATATGAACTATACGTTCATATATGAACCTTTGTAATTCACATATGAACTATTTATAACTAATTCATATATGAATCTTGTGATTCGTATATAAACCTTTGTGTTTCATATATAAAACTAATTAACTGTAGGTTCATATATGAATCAGTTGAACCAATTAATTGATTAATATATGAATATTTGTGTTCATATATGAACCTTTGTGATTCATATATGATTTTTTTAACTAATTCATATATGAATCTTTGTGTTCATATATGAATCTTTGTGATTCATATATGAATTTTTTTAACTACTTCTAATATGAACAAATTAACTGATTCATATATGAATCACAAAGGTTCATATATGAATTAGTTAAAAAGAGTTTATATGTGAATTACAAAGGTTCATATATGAACGTATAGTTCATATGTGAATCACACAGATTCATATATGAACTCATCCCGTGTATTTTTTACGAAACTACCCCTCTATCTTGTGCAGACCACGCGAGTAATTATCCGCTGCTTCTCGATCAAAGACGCCGATCTTGACCGAATAAATGGCCAAGATCACTTCTCTATTTCTCTAAATATTTGGACTTCTCTATTGAACCCTTCCCTATATATATATATATATAGAGAGAGAGAGAGAGAGGAAGGTTCAAACGAGGAGCGTACCTATTTACGAGAAACGCGAGGAGCGTCTTCCATGTACTGGATCACATGTGATCCACTACTCCCGAAAAAATCGGGTGGGGGCGACCTGGTTCGCGAGTCGCGTGGAAGTCGTCCGGATCACATGTGATTTTAGGCGTGAATCACATGTGATCCACTACATGGGCGGAAGCCCCCCGATCAGGTGTGAATCACATGTGATTTTGTACGTGAATCACATGTGATTCAGTACATGGGCGGTGCTCCTCGCGTTTTTTTTAAATTGTTACGCTCCTCGTTTGAACCTGCCTCTCTCTCTCTCTCTCTCTCTCTCTATATATATATATATATATATATATATAGAGGAGTGGTATCTTTTGCAAACCACCCCATTCTTAGAAACTATGCAACCATCTTAATCACCATCCATTAAATTGATTCACGGACAAGATTCATCCGGTGGCATTTTAAGTAATTATGGAACATTGGGTAATTAATTTCATAAAGAAAAGACGCGCGCAAGGGTAGATTCGTCAAAACATCATCATTCATCGTCCCCCAGAATCATCCCCAAAAATCACGGGATCCACTTCCCCCAGATAAATAGCCGATTTAGACTCATACGGTTTCGGAAGGCAATATCGATTACAATATACCAACACAAATCATTTCGATGCCACGATACTTGCATCCAAACCGAGGTAACAATCATAGGTTTTTTGTACAAATAAATTTCAATCGTTTATTCAATGATTATAGGGTTTTTTACATAAACAGTGAGACGACCCAGTGAAAGAATCAGAATTAAGTATTCATTCTCTAATTTCAAGAACACACCAGAAAATCCGGTATTAGTCAACATGGAAGAACTTGAAAATCATGAAACACGTCGAAAGGGAGTAGAAATCGTCAAAAACACATCATAAGATACGGCATTTGTTTGGGGTTTACATTCTGAGTTAGTATTTGTGAATCTTGTTTAAAGTTTTTTTTTTCATTTTGTTTAATGGAATTGTTCAATGATTTTTGATAGATGAAAGCAATGTGATTCTTGATAAATGTAAATCATATATTTAAAACAGTACACTTTGATGAAATCAAGTATTATAATTTCATAAAGAAATTAAATTCATGACTATCATTAGTTCAGTTTGTTGTATTGATTGGAATTTCATGGTTTTATTGTTTATTGAATCTGGAAATTTACTCAAGCTTCACATTATTCAATTGATGAGTGTAAAATATGATAAACAATTCATGATTATGAGATTACATTTGTTGTTGTTCTTAAATTGTTAGTATTCATGATCCTGAGATAAAATAATTCATGAATATTCTGGTGTATTGATAAATGATTCATGATTCTGAGATAAAATTGTTATTATTGATAAATTGATTATTCGTGATTTTGAGATAAAATAGTTCATGAATATTATGGTATATTGATAAATTGATTCATGAATTTTGAGTATTCATGATTCTGAGTTAAAATAATTCATGATGGTGTATTCATGATTTGATTCATGAATTTTATCAATTGAATATGAGATAAAATAGTTTTTACCATCAACACTTTCTCTCATATCTTGTCTTAACACGTCTACAACGTCAATTAAATAACAATCAGACAACACATAAATAAAATCTAATCACAACAACTAAAAATAATTTATTCATAACAACAACTACAATTAAAAATAAAATAACAGGAAATCATGAATGCTTAAAAAAATACCATTTAATCATGAATGCTAACTATAAACAAACATGGAATCATGAATGCTAAACTATAAAAAACATGGAATCATGAATGCTAACAACATTCTTAAATTCATACATGTTAATAACATGCAATCAAGAAACTAACAACATATTGACTATATTCATCAAACTACATAAAGCATTTAATAACAAAAAATGAAGCTATGTTAATCACAATAGCATACAACGATAACAAAATAAATAAAATTTATAAAACAATAAAAAAACAAAAAATAATATCATACATTCATTAATCTGTATAAAAAAACACTAGAATAAAACATACAAAACAAAAAAAATAAAAAACTGATTCGTTTATAGCACCTTCGTCTTCTTGAATTCCACTTGAACTCCCAACATGTTGGATGCCTACAAAAGTTTCTTTCGATGACGATTGATCAACAGTAACTATATCGACAACTGCATCATCTTCGTTAACTTGTATGGGTTCGGAAAACACATCCTTCACGTATATCTCATTAATTGACGGATAATCGTCCGTTTTTTATTAAAAGCCATAAATATTCAAGTCGAATTGCAGTATCAAGAACACAAAAACCCAACGAATCAAAAATATGTTTATAATAAACCTGCTTAAGTTTGTAACAACCCGAAAATCCAAAACATACATTTTATTTAAAATATCCCAAAATAAGGGTCCTAGTACATACACGACATTCCAAAACAGAGGTTACAACACTTGCAGCGGAAACAAACTTCCACAGCCGAGATCTAGCTATGCTAAAGTAATACTAAATTATGAACCAGAGTGCTCTACACAAATCGCCTCCAGCTCTATTCTTCATGCCTTCTCCTTTCCTCTAGACGAAGCACCACTAATGCGCTTCCCTGAAAATGGTTTTAGTTTTGAAAAGCGAGGGTTAAACCATGAGGTCTAGTGAATTCCCTCCGAAACGCAGTTTATACGAAAACATGCATAAAATCATTTCTTTATCTGCCCTAAGGACACAAGTAATTCCATAACAAACAGGGGTATTTGCACAGTGTTCATAGACTACATCCAAATCCGTCAACAACCATGATCGGGGCCCAAGCAGACCCCCCTCTCGCCTCATATCGGGGCCCAAGCAGACTCCCCATTTTCTGAATAGACAGGAAACAAATTCCATACCTGCCGATTCATAATAAACTCCCAACGGATCATCTAATCCCGAGGTACACTAATCCCGCTGTGCAACCCGACTCCACATAAGCATACAAAGCAAGGCTAAGAGAAAACATATAGCGATGCATGTAAATTGTAAAAACAATTTATAGCATATGTGCATAACGTTTTCAAACATATAATTCATGCTCCGAATTTATAACAAGTTTAGAAATAAGCATGCGTGCATTCCATACCATGATCAGTAATAATCAAAAGCGTTTAACATTTCGTTTCATCAAAAGGAGTATAAGGGAACTCACCTGAAATGCAGTAAGTCTGACTAATGCCAACCCTCACTTCCAATCGACCCAACAACCTACAAGTACCCCAAATAGTGCATGAGAAAAGTCGGACACAACACACCCAAAAGGTCCCCTCTAAACTAGGCCCTCCAAACTGAACTTTCTATCCGGACACTAAGTTATCAGGAAACCAACACTTATCCGGACACTAAAGCTATCCGGAAACAACACATATCCGGACACTAAAGTTATCCGAAAACAACACATATTCGGAAACACAAATCACCCGAAAACCTCCTTATCCAGAAACTTCATTCCGGAAACCAACGTACCCGGAATCCGGACACGACTCTAACCGTATTCCCATTTGGAAACATCTCATCCGGAGACCATCGATCCGGAGACTTCTTCGTTCCGGATACTATCATCCGGAAACCACAACTATCCGGACATGGCGATGTTCGGACATCCGAACTGCGAAAACCCCCAAACCTTTAAATCGATTAGGAAAAGTGATTTTCGCCACAGACTTATTTAGATATTTGTTTGGGTTCATCCTCCAACCATAAACAACCATTTTTCTTCACTTATTTATCCTCTAATCGGTCCAGAACAACAAAACCTCCATATACCCTTTTTAAGAGATGAACACAGTAAGGTTTATGGTGATTTTCCAATTAACATTACTCAAAACAATGAAGAGATTAGATACTATGACCCAACATAGAAGGAATCGATGTTTACCTTAGTGAAGAAACCTTAATCGATCTCTCTCTCTCTCTTCTTCTTCCTCCTTCTCTCTTCTCGATCACAGTCGCACAGAAAGAATCAGACAAAAATAGAAATTAGGGATTTCTTCTCCCTTTTTATATCTTTCAATATTTGCAACCAATTCCCTCTTTTCTCTTAACTTGCGTTTTAGCCACAACTTTCGCAGATAGACAAACTTGGTACACTGTTATTACAAAGTTCATCTTTTAGATTTCAAATAAATGGTTACGTGCATATATGCACTGTTTTGAAAGTCTAAAATAAGTGCATTGGTGCACATATCAAGTATTTTTATTGAAATTCTTTATACCTGATAAATATTTGCACTTATGCAATTGGATTCACAATAGGATGATTAAATAAGTTAAAATGTGCATGATTAACCAAAGGGTGATTAAGAAACTAAAAACAAAAACGTTCTAATATTGAAAAATCGATATCTATTATGAAAATAAAAAATTATTTAAAATGAAGTATATCTCGAAAATTAAGGAATATATATGAATATGTGATATGTTTGTTTTTGAATTGTGAGAAAAAATTGGAAAGGAATCATGGGATGAATTGTGAGAAAAATCAGGGAATCTAATCGTGGGTTACTTTTAATGGATATATGAAAGGGAAATTAATTAAAATACCTTAAGTTTGACCATGTGTTACCAAAATACCACAAATCTCTCCCACTTTGAAAAATACCCTAAAAATCCGCGATTGGAGCCCGCGATCGCGGGCCAGGGACCTTTCTGACACTTTTTTAAACTTGCAGGGACCATTTTTGAAAAATGAAATCCCGCGATGGCGAAGGAATCCCGCGATGGGATTATTTTTGTGACTTTTCAATTGCAAGGGACCATTTTTGAAAAATTCCAGGGACCATTTATGAAAATTTTGGTATTTTTGACACTGTTCACCCCGCTTTCGTCCATTTTTACGAATTTAAAATGAAATGTTACACTTTCAACCTCTATACTTATTTACTAAATTTACTTTATATCTTTTACTTTCATTATTTTAATTTTACATTTAACACATATAATCGTTTATTAACTAAAATACGTTAAAAAATACGTTTTAATTTTAACAAATTACACCATTATAATCGTCTCTTCGATACGTTCGAAATGAGCCCAATCTTGAATTTTTTTGGATTTATATATTTTAATATATATCATATACAGTTATACACTACATAAAAAAAAATTATATTTAAAATTCATACCCTTATAGTTAATTATTTAATTTGTGGTTTTTAATGTATTGTTTCCTTTCCATTTTAATGTTTTTAATATAGAAATTCACTTAAGTTTTTTATCAAGGAAATTAATTAACAACATCATATAAAAATTATTGCAAATCATCTTCCCAACCGAAACGGATACAGTGCATGTAAACAAATAAATCTATTACTGGAAGGCGTCCTGGAGTCCTGTGATGAAGTTAACCTTTTCCTTGATCACGTCCTCCATTCCTATGTAGTCCGATTTGAGTTCTTCTAGTTCCTCTTCAACTTCCTTAATCTCTCGTTGCAGGTGCCGAACGTGAGCCCTAGTCATGGCCAGTTCTCGTTTCTTCTCCGCTAGATACTCCATTTTCCCCTGCTGAATCCCCATGTTATGGTTCCACATACCCTTTACCTTTTCGATACCGGCGTTCGCCTCATCAATGGCTTTTTGCACTGAGGGAGTAATTCGTTGACTTTGTCGAAGACCCGTCGGCATAAAATCATACATTGGTGGGGTTCTCATGCCATTATCGAAGTAGTAATTGTCGGATGCCATCTCCCAGTCTGCTTCCTCCTCAGGCGTGAATGGAAAATCGGCTGCAGTTCGCCCACAGTTTGTCCACTCCTCGTCTGTTTTCGGTACCTTCCAGGTACTCCGGCGAGCTCCGTCGTTCAGTGATTGGTAGGCTCCCGAACGTGAAAGAGACTCTCTCCCCCTCTCTCTCTCTCTCTCTCTCTATATATATATATATATATATATAGAGAGAGAGAGAGAGAGAGAGAGAGAGAGAGTTTGTATGTAAAGAACATCCTAATAATTATTCATCTGTACGGTATATGTATATGTACATAAATAATCACAAATGTTTTTTGGTTTCTCTATATACATGTTTTCATGTTATGTATATGAACATAGTAGACATTACTTATATACACATGTAAACGTTCCTTGTTTTATTCTTTAATCAGACCCTACCCAATTGGTTATTTCTTGGAGATTAATTAATTTTTGTAAATAGAAAAATGAAAATAAATTAATTAAATAATAAAATTAAAGTAAAAATAAAAAAAACTTACGATAAAGAAGATGGCTACGTATGATACCTAGGAATCACTCCCTCCACGTCGTAGACAAAGACATGGATGGAGACCTAATATGATAATTCTTAGTTGTAGATACACAAATATATTGTAGGATTTGTTTTTCGTATTTTTCTACGAAAATAACGTTAAATCACGTATATTTCATGGACAACGACAACAAATCTATGTCTCCCCAACTTGTTAAAATGACCGGATCTTGATCATATTTCTACTAAGAGAATTAACATTTTTGTTAAACGATATTATATCAGTATTTCTATCCTTTCACAGCCACAGGTGTATTTAAAAGAACAAGATAATTTTACTGAGAGAATTAAATTTCAACTTAAGTGTTTCACATTTAAGCATGCCATAAAACTTACATATATGGTTCGTCGTTTGTAGGGAATGTAAATCAGGTTGAATACAGACCGAGCTTAAGCAAACAATAAAAAAAAAGAGAAAGCTAAAATGATGCAAACCAAATCATCAATATGAGTTTCATGTAGTTAAGAATCAGTTCCTTCCCAAAACAAACTGTAAACTGAAATTTGCATTTGGGTTTGTTTTAGTTTAAAATATATAAACCTAAAACGTTTTTTCAATTTGAAAAATAAACGGGTTGATATTAACTTTGAACATAGTATAGGTGCAAACCAAAAAACCCTTAAAAAAAGAAGTATAATACATACACTACTAAATGAAAGACTTTTGCCTACAGACTTTCCCTATGAAATCTGACGCTAAAGGGTGATTTGTCACAACCTATCACAAAAGTTGGTGGAATCAAATCAGTGACAGATTACCAACGGATTCTCTGGGTGATTCATTTTTCTCGAAAAACATCGGATTCTACCTAATCATTGGTATTTTTTGGGTGATCCGTCAGTGATCACCGACGAAATTTCCCCGAGTGATTTTTGTAGGTAAAAGTCATTAGTTTTGTAGTGATATATAGTTATGTTCGTCTCAATCCTTTACTCTACTCTCGTTACGGTTCGATTTATTATTCAAGACCGAGTTTTATCCACCTCTATTCTAAAAAAACGACTTTAATTGCATATATATATATATATAGGGAAGGGTTCAATAGAGAAGTCCAAATATTTAGAGAAATAGAGAAGTGATCTTGGCCATTTATTCGGTAAAAATCGGCGGCTTTGACCGAGAAGTAGCGGATAATTACTCGCGTGATCTGCACAAGATAGAGGGGTAGTTTCGTAAAAAATACACGAGCTGAGTTCATATATGAATCTGTGTGATTCACATATGAACTATACGTTCATATATGAACCTTTGTAATTCACATATAAACTTTTTTTAACTAATTCATATATGAACCTTTGTGATTCATATATGGATCAGTTAATTTGTTCATATGAGAAGTAGTTAAAAAAATTTCATATATGAATCACAAAGATTCATATATGAACACAAAGATTCATATATGAACACAAAGGTTCATATATGAATCAGAAAGGTTCATATGAACACAAAGATTCATATATGAATCAATTAATTGGTTCAACTGATTCATATATGAACCTACAGTTAATTAGTTTTATATATGAAACACAAAGATTCATATATGAATCACAAGATTCATATATGAATTAGTTATAAAGAGTTCATATGTGAATTACAAAGGTTCATATATGAACGTATAGTTCATATGTGAATCACACAGATTCATATATGAACTCAGCCCGTGTTTTTTGTAAAATTTACGAAATTGCCCTTCTATTTTTGGAAGGGCCGCAACTTTTGACCAGTCAAAGCCGCAATTTTTGACCGGTCAAAGCCGCAACTTTTGACCAATTATAACCGATCTTGACCGAATAAATGGTCAAGATCACTTCTCTATTTCTCTAAATATTTGGACTTCTCTATTGAACCTAAGGCTATATATATATTTCTATAAAGTTATCTGAATATATGAATATAAATGAAGTGTTTTAAATAACAATAAAATTCACAAACCAAATTGAGTAAGGGTGGCATAAAATTTAAGGTTTGTGTGTAAATCCAAATGAAGGCTGTGATCATGTGTTGCTGGAAAATATCAAATAGGGCCATGCCCTAGATGCAAAATGCCATCTTCTCTCATTTTCAAGAGGCCCCCATTCTCTCTTTGTTATTTTTAAAAAAAAATGTCAATGTTAAATATATATTGCAACAAAATTTTAATGCAGTTACATATTAATTATATCATTTTAGTTTTATTAAAATAACTAACATTAAAATGATCATGTTAGATGGAATGATAACAAAAAATATATTAACATGTGTTAAGGGGTGTGCGTTGAGTGGGGTCGGGTGGACAAACTAAAACTCCGATCAAACTTCAGATATGAAACCAAATTGAATTTTGGGTTTCGGATTGCTTCGAATTCGGATGTGTTGGTTAAATTCGGGTATAATTATATTATATTATATATATATATATATATTTTAAATCGATTGAGAGGATTGATGAAACCGATAATAGGTTTAGAAATAAAAGAGTGCGGCCGACTAGGAATTAGAATTTCCGTTAGATAAAAAAAATATATTTATATAATATTTAATTGTATAGGGTGCGTTTCTTTTGCAAACCAAACAATTCGTACAAACTATACAAACCAATCTTAGTCGTTCATCAAGTCTAATAAATATCTGATTTTATTATGGTTCTTAATATAAAGTCATGATCATAATTAATGAACTTAATCATCTTCCATATATATATCACAATCATTATTAATGAATGATAATAATTACCATAAATATATATATATATATATATATATATATATTGTTGTCTAATATAGTGGTTTGCAAAGTTTGTACAAATTGTTTGGTTTGCAAAAGAAACGCACTTTAATTATATATATATATATATATCCGGTTTTCGAACGGGTCGGGTGGCCAAAAATCAAACCCAACCCGAACTCAAATATCCTCCCAAAAGTTAGGTTTTGGATTTTCAGATTTCGGGACATCGGGTTGCACAAACACCATATTTTCTGCTCGGGTTTCAGACCATTCGTGTCTCGCACACCCCTGATGTCAGTTGCCATTAATGTTTTTTATATGTACATTTACGTTATAGGAAGTTGTCATTTTGTGGAATAAAACTTTCGTGAAAATACAACAAACTTTAACTTAGTTTCTATTTAGTAACAACATATTTTTTCTTCTTCTCAATTAGTGTAACAAACATGCAAATTCTGTATGTTACATTAGTTGTGAAATAAAAAATTCTTACACTAAATATCAGATAATGCAAATTTTGTTATATATTGATACATTTTGCCTTAACATAAAACATATATTGTATTCATTTAGGGTGCATTTGGTACACTGGACATGACAGGACATGACAGAACAGAGATCACTGTCACATGTTTGGCAGAACTTTTATGTGGAACATACAGGAACAGAGTGGAACAAGCTGGAACAGACTTATGTTTTACCAATATAACCTCAAAATAACATTTAATTCTATTCTAAAACATCAAATACACGTTATATTTTATATTTAATTCATTCTTTAAATTTTATTTATTGTATTTTTATCTAATGTTATCTGTTCTGTCCTGCTCTATCCATCCAGTTCTGTCTACCAAACTATAAAGGTAGTTTAGAAATTATTGTGTATAATTCGAAACGATAAGTGGATAAGAGTAAAAATTTGTGAGGTTGAAATGTTACATAGATAATGACATGATATCAATGTCTTTAATTAGATCTGACAACAACGAGTACACCCACGGGTTCAGTTAGTTGATTCAAGGGTACAACGTACAAGCATTTTTTGGATATTTAATACAACTCTTCGGTAGTTTTGTCCATAAATTTATAGGTATGCCTATAAATAAATTGCAAACATGTTAACAAAACAATTATCGTTGTCAATCAGGTTGTAGCGCAGTGGTTGATCGTCCTGGGTGATGTGGTGGAATATCCCATCTACCCAGGGTTCGATCCCAGGCGTCCTCAACATTGATAAGACATCTTTAAGTTTCAAAATTGTCAGGGATTGGTCCGGGCTGTGCCTGGGATACCCTTTCAAAAAACAATTATCGTTTTATTATATATATATATATATATATATATATATATATAGACTGGGTATCAAATACAAACCAAATGGATTGTATAAACCCCTACAAACTCAATCTAACTTCATGAATCTGATAATCTGATAATTTGGCTTCATGAATCTATATTTTGGCTTCATGAATATATAATTTGGCTTCATGAATCTATATTTTCCGGTGGAGCCCTAAAATACCCTTATGGATATAAAAAAAGAAGTTATGGATATAAAAAAAGAAGTTACGTGATTGGTGGAGATGAAAAAATATGCTAAAAGCCCTAAAATACCCTTATGGATATAAAAAAAGAAGTTACGTGATTGATGGAGATGAGTTTGTACAGTTTGTACAATCTATTTGGTTTGTACCCGATACCACCCCTATATATATATATATATATATATATATATATATATATATATATATATATATATATATAAGGTTACAACCTGTGCAACCCTCATCCAAACCATTCATTTAGCCTCATTAATCATGTAGACACTTGATTGATAACTGAATTGCATCAATGATTACGGGTTTCATGCAATAATCTTACATGCAATGCATAGTATTTCATTAAATGTCATGAAATGCATACTTATTCATGAAAGTATCACCTTCATCCATACATCACATGAACCGTTATGTGCATCGACATATTTTACAGAAATTCAACGAAATTCGACGAAATCAGGTAAATTCATTTATAGAATCAATGAAAATCCAAATGCAATGGACGATTTAGATGAAGGTTGCACGGGTTGTAACCTTTTACTGGGTTGCAAAATAACCGTGCTATTTCATATGACTTTTTTGCATCTAAGACTAGGATTTAGAATATTAATTAACATATATTTGTTTCACAGTGTGTTTGTTTCACATGTACCCGGTTCACAATGTGCACATATCTTATGTGTTTGTGAAACAAAAAGTACATATAAAAAAGGTGTACATTGTGAAACAAATACATATGAAATAATCACATTGTGAAACAAATATATGTTAATCAATACATTAAATACTACCATTTCATGAGAAAAACTCATGCGAAACATAATCGTAAGGTAGAAGTTCTCTCAAATATCACAAATTTTGGAGTTCTCAAATGATTAGGCCTATATATATATATATATCTGTATTTTTTATGTTCAAAATTTCATCATATATATTTGTGTGTGTATGTGTGTGTAAAAGAGATACTTAATACATTTGTTATAGTCACTTTGAAGCGAGTAAGAAGGCTAGATTTTGACTTCAAATCATTATTGGTGTATGTATTTTATATAGTTTTAACCTAGAGATTTGTTTATATATTTCATTGGTCTACTAAACAATCAAATTTGTTTGGCTCTAAACCATGAATGATTGGCTCTTGTATATGACACAATACAAAGAGGGTTTTTAGAATTCAACGAATTATTATAAACAAAACAATGTAAGAATGGCATCTTAAAGAGTCAAGATTGCACGAACTAGTGTCGTGATGTCGCAATTATTGAATTTCCGGAGGGTATAATATGTTCGCAATATTCAACTCGTATTCTCTTGGTTAGCTCATTTTCAATAGCATCATCTTTTTGTCATTCTTGAAAAAATAACTCGAATTTTAGCTCCGCATAGCTTTTAAAACCACAAATTTAATCTAAACAACAAACTCGTTTTTCCAGTCTGTTGGTCTTCCGATATTCACAATCATAAAACGTTACACTTTTATAACCAGTACGAGTACAAAAATTGTCGTAGAAACCGTTATTCTTGTACCCGTTTGTGTGAAAAAGATTTAATAAAATAATAAAACAGAAATAAGCTTACAATTATTGATGGTGGTAGGGATGATATGTCCTGTAAAACTGAGAGGTGCAATTATTTATAAGTTGTGGGGGCAAATGGTGCAAGTAGAAAACAAAAGGATATGACAGCAATTTTTGGAAGCAATAGTTGCATAGAGACAAATTGATTTGCAGGGCAGGACCATTGGTTTTTTGATTTGTTACTCTCTTATGACACAAATACTTTAAAATTACTTTTAGGTCCTTGGGTGTGTTTTATTTTCTTAATTCGGAAAATCGAAGTTCAGGGTAATTATGGTTTTTATTGTATGGTGATAAACCGATCTTGTCTTTCGAGTCGTGACTAGATGAGAAAAGTTGGTTGATTTTGTTGACGAAGATTTCAAATCTTGAAAACTTGTTTGATTCAGTGGTTATTGGGTTGACTATTTGACCTAACCTACTAAATGTTTATACTTGATTATTTTGACATTTTTCAGGTTTGGAGATCGAACCCATGTTGACCAAATCACACTATTTTCAGTCTAACTAATAACTGATTGCAGAAACAAAACTGTTCAATTACTGGTGGTCTGTACGAATTGATATACGATTTCATAGACGAATATGTTCAATCCCAAGTGGTTTATTCTTACGTATTGAGCTAAACTGGGTTTAGATTTCATTATAAGTCTTTTCGATACATGTTTAAGCTTGAAACTCGGTTTTAGAGCTCGTACAACTCAAAAACTGTAACTATCTTTATTTTTGTCACAATTTTTTTTGTTGGGAAGGGTGTCCTAGGCTATGCCTAGAGTAATCCCTTGGCAAATTATGACAGTAAGACATCAGTCCTGATTAAACCTCAGTGCCCACAATTGTTGTGTACGCCTGGATTAGAACCCTGGCAGATGGGATATTTCACCACATCCCCTAGGGTCTTAACCAGTACGCCACAACCTTTGTGGGATATTCAACTTACACATATGTTCATAGTTATCTAATACTCTACCAATTTTAATTCATTTTATTTTAAAAAATCATTTTAAATCCATTTTTATACATTTTATCAAGAAATTGTGTGAAGGCTTTTGATGACTTTGAGCCCAAATCCAAAATAGTCCATCTTGCAATATTAGACTATGGGTTGGACTTACCCCTCTAGGACACTTGTGCCTCAAAAGATCCCAAGGACTACCTATATATATGGGTGTATTTATTTTTATGAGACAAAGTTTAATGATTTATTTGTTCAACCGTTAAATAATATTTATCTTTTGTTTAAGTAAATAAACAACGGTTGTAAATGACTGAATTAGATAAGTTATCATATACATTATTTTCACATTAGGTCATCTTTGTATAGATAAGTATAAATAGGGAAAAAAAAATCCTAAACCCTAAAGCCTTTGGGTCATTTACAGCGGTGATGAACCGGTGATAAATACCAAAGAGAGATTGGAATGCGGGATTGTTTCTTCTACAAATTTTATAGATAATAGAGTGTTTTTAGTGTTCTTTATATAATGGTTATGTTGGAGATGCCCTAATTAATGAATATATCACTGTTCTAAAAGGCTCGCCGCAAAGCCGCCATGGCGCGCCATGACTCAAGGCTTGTGTCTCACGCCACGTTAAGCTTGTGGCACGCCATGGTCTAATACGCAATTTTTGTTATGCAATATTTGATTTTTTCTATACGTTTTTTAATGTCTTATTTTCTAGTTCTTAATATAATCTGATTTAACTTGTTTATTATCGTTGTCTTATTGAGTAATAGTACAAAACATATGTTGTATATATAAAATTATATATGATCTAGAGTTTTGTCGCCATAAGTCACGCCTTAAAAACGGTGTGACCTCACGACATTTAGAACCTTGGAATATATATAAATGACATCAATATAAAAATCTATTATATATTATAGATGGACGAAAAGAAGGCTTTATAACTTAGAAAAATAGAAAAAGAACATCATAAAATCCAAGAAATAATAATATAAATAAATTTTTTATTATTATAAGTTTTTACGTAACAATGTTTTTTCATATAATGTCTTCCACTCTTATTGAAAACCGATAAAAGAAAGTTTTAGTAATGATATAAAAGGTATTAAATATCGAAAATTTCATATACTATTTAATTCAAGTGATAAAGGTGTGTTTGGATTTGGAGTGACTTAGCACCAGCCAACCCCCCTACTGTCTCCGCCACTGGCTAGGAGTTTATCGCGATCATCGAACATGTCTGACATAGACAAGTCATCGTCAACTGTATATTTGTTATGTTTGTTAGTATATTTAAAATACCTGATTTTAACTTTTAGACGGTTTTATTTGTAGTTCTATTTTGAGTTAATAAGGGCGTGTTTGGATTTGTGTTTGAGATAATGAGTATATACTTGATCTACGTGGGCCTATGTTGACAATAAGTGTATGTAGAGATGGCCAAACCGGCCCGATATCGACCTGGCCTGTTTGAGGCCCGGATTTGAGTCTACCGGTCCCATCCGGTCCTTGATTTAGAGTGATTCGCTGGCCCGACCCGACCCGGTTGCAGGCCAGATTAAACGACCTGGCTTGGCCCGGTCCGATTTTTCTTTATATATATTTACACTAAATAATATTTCTTTTAAAACCCATATTCCATATATATTATGAAATTTAGCATAACTTCGTTGAAAATTTCACGCAACGTGACCATTTGGAAATCAAAATTAATTGTCAACGTCCCTTATCCATATTTGTCTTTGAAAATCGTGTGTGTATGTTTGAAAATATACCCAACACATACACACACACACATATATATATATATATATATATATATATATATATATGTTTGGTTATTGTATGTTTGAAAATATACCTAATACACACATATACATACATATATATATCATATCTTTGCAACGAATATTAATAAATTTGAATGACCTTATAATAAAACGTATTTTTATGTATATTTGAGTGACTCAATTACATATTTTATAATGTATTAGAATAACATTTATAAATATTAAAAAAAAAACTTTTTTTTGGTTTAGGCCCGGTTTTAAGGAGCAGTTTTGAATAACACTAAACGGGCCTTGGAATGTTGAGCTCGGCCCGGCCTGGGCCCGTCTTCGGCCTGGTCTCATTAAATAATGTTTAGGCCCGATTTTGAGTGAGGTCCGGTCCAACCCGGTATTTTGGCCATCTCTAAGTGTATGCATGCATGTATGTTATCCAACATGCAATTAGTATCATATACACCAAACTTAGCCAAAATGACATCAAACAACGGTGAAATAACCATTATGACTTTCAAATCTATTTTTAAGTTAAAAAATCACTAAACAAAATTTAGTATGAAGTTTATCTGTTCTTTTTTTTTTCCGTCAAACTTACAAACTTAATTATAAGGTTATATAATATTACCTTAGACATTATTGACCTGTATTGAAAAAGTTCACCCACGCCATTGTTCGCTCCCCCTTCCCTTCACGCCGCAATTCCCCCAATTTCATCCCGCCAACGACCCAGACTGGTGTGTCGGCGATGACGTTGGGTTCCCAGGGGGTTGGATTGTAAGATATCACATCAGTTGGGGAGAGGAACAAATGTTGTCTTATAAAGGACTTAATATCTCTTATATCAGACGCATCTTAAAACTCTGATGCCTGAGTCTAGGTGTGGACAATCTACCACTAAAAGTTTAAATTTTTTGGCCACCAAACGAATATAATTTAAGGGTATTTTAGTCCTTGTAGACAATTTTGGTCGAGTTTTGTATAATTGACACCGATTGCAAAATCGGATTTTTTTTCTTTTCTATATTTTATATTTAACAGTCTAAATAAAATAAATACAACCTATAGTAATGTTTTGGTACAACCTTAAACCTACCTCCTTTTGTTACAATATTAAATTTTAGAGTAAATTATGGATTTGGTTGTTAGGGTATGTCAAAAAATTCGGATTTGGTCTCTTAACTTCATTTATTACAACCATAAGGCTTGTGGCGTACTGGTTAAGGCTTGTGGGGGATGTGACTAGTAATCCATCTACGCCAAGTTCGAATCCAGACGCTTCCAACTTGTGGCCACTGGGGATAAACTCAGGGCTGCACGCTTTAGTAGCTGAGGCAATTGCCTCACCTTGCCAGGATTAGTCGGGACAATGTCCTCGGATACCCTTCCAAAAAAAGACTTCATTTATTACATAAGAAACCTCCATGTATGCATATTCTTATGGATTTGGTCCTTGAGTCAAACAGTCGCCTATCATCTCCTTTAAGTACAAGGACAAAATGGTCAATTTACTTTCTTTCTTGAATTTATGATTATTTAATTGTTTTATTTTTATTTTTATGTATTGTTATTTTATATAATATTATATATATGATACATACACAGGTTCTCTTTGTCCCCACCCCTTGAAACGACGTCGACCCCTCTTCTCCGACATCCAACCTCCGTCTCCGATGCACGCCCAACCAACTCGACACCTAATTTGATGAACTGTCTCTAAAGATCTAAAACCTTGGAAACCGCTCCATATTCCTTGAGATCCCTTCACATCTACTCCCTATATGGCTCCATTCAAGACACGCACTACAAGAAATATCGGTTATAGAGACCACTTTTGTCGTCGCTACATATCAAAATGTCGTCGCTGAAAACATATAGCGACGCGGTCGTTGCTAAAAGTCTGGTATCTAGAAATTGGTTGCTGAAAAAAGAAATAGCAACCACAAGGGATGGCAATAGCGACGGTTTATTGCGACGACTTGGAGTTTTATTGCGACGTAAGCTAGTCGCTACAAGTGATTTTAATTAAATTACCTAATTAAGTTATAGAGACCGTATGTCGTTGCTATAAGTAAAATAAATAATTATTAAAATATACTATTAGCAACCACATATAGTAGCTATAAGTATATTAATTATTTTTTAAAAATGACTATTAGCAACCATATATCGTCGCTATAAGTAAATTAATTATTTTTTAAAAATTACTAATGTCAACGACATGGAGTCGCTATAAATAAATTAATTAATTTGTTGGATAATATTACTAGCAACAAAATGTCGTCTCAATAAATAGGAGTGTGTATTGTCGCTATTAAGGTCATTTTTTGTATTTTCCTGCTATTTTTTGCACATTTATAAGAAACACGATCGTAATAGTAAACCAATCAACAATGAAACATCCAAACACCAATAATATATAAACACGTTTTTTAAGAAATTAAAACACGACTTTATTAGCACTAAAAATCAACATTGAAACCTAAAAGTACCAATAGAGACTTATTTTTATTAAAAAACACATATTTATAATTTTTGAAAAATGTATTAATAGTGCTTCAAAAGTTCCCACCACAAATTTTCTTCCTAAATTTGCATTTACAGCGACCACATGTCGTCGCCATAAACTACCAACTGACTATTAATAACAACTGAGTGTTTTTTTATTTAATAAATATCTACAACAACGACATGTGGTCCGTATAAGATACCAAATTTTTTAAAGAGAAAATCAAATTGTTTTTGATTTTAAAAATAAATTATTAAGTAGTAATAGCGACGACATGTCGTTGCTATAACCCGTCCAAAAATTATATCAACCCGCCACTTTTTTCCACCAAAATATTTATAAAAAATTTCCATCTATAGCAATGACCTTGTCGTCGCAAAAAGTCAAAAGAATATCTCGGGTTTTTTCCCATTTTCTAGCCACGACAAGTCGTCGCTATAACTCGTTGTTATAACCGTCCAAAAATTATATCAACCCGCCACTTTTTCCCACCAATTTTTTTATCAAAACTTTCATTTATAGCAACGACCTTGTCGTCGCAAAAAGTCAAAAGATTATCTCGGATTTTTCCCATTTTCTAGCCACGACAAGTCATCGCTATAGTTATTTACAGCAACAATCCAAAAGTCATCGCTATAGGCGTCGTCGCTATAGCCATCATTTCTTGTAGTGACGTCCAAGAACAAACAGCGTCAGTATCTCCGACGACCCGAAAGACTCGATTTTGTTGGATCGTCATTGTTTGGGTAAAATTTCACCAGTCTCGACCACGACTAATGTAACAACCCGGTTTCCCAATATACAAATAACATATATTTCATAACATAATTTCACCAAAAGATACATCATATTTCATCTACGGTCCCTTAGCTTAACAAGATAGGCCTTTCAGTACAAACTTTTTCTTTTATAATAAAGTACATAACGTCATAATAACATAACAGATACAAAACACATCTCGAATCTTCATAATCATGCATCTCCCAAAAAGCTAAACATGATATATCCTATCATTGTCCCTTATTTGCTCCTTGACCTGGAATACATATTTTAAAACAAAAATGAGGGTTAGACCTTGAGGTCTAGTGAGAAATCCCCGTTAGTTAAAGAAAACATTTGCACAACATCATACACATAATTCACATAAGAATACCAATTATGACTCATGCATCATGTATCTTTCCATCTCTTTCTCTTTCTCTTTCTCTTGGCCATATTAATTGGTAGCAAGCCAATTAATTATTTTACACCGTTGTACTAAATACAGCCAACACCACTGTCCCTCTGTAAAGCCAACTTTCACCGGTCCTAAGCCCGACCAACTAGCACCCATGCAATGTAATACTCATATAAACACCATATGCACAATATTACACTCATTCACATATATGTATTCCATTTGAAAACATTTTAATAAAAACTCACTTGTTTCGCTTATTTCCAAAAATCCTTCCAAGCTATTTACCGAGCACTCCAAATTCTTCAGTTCATTTTCACAGAATCTGTATCAAATAAATACAAATATTTCTTTTAAAGACTGCAATCTCTAAAATCCTGAAATCTTCGACTCAAGTCGCAATCAACTACTGAGATACCCCATGTCGCAACACACTGAACCATGTCGCAACCAACTACTGCGACATAGTGCCAAGTCGCAACCAACTACTGCGACAACTCCCTCAAGTCGCAACCAACTACTGCGACATAGCACGAAATCGCAACCCACTATTGCGACTTCATGAGCAAGTCGCAACTCAAGGTTGCGACATTCATGAAGATCGCAACATTCAACCATGTCACAACCCACTGTTGCGACATGCATGAATGTCTCAGCCAACTGAGTTCATACTTAACCCAGAAATCTAATCTTTTAAGCTATGCATGTTACTGTAATTATGCAGATATGTTTAAGACTATTAACATAACCTAACCACATGCTCAGATTTTCCAAAACATCCATAATTCATCAAAACCCATCTATAACTTATTTAACCACTTTATTTAACAACTTATAAACATAAAGAGGAAGGATTTGTATTGAATTGTTACCTTTTAATTCTTCAGTTTAATCCTTAAATCCCAGCTGAATCTTGCCTTTCTTCTCCCTTTTTCGATTCTACCTCTCTCTCCTCTCTCAACCGAAAATCACATACACACACACACACACACACACTTTCACTTAGGATATTTGCTAAGTTTAACCACATGGAGGACACCTCCTCCTAGTGAGGTGATAATGGCGGTGGTGGTATGTGGGTTTGGTTAAAATGACCAATCAAACCCTAGGCTTCACTCATTTGACAAAACACTCCCTTATACTTCCATATAAAAATTAAAACTTACCCCTTAACTTCTAACTCCATAATATTAATTTAAAGTAACACTTTAAAATAAACCAATAACATACCTGGTTATTACAACATCTCCTCCTTAAAAGAATTCCGTCCCAGAATTCAGTTAAGTGAACAGATGAGGGTATTTGGTTCTCATTTCTGACTCCGATTCCCACGTAGCATCCTGACCCCTATGATGTCGTCACTGAACTTTCACTTGTCTTATCTCCTTATTCTGTAGAACTTTGAATTTTCGGTCAACAATAGCTTCAGGTTCCTCCACATAATTCAGCTTTTCATCAACTTGTATATCTGGTAGAGACACTGCCTGATCTGGCGTAACCAAACACTTTCGAAAGTTGGACACATGAAAGGCGTTGTGAATCCTGCTTAACTCTGGTGGTAAATCTAATCGGTAAGCTACTTCCCCAATTCTTTCGGTAATTGCAAACGGTCATATATATCTCGGACTAAGTTTACCTTGCTTTCCAAATCGAATGACTCCTTTCCAAGGTGAGACTTTTAACATTACAAAATCTCCAACTTGGAACTCTAACGGTTTCCGGCGTCGGTCGGCATAGCTTTTCTGTCTGTCTTGAGCCACTTTCAATCTTTCCCGAATCTGAAAAATCTTATCTGATGTCAACTGTACTATATCTGGCCCTGCTAATTGTTTCTCTCCCACTTCATTCCAACACAGATGCGTTCGACATCTTCTGCCATACAGTACTTCAAACGGTGCCGCTTGTATGCTGGAATGGTAACTGTTGTTGTAAGCAAATTCGATTAACGGCAAATGCTTATCCCACGATCCTCCAAAATCAACAATGCAAGCCCGTAGCACATCTTCTAAAGTCTGGATTGTTCTTTCACTCTGACCGTCAGTTTGAGGATGATATGCTGTACTTAACTTTATCTGAGTCCCCATTTCCTTTTGAAAACTTCTCCAGAACCTTGAAGTAAAACGACTATCACGATCAGAAATAATCGAGATTGGAACCCCATGTCGAGTTACTATTTCGTCTATATACAACTTGGCTAATCGTTCCATTGAATCAGTTTCCTTTATCGGTAGGAAGTGTGCGGACTTTGTCAACCTGTCGACTATCACCCAAATAGAATCAAATCCCTTCGGAGTCCTTGGTAGCTTTGTGATGAAATCTGTAGTAATCTGATCCCATTTCCACATCGGTATCTCTAATCGTTGTAACTGACCAAACGACTTTTGATGTTCAATCTTCACCTTCTTACAAGTAGTACAATCTTCCACATGTTGAGCAATGCTTCTTTTTAATCCCGGCCACCAGAAAAATTGCTTCAGATCTTTATACATCTTATTTGTACCTGGATGAATAGAGAATCTAGACTGATGAGCTTCTTGAAGTACCCGATCACGTAAACCACCCAAACAAGGCACCTAAATTCTGTTCCTCAGACATAACAACCCACGGTCATCTTTCACAAGCAATGCTAATATCCCCACTAACCGTTCTGACTTCAAATGTTCTTCCTGATAGGCTTCTATTTGACACTTCAGCAGTTCGTCAAAGATGTTAGGCAAGAGTTCAGCCCTTAGTGAAATAGCTTTTATTGTTCCACTCCTTTCTTGACGACTCAGTGCGTCAGCTACCACATTCGCCTTCCCGGGATGATAAAGAATTTCATAGTCGTAATCATTCACCAGTTCTAGCCATCTTCTTTGCCTCATATTTAGTTCCTTCTGATCAAAAAGATGTTGGAGACTCTTATGATCGGTAAAGATTTGACATTTAGAGCCGTAAAGATAATGCCTCCAAATCTTTAGCGCGAAGACAACCGCTGCAAGCTCCATGTCGTGCGTAGGATACTGTCTCTCATGACCTTTTAATTGACGGGAAGCATAAGCAATAACCTTTCCACGCTGCATTAATACACAACCCAATCCCAACTTAGAAGCATCACTATAGACCACAAAGTCTTCGGAACCTTCAGGTAATGCTAGTATCGACGCGCTACAAAGTTTCTCTTTCAGTACCCGGAATGCTTCATCCTGTTCTGCTTTCCATTCAAACTTCAGATTCTTTCGAGTTAGCTTAGTCAAAGGCGTGGCAATACGGGAGAAGTCTTTTATAAACTTTCGATAGTAGCCGGCTAAACCCAGAAAACTTCGTACTTCCGTTCCTGTCTTCGGCGGTTCCCACTTTTCAACTGCTTCCACTTTCATCGGATCAACTTGTATACCTTTTTCGGAAACTACATGCCCCAGAAATTGAACTTCCCGTAGCCAGAATTCACATTTCGAAAATTTAGCATACAACTTTTCTTTCTTCAATAACTCCAGAATCAAACGAAGATGTTGCACATGCTCTTCTTTGGACCGAGAATAGATAAGTATATCATCGATAAATACAATAACAAATTTATCGAGATACGGCTTACATACTCAATTCATTAAATCCATAAAGGCAGCTGGAGCATTCGTCAAACCAAACGGCATCACTAAGAATTCATAATGACCATATCTTGTGCGAAAAACAGTTTTCAGAACGTCTTCTTCTTTGACCTTCAACTGGTGATAACCGGATCTTAGATCAATCTTGGAGAAACAACAAGCTCCAACTAACTGATCGAAGAGGTCATCAATTCTAGGTAGCGGATACTTGTTCTTGATCATACGCTTATTCAATTCCCGGTAGTCGATACACATTCTCATCGAACCATCCTTCTTTTTCACAAACAAAACTGGTGCTCCCCACGGCGAAGAACTCGGTCTGATAAAACCCTTATCGGATAGATCTTGCAGTTGTGCCATCATTTCTTTCATCTCCGGAGGTGCCAAACGATACGGTACACGGGCAACAGGAGCAGCTCCAGGAATCAGATCTATACCAAACTCTACTTGTCTAACGGGCGGAAGGCTATTCAAGTCTTCGGGGAAAACTTCTGGAAATTCACTAACAATTGGAATATCTTCCAACTTACTCTTCTCTAGCTTAGTATCTATCACATAAGCTAAGTAACTCGGGCAACCTTTATTAACACACTTACGGGCTTTTATCATAGATATAAGACAAGACTGATGATTTCTACGATCACCATAAATCACTACCGGCCCCTTCTCAGGTAAGACAACATTTATTAACTTCTTATCACAAACTATGTTAGCTTGATTCTCAGCTAACCAATCCATTCCCACTACCACATCAAACTCGACCAGGGCTATTGGAAATAACTGAATCGGTACTCCGCACCCTTCTATATCTATCACACAGCTATCAAATACTTCTTTAACCGACACTTGATTATCATTTGCAGTATCTACCATTAAAGCATGATCTAACACTTTAGGCTTTAAATGTATATAAGCAGCAAATGAAGGAGACACAAACGATCGGTTTGCACCGGAATCAAATAACACCTTAGCACGTGTAGAGTTTATTAGGAATGTACCTGTAACCACGTCCGGAGTTTCCTCCGCTTCTTTTGCTGTCATCTGAAATGAACGACCTCTTGTTCTTGCTGGTTCTAACCTCGGTACTACTGGTCTAACACCCGTTGCTCTTGCTGACGTACCACCCGATTGTATTCTCCCCAGTGGACAATCGGACTGAAGATGATCAGGAGAATTGCACGAATAACAAAATCTAACCACTCGACAGTCTTTAGCAATGTGGCCTATCTTCCCGCACTTATAACAGTTTCTAGGATCCACTTGACAGTTTCCTTGATGAAAACGGTGGCACTTTGGGCAAGGTCTTTCAACTGATCGGAAAGGTGGACGGCTATCAAATCGCTGAAACCCGGACTTCCTCGGATCGTGTGGTGTCCCTTCCCATTTTCTCTTTCCCACACTCTTATCACCGGCATCCCTCTTATTATCCCGCTCCACATTTTCCGCGGCATTTACTGCTGCTGAGAAGGTATCAGGTCTTGTTGCAGTCACTAACTTTCGAATTTCTGAATTCAATCCGAATATGAACCTTTCCATCTTCATTTTCTCCGTGGCAACATAATACTCTCCAAAACGCGACTTCTCTAGAAAACGGGCAGTATAGTCTCTGACTGATAAATTTCCTTGTTGTAGGCTCAGGAATTCTTCCTCCAATTGTCTGACTGCTGCTTGAGGACAAAACTGTTCTTTGAATGCCCCTGAGAATTCGCCCCAAGTAAAGGTTGAGTATACATCAGATCCCTTAGAGTCAATAAGGGCCTCCCACCAATATAAAGCATCTGCCTTCAACATTGCAGTTCCGTATAACACCTTATCCTCTTCCGCACATTTGCTGGTTTTAAATACAGCTTCAATTTCCTTCATCCACCGCATCGCCTTTACTGGATCTCTATCCCCTCCATAAGTTGGTGGTTTACAGCTTAAAAACATTTTATAGTCACACCTTCTTGGTACTGATGTGACAGTAGGTGTGATAGGCATCTCGTCTTCGAAGTTAGGATCTGGTCTTTCTGTTTCCGTATTATGAGTCTGGTTAAACATAGCCTGGATATTTGCTTGTAATCTTCCCATTTCAACCGCTAAGTCGTCTCTCATAACAAACTCCGTACCGCGCCCCTGAACCCTGCCCTCAATTCTGCCTCTGCCTCTTTCTCCCCCTCTTCCCCTTCCTCCGGCTGTTGGATTGGATCTATTCGGATTTCCTTCCCCTTCCTGATTCGTTTGTCTCGTACCGCTTGCCATTCTGTTGATTCAGACAAGGTTAATATACATGTAAGCACATACCCCATATAACAAGGTATTCCAGTTCAAACATGTACCTGTAAGATCACAATTACACTGGCCAGGTGTAATCTGAAATTACCTTACATGATGTTCCTTCTACCTTTTTATATTTAACATCCCAAGGTTCTACAATAATAGGGACATCCTACTTCACATGCAGTTTAAGTCTAGGTACAGATACTAATACCTAAATCCATTAAACTAGGGCTCTGATACCATCTGTAACAACCCGGTTTCCCAATATACAAATAACATATATTTCATAACATAATTTCACCAAAAGATACATCATATTTCATCTACGGTCCCTTAGCTTAACAAGATAGGCCTTTCAGTACAAACTTTTTCTTTTATAATAAAGTACATAACGTCATAATAACATAACAGATACAAAACACATCTCGAATCTTCATAATCATGCATCTCCCAAAAAGCTAAACATGATATATCCTATCACTGTCCCTTATTTGCTCCTTGACCTGGAATACATATTTTAAAACAAAAATGAGGGTTAGACCTTGAGGTCTAGTGAGAAATCCCCGTTAGTTAAAGAAAACATTTGCACAACATCATACACATAATTCACATAAGAATACCAATTATGACTCATGCATCATGTATCTTTCCATCTCTTTCTCTTTCTCTTGGCCATATTAATTGGTAGCAAGCCAATTAATTATTTTACACCGCTGTACTAAATACAGCCAACACCACTGTCCCTCTGTAAAGCCAACTTTCACCGGTCCTAAGCCCGGCCAACTAGCACCCATGCAATGTAATACTCATATAAACACCATATGCACAATATTACACTCATTCACATATATGTATTCCATTTGAAAACATTTTAATAAAAACTCACTTGTTTCGCTTATTTCCAATAACATACCTGGTTATTACAACCAAGATAGGGAAGACATTTATTACACCTTTTTCGTAATAGGGTAAAGTCATAATACTTTATCCCCTGATCGAAGTTGAAACCGAAAGTTATCTACCTCACGACACTCGACCATGACGTCGTCTAGCTCACACGACCGTCGTATGGAACCTTGCGACCTCGACCGACTAACATGCGATATTTCTGTTACGTTTTCAGTGTTTAAATGCAGGAATCAATGTCATTAATGATCAACGGACATAACCGACGAAGGCCTTTACGAGCATTTAACCCAGTGGCCGTTACGACCGTTACAAGAAGTTTTTATGGAGTTATTCAAAGCACTCGAAGACTATAAATACGAAGGCTCAATCACTCTTTGTAGATATCTGATCATCTGACATCTTGAAACAACCGAACTCTGAAGAACACTTGAAGCAAAGAATTCTTTCTATCGCTCACGACACACGACATATACGCACGACACTTAGTCTATACACACGACTCACTTGTTTTACACGCACGATACACTTGTTACTTTACATTTAAAGTCTTTCTTTCATCTGTATTGTAATCATTGTACTCCCGACACCTGAGACATAAGGACATCGCCCCTGTTTGGCGATCATAGTGCAGCGACGACCCTCAAAGTCGTTCATGGGTTTTTTCCTCGTTGAGGTTTTTCCCGCATCACCAAAATCTCTGTCTTATTTACTTTTTCTGTCTCCGTCGTACCGTTTGTCGAGTTATTCCTGTTCTTTAGTTGTTAAGCTCCACAATCAACCTTAAGTTAACCTTTTGGACGATTTTTGGCATTAACAGTTTGGCGCCCACCGTGGGGCCCCATCTAGAGAAAATATTCGACAAATGTACGTCTTACTAACGGTTTCTTGGAGTTTCCTTTTCTTTTTTCTGTTTCAAGAAAATGACAGCCCATGGAAATCAAGAGCAGCTCATTGCCCAGATGTATCAAGAGTTGGAAGCTGCTCGAAATCAAATCAACGTCCTTGCTGATCAAAGTCGAAGGGCAGCTGAGGAAATCACGCGGCTGAGAAGTCAAAATACGAATGGATCGTTCGGACCGCAGAACGGTCCTAGACCATTAGTTCAGAATCCCGGTCCAGGAGCGTTCGTTCAGAATCCAGGGTCCGCTCCATTCGTCCAGAATCCAGGATCAGGTCCATTCGTTCAAAATCCAGGACCAGGGCCGTTCGGTTAGAGTCAGCAGCCAGGCCCATTCATGCAGAATCAGCAGTCGGGATCGTTCATCCCAAATCCCCAGTTCAGGCTGATTCCTCCTCAGCATCTGAGGCCACCCCCATGAACAATGGGTCCCAGCCGTACTTCGTCCCTTTCAACGGGGATGCCAATGGTTCGTCGTACGAAAATGGCACCAGTCCAGGGGTTAACCCTCAAGCAGGAGTAAATCCTGATCCTAATGACCCCGTCACTCAGCGGTTGAATATGCTAGAAGATCAGATGGAGCGTGTCCTATCTTTGCTCGCTAAACTGCCAGGGGCAGCCGTACCTGTCGATGTCGAGCCTCGTTCAGGATTTCAGGTGTCGCCTTTCGTCCACAAGATCGCGACAGTCGACGTCCTGAAGAAATATAACATCCCCTCTTACACGCCCAAGTATTCGGGGATAACCGATCCGACGGAGCACATCGCGCAGTATATGTTTGGGCAAAATTTCACAGGTCTCGACCACGACCAAAAAAGGTAAGACACATGTTATGAGCTATATCTTGTATTAAGATAAGGTCCCGACAAAGACCCAAAAAACCTCCGTCGTCCCTCCTAACAGGTAAGTCGAGAGTTCCTCACGACACTCGACCTCGACGTCGCCCGTTCCGCACGACCGTCGCACAAAACCGTACGACCTTGACTAACTCGATATACGACTGTTACGTTTGTTCGATGATTAATGCAGGAGTCAGAGTCATTAATGGGCAACGGTCATAACCGACGAAGAGCAATTATGAAGAGTTACAACTGACGACCGTTACAACAATCGTCAAAGATCTTAATGATTCAACTAAAATCATCCGAAGACTATAAATCCCAAGTTCAATCCTCAGTTTCAGGACATCGAATAAGAGAGGAAGAGAGATAGAACAAGAGGACCGAACATCGAACAACAGAAGCAAACGCAAACACTCGAAGAATATTCATTCAAAGTAAATAGATCATTCATAGAAGATCACTCTCGACGCACGACATTCACTCTCGACCAACAGTTCACACATTGTTTTCACACACGACGCACACTGTTTTTACATTTCAAACACTTGTACTTTACATTTCGAAGTCTTTCCCTTCATTTGTATTGTAATCTCTGTACGATCGACACCCGGAACACCAAGGACATCGCCCCTGATTGGCGACCATAGTGCAGCGACGACATCTATTGTCGTCCGCAGGTTTTTTCCTCGTTGAGGGTTTTCCTGCGTCATCAAATCTTCTGTCTCATTTTCATTTTTGTCTTTGTCGCACGCCTTTGTCGAATGATTCCTTTCTTTAGTTGTTAAAGTCCACATCGACCTTAAGTTGTCCCTTTGGTGCGATTTTTGGCATTAACAGTATAAACAGTTAATGTCGACGATCTCGATCCCACACATGTACCAGGAAGTTTGCATGTGCAAGAGTTTTGGGGCGACCCTCACAGGTCCTGCCCTCTAATGGTTGATTAACCTCAAACCCAAATCCATCGGGTCGTTCGCTGAGTTAGTCACCCAGTTCTCCTAGAAATTCGCCAGTAGTCGCAAGATGGAGAAGCAGACCAGCGACTTGTATTATGTCGTTCAGAAAGCCGGTGAATCTATCTGGAGCTATTTCAATATATTCAACGCAGAAATGATCTGTAACACCCTAAAACAGGGCTAATTTAAACCTCAATTTATAACAAGATTTAAACATAAGCTTTTCAAACTTTATACATTAACGGAGAACTAACTATGAGGGTTATAAATACAAACATCGAATTCTTCAAATAACCTATTAATCTAATCATTTCACTACAAAAAGATTAACTAGGTTATCTAAGCAATCCACCAAAACCTCAATATTATTAACTTCTCCGCTATTCCCAAAAGCTCTCGTCCCACATCCCTTTATCTTCCCGAACTAGTACCTGGTAAGAAAACATCATTTGAAACGATTAGGCTAACGCCTAGTGAGAACATTCGGTTTCAAAATAATATTTGTACAAATCAATGTAAACAAGGCATAACAAACCTGGTTTTAACCCTTTTTCTTACCACATGCGAAACCATCCTTTGATAACGGGTTAAACCCGATTCCATGACTACGATATGACATTACATCAATCATTTCTCATGGTCCAGAGCCACACTACGAATCCTCACAGATTCTAGATTAATGCTCTTATCCAATAAATCGCAATAACACATGCCCATTTATTGGAAAGGAAGTAGAGATTACAATTACTTATGTCAATCCCTTTTTCTTCCTTAGAAATCGGGAATTACGTTAATTCCACGATTTCTCACACACATCGGAATAACGATTAATCTTCATCTATTCCACGTGTACATAACCACTAGTGCCTATGGATCCATATCACTTATTTGTATTCGTGCAGGTTCTTGCTTAATTATAAATCATTTTCAAACAATGAGTTTAAGCAAAACCATTAATTTAAAGTAATCAATTTTACTTTATAAAATCATCCCAAAACAGTTCATTTATAAAATACACCTTACCATACTTTAAAACATTATAAAAAGGTAAGGTAAGAATGAACTCACCTGATAGTAGACGCGTCACTCTTACTTTGCTTTCTTAAAACGTATAAGTTTCCGTCACCAACTTCACAAAGATCTGAAATACCCAATTACAGATTGTACTGGTATTAAACTACTGTACATAACCCTTAAATATTAAAAATCTTAATTACCCAAAATTCTCGTCTCTTATCGCAACCAACTAGCTGCGATAACCTTTGTCGCAACCCACTATTGTGATAACTCCACTAGTCGCAACCAACTATTGCGACAACTCCCACTAGTCGCAACCAACTATTGCGACATAACACCTTATCGCAACCTACTGTTGCGATACAACATCATATTGCAATCAACTGTTGCGATATTACTTTCTTGTCGCAACCCAAAGCTTGCGATACTCATAACTATCGCAACTATCATAACTGTCGCAACTAACTGAGTTCATAAATATCTCAACTAACTGAAAAACATAATAATCCAGAAATCTATAGATTTAAGCCATGTTTGTTTCTGTAAACATGCAGATATGTTTAATACCACTAATAGAACATAAACAGAACCTCAGTTTTCTCATTCTTTCCAAAATTATCAAGACCCATTTCTAACCATTTAGAAACTTTAACTACATAACTATGAAGAATTTATGTAATAAGAATACCTTTGATTTCTCAGATTAATCCCAAATTATGAGCTGAAATAATCTGCTTGTTCTTCCTCCTTCCTTCCTCATTATCTCGGTTCTCTCTCTCTTTTCTCTTTACCGTAACAAACACACACATACAAGTCACATAAATGAGATAAAATATCTCCTATCCATTTGGTTAATCATGAGGCGGTGGAGGTGATGATCTTTAATCACCTTTACCAATCTAGCCCCTCAACTATCAACACTTGACAAGTTATACCCTTTAACTTATAAATTAAAATTAAAGTTTACCCCTTAACTTATAACTCCGTAAAAATAATTAACGTAACTTACTCGGGGTTAAACTCTAAAATTAATCTATCAAATAACCGATCAAACTTTATCAAATAATTATACCCAAATTATTTAATAAACCAAACATAATTCTTTATACAAAAATCGAGGTGTTACATGATCAGTGTCCGTAACTGTGACGTCAAGACCGCGATCGAAGCCTACAAACGTGGTCTAGACGACAGTTCGGGTTTGTACACTGATCTGACCAAGTATCCCCCGGAGAATTTTGAAGACGTCCGAGCCAGAACCCTTGCTTATATGAGGGTGGAAGACGACGCTGCCTTTCGTAGTAAGCACACTGATGACAAGAGGTCGCTTGGTGTAAAGAAACCAGAGTTCAAGACAAAGGCAGTATCCAAGCCAGAGCCTGCGCGACAAATCTCAAACGTCCTATTCAAGACGAAAGCAGAGTCCAAGACCGCGACCAAATTTCCTCAGTACCCTAAGATATCCTCCTACGGATTCAAAGGGACTACTAAGGATTTGGTCGAGGCTCTGAAGACCGTCCAGGCGACCATTCGATGGCCAAAGAAGTCCGATCAAGATGACGGTAAGAAAGATAAATCAAAGTGGTGCGACTTCCATGTCGACCATGGTCATGCGACAGACGATTGCATAGCTCTCAAAAAGGAGCTAGCATATCACGTCCCGAAGGGCAATCTCAAGGATATCATCGATGACGTCATTACTCCAGCTAACGACGTTCGAC